>CM049374.1:23158740-23586240 GCA_026937815.1 Etheostoma perlongum | reverse complement strand
GGGCACATAATACACACAACAGGGCACATAATACACACAACAGGGCACATAATACACACAACAGGGCACATAATACACAAATGACATAGTTGTTCGCCACTGTCCAGACAAACAGAGATGCCAAATACACAGACAGACCAACAAACAATTTGTGTGGCAACATAGTTTTCCTCTGTGGATGTCTTTGACAATAAGCATACTTTCATATAAATAAAAGAAATAACTAACCATGAAGATTATTTTCCTTATGGAGTTTTGGCTATGTTGTGATTGAAATAAGCTCATGTTCCACTTTGATTCCAGGTCAGTGTGGGCGGACTGGGATCCCGTTCAGGTCACCGTGGACTGTGTTTTCAGCTGCTTCATTCCAAATGCTGCAGTCAGTTGTCAGAGCCAGGCCGAGGCTTTACTGAAGCAAATCCCGGTTTTTAAAACAATTCCAGACCACATGATTACAGCCTCTGGAGCTGGCACTGAAACTGAATGCCAGGTTGAAAACATATTCAATGGGAATACCAATTAGGTACCAATTAGGAAGAACTTTACAGCAATAATACACGTGATTGAAATTCTTTATTAGGAATAACCCCTTGAGATGTAGCATCTCGTTTCCGAGGGCGTCCTTAAAGGCAAGAAAATACAGTGCACTAACAATTAGAAAAGATAATTAAAACAACTTGAGGGAACCTAAAGAAAATAAAAAAATAAAAAATACATACACCACAAAACGTACACACATACTGACAAACAAAAGACAAAAGCTGTCCATCACACCAAAGCCATCAATATCCTCCCCATTCCATCCATTACATATTACACAATAAACAGTTAAGGTCATCAATATAGACAGTGGATAAAAGAATACAAAAATAAAAATAAAGTATAAGTATCAAGTATGAGGAAAATAGTTGCAGCTTATATGCTAATATTTAAGAAGAGACATCTTAACTGGTGAAAAGAGGCGATAGCTCCAATAGACCGAGGTAAACCATTCCAATCGGAAGGGGCTTTAAATTTAAAGGCTCCCCTCCCAAGTTCTTTAGATATAAGTGGTAGGGACAAGAAAAGATGGTCAGTGTCTCTTAGGCTACTGGATGATCGATATAGAATCAGGTGTTGTTTTCAGATAATAATAATGGTATATGGTGTTGAAATTGAACATCTAATAGTGTTCCCACAGAATCCCTTTTTCAATCCAATCCACTTTATTTATATAGCACAATTTTAAAAAACACAAAGTTTCCAAAGAGCTGCACAAAAAGATAATACAGAACAAATAAATAGAATACACAATAAAAACTATAAGGTACAATAAAATAAATACAATAAAATGCACTGCCAGTATACAGTAAAGGTATACACATAAGATCAACTACCTGGCGTTAAAAGCCAAAGAAAAGAGGAGGCTTCTTTCTTCTTCCCACCTACTGTGCAATATAGAAAGACACTGGAATTCTTTGCAATTGCATTACAGTGTTCAATATTTAATATTTAACCATTTAATTGCATTACAGTGCAATATATATATTTAATCACTTCAAGATTTCTTTATTGTCATACCACAGTACACTGTAGTACAAAATCAAAGTTCATAGCTTAAAAGAATACAGCACAGAAACAATTAAAACCACCGTGGAAAAGTCGAGTTATTAGTTATATAAATTATTAGTTTAGTTATATGACTTAAAATAAACAAATGCTTAAACTTAACCTCATTACAGTGCAATATTTAATACTCAGGACTTTTGATACACCAATAACTGTATTATTTGCATAATGTGTACACAAACCCTTTATCTTTTTAAGTACTTTATATATATATATATATATATATATATATATATATATATATATATATATATATATATATATATATATATATATATATGTACTGTATGCTCTGAGGAACTGTGCACCACCCCCCTCTCTTTTAGTTTTTCTTGTTCTGCACTACTTACATTTTATATTTTATATTTAATATTTCGTGTTGACACTGTAAAGGTTTGGCTTCAATCCCGTTGCATAGGTACTGCACTCGTGTATAATGACTCCAAAGGCTTTCTATTCTATCCTATTCTATTCTATTTAACCACATTTAAAAATGTGACTGTTATGTTTAGGATGTGTCATTTGGGGGGGGCGCCAATTTACAAAATCCAATCCTGTGGCTCATATTATAGGGTAAAAAACAAATGAGCCTGGTTGGTTGTATGGGTTGGAGGACTTGTTGAAAGGGGGATCACGGTGCATGCTTTTGGACAGTGTCTCTTCAAAGGCACTCATGATGTCGCCCTTGTTTGGACACTTTAGATGTGACAGAATGACGAGGAATTAAACAAAATGTCCTTTCTACTGTCTCGTCTCTGCACACCTGGCCGGTCGCATTGGGAAGCGGCGTGCTTGTCAGACTTGAGGAAAGTGGTTTCAGTTATTGTTTGTGACTTCAACAAACACTTTGTTTGAAAGACACTGACACCTTAAACATTATATACTTGCACTGACAAATGTGCAACCAGCTGAGATAGAGGAAATGGTAGCAGATATGGACCGTGTTTTTTGGGGATAATTTGAATAAAAAGGCATGTTTCGTAACAAATCTCAAGTTCTGATCAGATCAGAAGTTCCAAAAAATGAACTTCCAGTTCCAATTCACAAATGGTTCTCAATACTAAATGATATCAAACACTCAGCAATGGCAAGTCAAATGTTTCCATAATGCAAAGGCCAAAACCAGCGGCCAAAATTACTTCAATTTTTCAATTAGATTTTATTTATATAGCGCCAAATCACAACAGGTATCTCACTGCGCTTTTCATAAAAGAGCAGGTCTAGACCATACTCTGTGAATTACAATTATAAGACCAAATTATGATAAAACAATATTTATCTTCAGTAAGTGTGTGAATGTGTATCTGAGTGTGCGTATGCTGATGCTACCCTCGTCTGTGTGTGTGTGACTGGACTGCATTTGTGTAGTGCTTTTCTAGTCTTAACATCCACTCCCATTCATCACTTTCTCACACACACACACACACACAAGGCTGAGGCTGCCATACAAGGTCAGAGGAGCAGATAAACATTCACGTCACATTGTTTCTGTATTTATTGTTTATTTCATGATGTTTGATATGTTACTTTATGCAAGGCAAGTTCCTTGGAAGTGTAACTTACTCTGGCAATAAACCTGATTCTGAGGCATCAGGGGCATCGGGGGCATCAGGAGCATTGGGGTTCAGTATCCTGCCCACTTCGGCCTTTAGACTTTAGACCACTGTCCTTCAGATTGGTAGATAACCGCTCCACCTCCTGAGCCACAGCCGTCGTGTGCGTGCGTGCGTGTGTGTGTGCGTGCATCTAAATGTCACAGTCTGTAATTGCTAGTAAGTATGTGCACTCACGTGAAAGTGAATATCTGCCTGTGTGTTAATGTCTCTATATGGGTACTAGAGTGAGAGAGTGTGTGTGTGTGTGTGTGTGTGTGTGTGTGTGTGTGTGTGTGTGTGTGTGTGTGTGTGTGTGTGTGTGTTCTAAGCTAGGGCAGCCTTGGCAATCTAAAGATGCTAACAGAGACAGACAGGCTGCCATCTCCCTCAGCTGCTTGGCAATCACACAGACACACACACACAAAAACACACACACACACACACACAAAAACACATTGCAGAGTTCACTTTCACATGAGTGCACATCAATACTTACTAGCAATTATAGACTGTGACATAAATACATGCACACACACACACACACACACACACACACACGACAAGTTATAGACCCACTCAAATACACAGTATTACAGACGATCACATCAGTTCTCGCTCCCTCACACAGAGCAGAGTGCTCACATCAGCAAGAAGAAAATATCCGTTGACGGAGATTGAGGAAAAATCTTTGCTGACGCTTTGGAACCGAGTTAATTGTTGTCAGAAGAGCGCGAGTGGTCATGGGCTTCACTTTCAATTACAATGTCAAGGAATAGACAGAGAATGGAGGAAGGGGAAAATTATATTTTAAAAAGAATTGCCTCCCTTTTGATGTACAAAGACCTTAGTATGGTCCAACCCTGTCCTCCTCCACTGTGCCATGTTCTCAGACTTGATCCATCATAACAGACAGTGGTTACACTCATTCAGTGGCAAGATTCTGTTTTTCCTAAATTCAGCTTTGAGAAAATAGGCGGGACTGTAATTAATAGGCTACAGTTATACTTAACTACCTTTCATTTTAGCAGGTTGTACAGAGTCTGCAATTTGAACTAATTATTTCAGGTAAAAAAGCAACAAAAAATGGTATTACAAATATTAAGAAAAATCATAGATCTCTGTCTCCAGTGATGTGACTACACTCCGAATCAGGGCTGGGTGATATATCGATATTATATGGATATCGTGATATGAGACTAGACACCATCTTTAAAGGCTGCATTACAGTAAAGTGATGCAATTTTCTCAACTTACCAGACGGTTCTGATTGTTCTATTATTTACCTTTACCCATTTAATTAGTATATCAACATTATTGACAATTATTTATTTAAATATTATAGTGAAGATATGTTGTGAAAGCACCCATTCAGTAGTCCATCCTACATTATCATCGCAATATTGACACTGATGTATTTGGTCAAGAATATCGTGATTTCTGGTTTTCTCCATATTGCCCAGCACTACTCTGAACTATACTCACCTTGAGTATCAGTCAAATTGTGTATTTTTCTGTGTGTGTGTGTGTGTGTGTGTAAGAGTGTAAGAGAGAGAAAGATCGACGGGGAGTTTATGTCACAGAGTGAAAGGACAGGGAGTGTTAGAAATCGTGAGTGAGTGTGAGGAAGTGAAATTGGTAATCAATAAAAGGGGCTCATTGCTGTATTGATAAGAAAGAAGATAAACGAGGATATCGAATCAGCGAAAAGGATGGCTCATATGTCTGCAAACGGCCATCTTCTGTTGTCTACTCTCCACCTCTCCTTCCTGTCATTCTGTCCTTACCTCCCTGAGTTTTTCCAGAATAATAGCACATTGACTATTGATGCAGAGCAGAGCGGTGGCAAGATTACTGTTATTAAAAGAGAATTACAAGCTGAGCGGTATTTGCTCCGCTTCAAGGAACACACTCGCATGCACTCAAACATTCAAATTAGTCCGCACACAAGCACAAATAGAGCTTAAAGTCAGAAGGTGTGTGTCACTGCTCATGCTTTTATATTCGGAGCTGTGTTTTTTGTATATGGTAAGGCTGTTTCCCTGTTTGGATGCAAGCCAAATGAACTGTATATGTAGCATGTAACATCATAATCAGCTATGTAATAGGAAAACAATTTGAGTGCATTGTATACTTTACACCCTGGCCAATTGGTTTTGAAAAAAACAGAAGAGGAAACAAGTACTTAGTATGAACATTGAGAGCCACCCTGGCTGAATGGAAACTGTTATTACTTTCCCTTTGGTCATTTGGCGGAGCCCCTGATCTAGAGGACAAGTCCTCTCATCTATACATGTCCTTACCTTCACAGTGGCTTGTCTGAGTCTTGATTGGACACGGAGGTTTCGTTCTGACTACCTTTAAGCGACTTTAACTTCTTTGTACGACGGTTGAGCGGTGTTTCCCCAATGGACATGTGTCCTGTCTATTTCCCTCTCCCTTCTTTCCTGTGCTGAGTGGGTGTGTCTCTCCTGGCTCTCTCTCCCTCCTTGGTAGGACACCTGAAGCAGATCCAGCAATCACCGCTCCTGTCTTAAACCCCAGCTTTCCAACCAGTCTCTGCTAGATTGGCCGTTCACCCACAGTGGTAACTTAGTGTTTTTCATTTGATATCGCTTAATTCAGATAAAAACGTGTGGATGGAAACATAGCTACAGAGGCACAGGAGTATGATGAGTGCAAATGGTTTATCAGGTTTTTGCCCCAATGTCTGTAGAATTAGGCACTGGTTATGGTTATGGTTAGGGCTATCGCAGGGCTGCCTTGAAGTCAATTAGGCAATGGTTAGGGTTAGGTGCCTTGAAGGTAGAGGTCAAAGGGCCTGGAAGGAGATGTTGGGGGCTTAAAGCACCATTGAGTTTGCAAACAAAAGCAACTGAAAAGTCCAAATGTATCCTCATTTAATATTTCCTGTTGCTCTAATTCTGTGGTAGCTTTTCAAATGGCCTAGCTTTAGTATCAGCTCTGTTTGATGCTGACTAAATGACAAGTTGGCCTTAATAGAGTCAGCAATGCAGCCTTTGGTATTTTTATATCTAATGGTAAATTATATTTTCTAAAGCTTTTGGGAAATCATGTTCATGTGTATCAACTATGATTGGATTATAACAACTAAAGGGAGCACAATATAAGCACCAGTGGCAATGACTGCTCAGTGCTATTATTGTAACATTTTAATATTTACTAGTATTTTACTGTTACAGTTAATATTGGTTGATTCATTTTAGCTTCCTTATTTATAATTTGTAAACGTCATTTTGTCCCCCTGTAGGACGATCAACAACTAATTTGGTTTGTTTAATAAATCAGGCAGACTGATTAATCAGATCTAATTAAAACTCCTGGAATTAATCAGCGATCAGTAGAACGAGTCATGTTAATGGATTCCTGATTAGTTTCCACTACAAAGTAAACTTTGAACATCACAACCTCCGAGTAAGATGACACTCATGTTACAGTTAAAGCAAATCTTATATCTTTGTTATCAGTAATAGGCCTATATCCACATCCAAAATAGTATACACCCTTTTTCTGCATTACTATTATTACATGGAACCAGTAATAGGAAACCCATGGCTCATTCCCATGGTTGTGAATAATTATATGAATTATCAACATGCATATTATATAAGGACATATGAAATCATGCTTAAATGTAATTTTCCCATTGCACTACACAACACTGAAAACGGTCAAAACTCTGTGGGCCTATTTAGACCAAAGTAGGTCACCCTGTAAAAGTGTCTGAAATGGCCCATTTGTGTGACATCCTGTTGTGTTCTTTAACCCCCCCACCCCCCAATGTAACACAATCTTGTCATTTCAGACCGCACTTGAAGGCAGTTATACGACGCTGAGCGGCAGCTGCTAGTAAGCCCCTACAGAGCTAACCCTAACATGATTCTCAGCTTGGTGATCCATGTGGTGATCTGCATGGTGCTTAACTTGGTGACCCGCATGGTGCTCAGCATGGTGATCCACATGCTCCACATGGTGATCCACATGGTGATCCGCATGGTGATCCGCATGGTAATCTGCATGGTGCTACGCATGGTGCTCCACATGGTGCTTAACTTGGTGACCCGCATGCTGCTCAGCATGGTGCACCGCATGGTGATCCACACGCTCCACATGGTGATCCGCATGGTGCTCTGTATGGTGATCCACAAGCTCCAAATGGTGCTCAGCATGGTGCTGTGTTGTATTAGCGATAGTTGTGGGTTCAGTTAACCCCAGAATAGGTGACTTTGAGCCGGACACAGAGCACCACAAGCTTGGGTAACATTACAGTTAAATTTAAGCCACAAAATGTGAGCGAGAAAAAGTTAGGCATAGGCGCCAACATTTGTTTAGGAAAAAGATTGTGGTCTGAATTCAAAACACTCAGCTCCCTGGCATGAAAGTCCGGAGATTTAACGCCCAAAAAAACATTGAAGACATATGAATTATAGTGCTTAACTTTTCTTAGCTTTAGAACGTCTATGCGTTTATGAGAACAGGCTATTTCTGTATGGGATGCTCACAACACCTCAAAACACACTGACAAGACTGATTGCGGGTGTCGTTTCTCCAAAAGGTCTGTCTTAACTTTTTTTGCTGCAGGCCCGCTAGTGTTCCCCCCCCCGTAGCAAACCCCTCCGCAGCCTAAATGCACTACCCTTATGCCAATGCAGGCTTTGTGAAGGCCCATTTATACTCTACACAGCCTCCTTTTCTATGTCACAATAATATCAAACGCACCCTGAACTTTAAATGTAACAGTCCAAGATTCCACTGCACTGTGCTCTCCCCCCTATTTAAATGCTAATCAATTCATTACTGAGAACATCATTATGCTCTGATTGCAGTTCACTATAAATCATGTCAATCCAAGCAAACATCCCTGAGATGTAGAGAGAGAGAAAGAGAGAAAGAGAGAGAGAAGAACGAGGTCTGATTGAATCCTCATTCTCAATTTCATAATGAAAGTTTTCCCAATCTACCCCCCCCTCCCACTCCCTCCCTCCTCTTCTTCTCTATCCCACACTTTCCTCTCTCTGTGTTTGTGTGTGTTTGTGTGTGTGTGTGTCCGTGTCAATCACTGCATGCAATGAGAAAGTGAGGAGAGGTGTGCGCGCACACACACACAAACACACACACACACAGGCACAAAGTCTCAGAGGTGCAGTCTCGCGCACCGCCAATAACCAGTCACACATACAGGAGTCTGGGAGAAATTAGCTCTCCGTTAATTCATTCTCATTGTCTAAATGCATGGTAATTTCTTGGATAGGGGAGGGGGAGGAGGTGAATGGGAGGTGTGTGTGTGGAGGGGTGAAAACTTCAAAAACCAACTGCAGTGTGCAGCAATATAGGAACAAACCGTGCATTACAGCTCCAGCTTAATTATTATGCTAATCGAGCCGCCCGCGGGCTCAGGGTAGTGATGTAACGCTCAGAAATAAATATATAAATGCACTTTCACACTGTTTCAGTCAATTTGGATAGTTTTTTTCTCCAGCTCATTGGATTATTGTTTGCTTTTTTTCTTCTTATTATTACTCAGAAGGGAATTGAGACAGGAAGAAGGAGGTGCAATGGGCTGCAAGGTGGGATTTCAGAGGGAAGAATGTTGTGTTGTATTTATTTTTGGTAGCAGTGAAAAACTGTGTTTTACTAATCTCTGCAGTTTTTCATATTTTCCATTTAGAACAAAAAATCCCCTCCATTAATACAGTCCACTAAATTAAAAAAGTCCTCCTTCTGTGTATCTACATTGTAGGGACTCAATTATTTCTTAATCATCCAACAACATAAACAAAATAAGTATAATATATTTTCCCAAACAAGCCAGACTGTTGGAATTACTGAAATCCTCCTCCCCCCCCCCCCCACAATTTACTCTTTTGAGTGTATGAAGACCTCTGAAATGTGGCTGTTGAGATAGTTACCTCCTAGAGACCAGGCATATCAGACGTTGTTACAATGGATATAGTCTATTTCCCTGATGTTCCACTTTTGGGATTGCTCCATTGCGACTGAAATGGATTTCACTCATTCAGGCCGGATATCCGTTGCCTTGGGCTTCCTTTGTGATGGCATTTTAATCTCCAGTGGATTTCTGAGGACTATGGTTAACTACTCCTCAGATCTCTGCAAGGTAAATCCAGACAGCTACCTAGACTATCTGTCCAATCTGAGGACTATGGTTACCTGGTCCTCAGATCTCTGCAGGGTAAATCCAGACAGCTAGCTAGACTATCTGTCCAATCTGAGGACTATGGTTACCTGGTCCTCAGATCTCTGCAGGGTAAATCCAGGCAGCTAGCTAGACTATCTGTCCAATCTGAGGACTATGGTTACCTGGTCCTTAGATCTCTGCAGGGTAAATCCAGACAGCTAGCTAGACTATCTGTCCAATCTGAGGACTATGGTTACCTGGTCCTCAGATCTCTGCAGGGTAAATCCAGACAGCTAGCTAGACTATCTGTCCAATCTGAGGACTATGGTTACCTGGTCCTCAGATCTCTGCAGGGTAAATCCAGACAGCTAGCTAGACTATCTGACCAATCTGAAGACTATGGTTACCTGGTCCTCAGATCTCTGCAGGGTAAATCCAGACAGCTAGCTAGACTATCTGTCCAATCTGAAGACTATGGTTACCTGGTCCTCAGATCTCTGCAGGGTAAATCCAGACAGCTAGCTAGACTATCTGTCCAATCTGAAGACTATGGTTACCTGGTCCTCAGATCTCTGCAGGGTAAATCCAGACAGCTAGCTAGACTATCCGTCCAATATGAGTTTTCTGTTGCACGACTAAAACAACTCTTGAACGTACACATGTTCCACCAAACCTTCCGAGGTTATTTTTCAGAGGCACCGTGCAGCGTTTAGCACCGGCCAAGACCATTGTGATTGGTTTAAAGAAATGCAAATAAACTATAGCCCATTTTTATCCCATTTAGGAATGCTGTGTGGACTAGCCAGACCCTCCTCCGTAGCGTTGCGGTAGAGGAAGGCCTTGCAAAGCAGGACTACAATGGATACCAATGGATACCAATGGTTATCAAGTTTTGATCTTTTTAATATACATGACAATTTAAATGTTTAGTTCTACAACAATGAAATCAACCGCGTGAAAGATACAAAGTTTTCCTTTAGGCGACACCATTTGAAGATGAAAAAAAGATAATAAATCGCAAGAATACAGCCTGTTCTCATGAATGACTCATTCAAAAAGCCAAAAGTTAAGCACTGTAATTCATGAGCATGCCATGTTTCTTGCTGTACCATATTGATACCCAGGAAATGCAAAGTCACTCTGGCATCGAGTAAGATTTTCAAATGCAAGCTTGGTTTCGACCTTTGAGATGGGTGACTTTTATTACTCAATGCCAGACCCTTAATCTTTTGGATTTGGGTCTGGATTTCCAGGCTACCATATTGATGGCCGATGTATAAGAACGTGGCTGGCTTGGGGGTGGTTAGGGAGAATAGGTGGCCTTTCAACCCTAACCCTAACCCAATTTCCCCCAAGAAATGTGTGCTCCTTGGGAGTGTTTTAATCCAAACCACAATTTTTTACCTAATGGGAACTAGCCATTTTGGTGCCTAATCTTAACTGTAGTCGCGGCAAAATGCTCATATTTTGTGGTCTAAGTTTGACCATAATCCCAGCCAAAAACGACCAGCAGCTCGCGTTGCTCTGTACTCAGACTCTCACACTCACCCATTTTCGGCTAAACACATCTACTAACTGCTGCTGATACTACAGAGCAGCTGTGACGGAGGTCCATAGCCGCATTGTGAAGCTCTGTAGTAACTTTAACAACTAGCAACTGCAGTCATGGAGCTTGTCATACGCATTGAATAGTATTGTATCATGACATAAGTAATGTGATAATATCATATGTTAGGTCCTGGGGTGATTCCCATCCCTACTGTCCATTTTGTTTCCCAAAATGTGCCAATACGGTTTCATACAGGAGTTCACTGGCTATAAATGTAAGCTGTTTATGAAGCGGTATTTTGGTCACCAATGGTGATGGTGTGCTATGCAAGTGGGACATACTGGAACACAGTGACCTATGGATGGGGGTTGGGAAGCAAATGATGAGACGAGAGGTTTGAGAAGCGTGGGCATTTTGACACAGTTTTTCTGCTGTAACATGGTATCATGTGTAACCATTGAAATTCATTGTAACTTCTGTAACTTAGTCAATAGACACTGCCGACTTACAAGCCTATAAGGAATATTTGACACTAAAAAAGCAGGGGAAACGTACAACATTGGTTAGTCTTTTCTATAGATTCTAAAAAGCTTCTCAAAGCACCGTTCAGACAGAGGTTTGGTCTGTTACCAGATTTGTGTGTATAGCTGTGATTGACAATGCAACACTCGCGCATGCATTCCACAGCGAATAGCCAGATGTTCCCAGGTGTGAAAATAGGCAAATCTATAAGTGCCCTTTCTCGATATTCTTTAATTTGACATGTTTTGTTTAGAAAGCATACTTTTGATCTTTTTTTGGTCACTTGGGGTATCTGTGCTTATAAAAAGGTACAAATGGTAAGGGTACTTTATTTACCTTGCCTGCTTATTATATAACCGTATTTTAAAACCGCTGTAGACTTAGTTGTTTCCAAAACAGAAGTCCAAATACAGAAACATTTTCCATTAGTTGGCGCATGTGGGTCATCTCATGATGCATCCATCAAACTGACGTCAGCCAGGGGCCACATTCAATAAATTTCAGTAAAAAAAAATGGATCTTAGCAAAAGGTGAAATTGGGTGGAGCATTGTAGCCCTCAGAGCCATCGGTGCCAGCGGCTCCTTTGAATTCAGTCACATTTCAGCGCCTGGCTACGAGCCGCTGCCAATCATCCTCCAGTGGAGCAGAGTGAAGGAAAGGTGAATCGCCCCTGTGCTATATGCAAATCAAAAAGTGGTGCTTGTCAGCAAGCAGCAGCCAGTGCCAATAAACAAACAGAGGGTTTGTCTGTGTGTGTGTGTGTGTGTGTGTGTGTGTGTCAGGTTGTAATGTGACTGCATTTGTGTATATCTCATGTATGTTTTGTGGCATACTTGTGTGCAATATGATTTTCAATGCACATGTGTGCCTGTATGCTGTGTGGACATGATAGATTGTGCGTGTGTGGATTGTAGTGTGCATTTTTTGGTGTTTTGAGCAACCTATATATACATTTATCATGTTATGCATGTCATGTGAACTTATCAAGCATTTATAGCAGCCCAGAACATGTGTGTGTAACCCGCTCTCACTCCCAACTCTTTAAATACTGACGCTTAGCGTCAGATAGTGACACAAAAATCACCCTTTGACATCAGTATGGTACGCACCATTCCGTTCTTGTGCCACATGTCAGTTAAACGTACATCCAGACTAAGACCGTCAAAAGAAGAGAGTCCACCAAGAGTCCAGACTTAGAGCGTCTTACTACGAGGCTAATGGGCTAAACGCTAAGGGAGACTTTTTGTGTCAGTAAAGAAACGCCAAAGAGACCTGACCAAGGGTCGCTTTGTGACATGCTGAGTAAGAATGTGTTGGTATGTTCCTTTAGTATCTGCTTCAATGCAAGTTGTGTATGTTTGAAGTGCACCTGTATATAACAGTGATGACATATGTCAATGCATGTCTTTGCATTTTTTGGCCTTTTTGTGAAAGCAAAGTATGTGAGTGTACTGTACCTTTAAGTCGATAACCTCTGACAATAGCTGAGGATGCATCAGTGAGGAAGCATCAGTGTGCCAGGCTTTGGATGGCTCAGAGTGGCTTTACTCAATCCGCTCAGTTATTTTCAGTGAAGAAGATGGACACACTTTTGTCTTTTAACACATATTCAACCAAGGAGACTGGACATAGAGCTAAAATACCAACAGGGGTTTAAAGAGTTGTGTTATTACATCATCTAGAGTCCAGATTTATTTGACAAGAAAATCTTGCCTGATCAGAAGACAGAGAACACACCAGTACAGTATACTATTTCATTTTCATTTTATGTCTTTCTTGTAATGTCTTGTAATCGATTAGTTGTCAACTATTAAATTACATGCTAACTATTTTGATAATCGGTTTGAGTCAAAAAAAAAAAAGATTTGTCCGATTTCAGCTTCTAAAATGTGAATATTCTTCTCCCCTCTGTGACAGTAAACTGAATATCTTTAAGTTTTGGACAAAACAAGACATTTAAAGACATTATTTTGGGCATTTGGGAAACACTGATCCACATTTTTTACCAAACAACTGATCAATTAATCGAGACAATAATCCATATATTAATCAACTATGAAAATAACTCCAGAGAATCTACACTAATAAAACTAAAAAAGGTCCATATGTCAAAATGTTGAATTTGAATCAAGTGAGCTGTTCTTCTATTGCCAGTGAAGTATTGATCAATAAAGTCCCAATCTGCTATTTTATTTATATTATTATATAAGATATGCTCATACGGCAATATGAAGTGGTCACAAAAGGATAGACATAACCATATTCAATTGACTTTAGTGTGGCAGATTTGAGTTTCAATCATATTGTTTTTTAATAACAGGCATACATGAAACAATACATAGATTTATTTCTATTTTTTTACACCCATCAGTAAATGGTTACATCCATGGAAAATTCCCCTCATGTCCCATGTTGCTGGGTTAAAAAATTCAGTCTTGTGTTTGCTCAGAGCGTTTCATTTCTCATTTCCATGCTTATTAGCCGTTGTTTCAATCCCTGCAGTGTTTTTCACCTTCAGCTCCGTCCAGTTGGACTCATGACAACAAGCAGTCCCACTTGGATCCAGACCAAAACCATTAGGCCAACAGTTTGACGGGGGTTCATTCTGATTGACAGCCGCCTCCCTCTGCATAATGCATTGTGCATTACCAATCTAACACAGCTAACTTTTCTTTCAAATACTGTAAAGTCCATTTGTAATAGTTCAAAGTTCTTTGAAATTAGAAGCAAAAATACACAACTGGTAACCAGAGCACACATCTTTAGTCATCATTATATGTAAGTGTTTGGTAAGGTTGTAATGATGCATCATGAATCAGTTAAAAAAACTATATAAATGGGGGCCCTAAAAAGCTCCCCTGGTAGAGTGTGCCCCATGTACAGAGGCTTAGTCCTTGCCACAGTGGCCGTGGGTTCGATTCCAACCTGTGGCCCATTGCTGGATGGCATCCCCCCCTCCCCTTTCATGCCTAATCTGTCCTATCAAATAAAGGCCTAAAAATGCCCCCGAAAAATCTATATAAATGTGTAAACATCACAACCAGTTGAGATATTGCTATGCAATTTAATTTAATCTACTTTAGATTTCACTTGTTTGACATCAGACTTCACTATGTGTTCTTAGTTTATTTATTTGAATAGATTTTCTTCTACAAAGTAATTATTTAGTTAATTGGATATGGGATTTCTTAAAATATAATTATGATTTTTTTGTTATAAGATAAAATACAATTTCAGCTGCACTTTTGATAAGAGGATGATCTGTTATGCACAGTTTATTTTGCCTGCAGCTCTTTCTGTTAAAAAGATGAGGAGAAAATTGTATTAAACCTAATGAGGAATCTTATGGAATCATAAGTTACATTCCTAGTGCTTGTACATATAAGACACTTTGCTCAGCAAGAGAGGAGCAGAAACGCTGACAGATGTGAACAGATGGTCCAGCTTCAGTCCCAACTCGACCCCCTGGTCAACACCGGCTCCAGATGACAACAAATCCGGGCAGAAGAGACGGAGGGCTTGTGATATTTGAGCAACTTTTCAAAGACACATTTGTAAATTTGCATATCTGTGTATACTATATACATTGCATATATATATATATATATATATATATATATATATATATGCATTTAAAGCAGTGTTTGACTAAAGAAATAGTGTAGATACATGTTCTGCTTTTGGTTGGATCTTGATTTGGCATTAATGGTTGTGTTCATTCTAAGGTATTTGGTCAAAGTCAGTGGTGGAGAAGTATTCAGATCCTTTACTAAAGTAAACTAAAAGTTTTAACTAAGTAAAAGTAACATACTGTATAGTAACTAATAACATACTGTGAAAAAAGTAAAAGTCCTGCATGGAAAATGTTACTTCAGTAAAAGTATGTAAGTATCATAAGGAACATGTATTACAACTAAAAGTTTGTAATTGGCTCGTCATTTCAGCTGAACATTTATATTGGCCGTTATATTGTTGGGTAGTTTAATTTATAATAAAGCATATTTTATAAACTACATGTGTTTTGTCTGAAAAATCTTAATTTGTAAAGTAACTAGTCAGAAAAGTTGTCAGATTAAAGGTGTGCTATGCAGTTTTGGCCATTTCTTTGTTTCTCAAAGAAATGTTTCTCACTTTGTGCTCACAGATTCTCTATAGAGCCCCCCCACAGGTTTCTGCCAATGGTCACAGTTTTGGATCAATTACATTTTTTTCTAAACCGAACACAGACTTGCAGTAGCATTACTTCCAACACTTATTTAACAGCAGTCTGCTGAAATCAGATTAAAGCCTCGCTAAAGGCATCAATATTTCCAATCCACTTGTGACAGGCCTCAGTTGCCTCTCTCATAAAGAACAGTAAATCAGTAAAATAACAGCAGGTGCATGCCAACACTAACAGGACCAACATTAGTCAGAAAACATGAGCAAAGGTCAAATAAAAAGAAATGAAAGCAATACAATATATTCTGCAAAACTACATGATCACTTTAAGGAAAGAGTCCAGTGCAAATGATTGCATATGCTAATGGTTTTATCCCCCACCAACAGCGGAGCAGATGATGAAACATATGGAGCTGAGACAGAGGCCCAGAAGGGACAATTGACACTAAAACACAATCTGCATACATGAACAGTTTCCTGGGAAATAGCTGCAACCCTAATCCTCCAGATTAATCATTATCATTATGAATCATTATTTTCTCTTTAAGGGCAGTCCTGCAAAGCCGACACTTTGAGTTGTGAAAAGAATGTTACTCCTACATGTAAGCTTTGCATAAATCACTGTCCAAACATTACATATAATACAAATTAAAGAAGAGGATTAGGGCCACGTTTAAAATGTACTGTACTGTATATCAGTTCTAAATTTAAAGTCAGAATTCTGAGAAAAAAAGTCTGACTTTTTTTTCTTAGAATTTTGACTTCTAACATTAAATAATAATTCTCACTCCTAAAAAAAGTCAGAATTCTGAGAATAAAGCCAGAATTCTGACTTTATTCTCAAAATTCTGACTTTTACCTCAGAACTCAAATATATTTTTCGAATGTGGCCGTAATCATCTTCCGTACAAAAAAGCCTTAATGTGGACCTTTTTAAAGTAAACTGTGCTAGTGATGAAGACGTTAAAATATACTGGATTTAAAGTTGAAAAAACATTAATATGAAGTTCAAAACTTTTGCAAAACAAACAATTATTAGTATTTAAGTATGTAAGTATTATTAATAGACACGTCTATTCTATGTCTCTTGATCATTCTCTCGCATCCTCATCTTGAGAAAGAAAGCATATTTAACCACGAGATTCTACCAGAACAGATAGGATCAAGTGATGAAAACATGCAAAACATACAAGAGCAGCGCATACTCTGGCCCTGACCTCACATTTCAACGATGACAACAATGAAATAAAATGTTTCCCCGTGAGAACGCCGCGGCCTGTTTACTGATGACAGTTTGGGCAGATAGTGAAAAACTGTCCAGGCTTCATATCGACTGAACTGTCCCCGCTGACAGACAGGAAGAAAGAATGAGTTGTTCCAGTACAAGATAGCCTACATCAACAAGAACAGGAAAATGACACCTATTATGAAACAATTGTTGGCAGATCAAATGAGCCACTTTTCCTAAAGGACTCACACTGGATGATGAACTTATCTTTTCAGCTGAAATGGTGAGTGGGGAATTTAGAGTCACAACAAAGGGATTATTTATGAGCTCTAACGGAGGCATTTTTACAATAGTGAAGGGTAACTAGTACAATTTTTGTGGCCCATAACAATTCTGCATATGTTGTATGTATATGTATATGTATTAACTGGGGCTGTCAATCGATTTACATATGTAATCGTGATTAATTGGAGTTTTCCATAGTTACCTCGCGATAGAGCGCAAATTAATAGCACTTTCTTTTTTTCTGTTCTAGATGGCCTTGAAAGGGGGAACGGGGGGGGTCTCTGCATCAATCGTGTGCATGATGTTTGAGACTGGACGTCTGCTGGTGGTAACTCAGTTCACATCGACAGTGCATGCTAATAACTTTTAGTCTAGTGGAGAGAACCATGTGGAAGGGCTCTAAAACGGACCTTGCCATCCCAAAGACCCTTTTCTTCATCCATTACTGATCAAGGAACTTTGTTTCGGCTACACATCCACAACATTAACTACCCAGGCCCGAGGCACAACTCACCAACATAACTGTTGTGTAACTGGTTATTATTGCTATTATTATTTCATTTTTGTTAGCCCTTATTATATAGATTGCTCCAGTGGGCTGGAATATCCACCAGATGTCCCTTATTTTTGGCCAGGTGTCTGTCACTTTACACTTTCTTTGTGTTGGCGTTCTAAGCTCTGGTGGATTCATGAGGACTATGGTTACCTGGTCCTCAGATCTCTGCAGGGTAAATCCAGACAGCTAGCTAGACTATCTGTCCAATCTGAGGACTATGGTTACCTGGTCCTCAGATCCCTGCAGGGTAAATCCAGACAGCTAGCTAGACTATCTGTCCAATCTGAGGACTATGGTTACCTGGTCCTCAGATCCCTGCAGGGTAAATCCAGACAGCTAGCTAGACTATCTGTCCAATCTGAGGACTATGGTTACCTGGTCCTCAGATCTCTGCAGGGGTAAATCCAGACAGCTAGCCAGACTATCTGTCCAATCTGAGGACTATGGTTACCTGGTCCTCAGATCCCCAGGAGGGTAAATCCAGACAGCTAGCTAGACTATCTGTCCAATCTGAGGACTATGGTTACCTGGTCCTCAGATCTCTGCAGGGTAAATCCAGACAGCTAGCTAGACTATCTGTCCAATCTGAGGACTATGGTTACCTGGTCCTCAGATCTCTGCAGGGTAAATCCAGACAGCTAGCTAGACTATCTGTCCAATCTGAGGACTATGGTTACCTGGTCCTCAGATCTCTGCAGGGTAAATCCAGACAGCTAGCTAGACTATCTGTCCAATCTGAGTTTCTGTTGATGACTAAAACTACTTCTAAACATACACATGTTCCACCAAAACAACTTCCTTCCTGAGACTATTTAGCAGCGGCACCGTTGCTGTCTGGCGCTTAACCCCACCCAAAACCATTGTGATTGGTTTAAAGAAACGCCAATAAACCAGAGCATGTTTTTCTCCCATCCCAGAATGCTGTGCGAACTCGCCAGACTTGCCCAGTATTAATCTAAGATTTGGAAATTTGGTCACAATTTGAGATACTACTACTATCAGGTAGTCCCCAATCTTAGTCACAATGCTGCCAATTTAAAGACAATTTTCAGATAATCTCATTTATTATTTTAAATTATTGTGCGGCTGCTTGTGGTTAGACAACATTCAACATTTGAGAACTTGGGCTTCTTTTGCAAAATGGAAAAAAAATGCTTTTGTAGGAAAACACATTTACATTTCTCAAAGATATGAAAAATGTGTTATCAATACAAAAGACACCTATTGCATCTGCATTGATATTTAGAATTTTTTTTTATAATAATACCTAGTCCCAATCACAATACAGTACAACATGCACTACAGAATCCTTAATGTATGAATTCATATACCACATTCTCATTATGTGTAGTTTGTCATTACATTTCATACGATGAAGTGTCATGCAATTTGACTTCATCATCCTCCGCTGTAGAATTCTTCACCTTTGATGACTGATGAACAACGTGTTGTTGAGCGTCTCAAAATTTCATTTATTAGCTCGAGTGGGAGCTCTGGACGTGCTTTGTTTGGGCTGTGTGCCTGTGGTTAAAGCGCTGCGAGATGGCCCAGGCATGTGATTTGGAAGAGGACGGCAATAAAAATACGCATTAGCAAGAACAAAACAGGCCTATCACTGGTTCTTAATTAGCTGTGTGAGACCAAGCGTGTGTGTGACAGAGAGAGACAGAGCATGAAGGTTGCCTCTGTCCTGGCTATAACTTTTATGAGGGGTCATTTGTGTCACTTCATTGTGTTAGCGTCTCACTTTCTCACACTTTCAGGCACACTGCTCCGTGTCCTCTTCTTAGAAACACACACATACAATACTCATCCTGCTCACTAGGGCTGTGCAAATAATCAAATTTCAATCGCAATAATACAAAAAAAGAGTATTGGGAAAAAATGATAATTTTATATTTTACATTTAGCTATTTTGTCTTGTGAATGGGCCTTTGAAATAAGTTGAAAATGTTAACATTAGAAATATCCAATAACTGAAAAAACAAAACAAAAAAACAGCAACTAACTTTTGAAAAAGTGACAAAAATGTCACAAAAAGAGATAATAGTGTTGACAAAAATATGTTTTCATGGTTGACAGGAAGACAACACAAGGGTTAAACAATTATGATTTGAATGGTGACCAAAATAATTGTGATTAAGATCGAGCAGCCTTGTCTCTCAAAAGGATTCTTAACAAAGTTACTTGTCCTTTTAAAAAGTGTCTTTAACAGAGAAGTGGGTTTTTTTTTTGGAAAAAGTGACAAAAAGTGACAAAAATGTCCGCAAAAGCTTCAATTCTCTCTGATTATGTCAAGGGAAAACTGTCATAGTGTTTTCTTGATTTTTCCTGGCCCCATCTGGCTTTCCATTTCCACAGCAGCATTGACACCTGGGAGCTGACTGCTCCTGCTGCAGTCTCCTCCTGTCAGCCACTGATCGGCTCCACTGGAGCATTTGGACTGTTACATTAAGCTCTGCACATGGGAGTTTGAGTTCTCCCAGTGTTGTTCGGAGAGGCAGGACTGCAGAACAGAGTATTTACTAAGATTAACTTGGTTGGAGCCAAAGTGTTTTTCACAGTTGTGTGTTGGTGCAGGTAGATGGGAAAACCTGCCACACAGGCCCCTTCCCTGGTTTCCAGCTCAGCCTTATTCAAACTCCTAGACCTTGACCTCTTCTTGTTGGCTAAAAGCACGTTTTCACCTTGGTTCTCTGATGAGCCATAGTGGAAGAGAGCAGGCCTTTCTCACCGAGGACATTCGGACTCATTTAATCCAATAGGGAGTTGGGAACCGGAGGGTCGCTGATTCAAGTCTCTGTACGGACCAAAGCAAAGCATTTGGTCAGGTGCCTTTGACAGTAAAGGAGACCTTTACCGTATTATAACACGAGCTCGGTCATCTCCTTTAGCGTCATATAACACGCACTTGGTCAGGACTATTGCCATCCTTTTTGACGCTGTAGGGTTAAGGAAAAGGTCGTGGGTGGGTTAGGGTTCAGTGATTTGTGGGAACGGGACAGTTAAGGACACACGCGGGACACAAACCCTGCTCTCCTGGGTGAAAGTCCTGTGTTTGTGCTGTCCTGTGTTCAACTCCGGCCTGCAGCCCTTACATGTCATTCCTCCTCTCTCTCCCCTTTCCCATCTTCAGCTGTATAATAAAGGCCTAAAATGTGTGGTAGTGAGAATATGTTGACCAAATTGACTAGTTAACATCAGAAAAAAAGATTGTTTTTGGGTTTAGACACCATTCCCTGTAAGTAGCACTCACAGGAGACAATTTCCGTGGACGTTTCCATTTTTTCCTCGTAAGCAATGCCCTCCTGTTGCATTGTTGGGGTAATGTTTCATTAACTTCCATTCCTCTCCATGCATCTGATCCCCGTCCTCCTGTTGATCCGCCCCTCTGTCTCTGCCTCTCTCTTTTTCCCTTGTTCCTTTCTAAAAGCCAAGCCTGATTTATTCCTAAGGGCTTTTATCAAACAAGTTTGTCAGAAAGTGGTTTATGGAGATCAGGGAACAACAAATGCAGATAAAAAGCAGGAGATAAAAGCAAGAAACTACAAGCACGTCAGAAAATACAAGATAAGGGTGGCAAGATCCTCGTGTGTGTGTGTGTGTGTGTGTGTGTGTGTGTTTTTTCCTGTACAAGTCTTTCTCTTCCTCATCCTCGTGGAAGCTGATAATCTCATTGGAAATGTAAAACCTGTCAGAATGTAATGCAATGTCTCTATAAAGAATGTAGACAATGTAGCTGCAATCCTCTGTTTGCCACTCTGAGCGACTCAGATTTCCTGTAATAATTTAAGTGTAATAAAATGTCACAATAGTTGAATGCATGACAAGATGAAGATACAACTTTGCTATTCATATTTCCTTACCACAGCTGAAGCAGCTGAGGCTGGCACCAGCAGATGATCATGTTACATAAATACATGCAAGAAATAAATCCCCCGTCCATTACTCTTGTTTATGCACTTCAATATCCAATGGAACATAATCTTAAAATTAAATAGCACAACAAGCAAGAGAGCAAGACTTTCACCCAGGAAACGGTCGTTCCTCTGGAGTGTTTTAATGTCTTTTTCCCAAACTTAACTATTTGTTTTGGTGCTGTCGTCGCCCCATGACAGTCACTTTTTCTGGTTAAACTCTGGTTTAACTCTCTTTTTCTGGTTGCATCTACAGTTTATGTATTTCAGAAACATTGTGATATTGGATTTTCTTGATATCACACCAGCTCTAATGGGAAGTCTCCCGGCTGGTCAAAAGAAAGACGTCTCTAGTACGCATGCTCTCAACAAGGGGTGGGAATCAGCCTCCCGATACGATATCATCACGATACTTATGCCACAATATGATATTATTGCGATTTTAGACATATTGCAATATTCTGCAATATGTTGCAATTTATAACCTTTTTTTTTCCAACCCAATTTCAAATGACGTCCCCGAAAGGAAACTTTGTCAAAATCTGTTTCATCTAAAAAGAAACATTTCTCTGTTTGATCATATCACTTCAATGTTATTGCCTCAAAATGGGACACACTGACAACACATATATAATAATATATGTGTTGTCACATATATTATAATATATCGATACAGTATTGCCACTGAAAATATTGCGATACCATGCTGCATCGATTTTTCCCCACCCCTACTCTCAACCAGCTGGACCAGAGAAGGGCTCTATAGGCCCAAAAGGGCTGAAACCCCAGGAGGCCTGTGTCAGCGTATGCATCCTAGAGCAAGGGTCATCAACTACATTTTTCTAAGGGCCGAAATTTTTTTAAGCAGACACTCCAGGGGTGGTGATGGTGCAGTGAATATGATACATGCCTTTGGTGTGGGAGACCCAGGTTCAATTCCCGCTGCAATACATACATCCCTGAGCAAGACAACTAACTCCTAGTTGCTCCAGAGGTGTGCGCCCTCTGATGTATATATATATACAGTGGGTACGGAAAGTATTCAGACCCCTTTAAATTTTTCACTCTTTGTTTCATTGCAGCCTTTTTCCAAAAATCAAAAAAGTTCATTTTATTTCTCAGTAATGTACACTCAGCAACCCATCTTGACAGAAAAAAACAGAAATTTAGAAATTTTTGCATATTTATTAAAAAACAAAAACTGAAATATCACATGGTCATATGTATTCAGACCCTTTGCCGTGACCCTCATATGTAACTCAGGTGCTGTCTATTTCTTCTGATCATCCTTGAGATTGTTCTACACCTTCATTGGAGTCCAGCTGTGTTTGATTATACTGATTGGACTTGATTAGGAAAGCCACACACCTGTCTATATAAGACCTTACAGCTCACAGTGCATGTCAGAGCAAATGACAATCATGAGGTCAAAGGAACTGCCTGAAGAGCTCAGAGACAGAATTGTGGCAAGGCACAGATCTGGTCAAGGTTACAAAAAAATTTCTGCTGCACTTAAGGTTCCTAAGAGCACAGTGGCCTCCATAATCCTCAAATGGAAGACGTTTGGGACGACCAGAACCCTTCCTAGAGCTGGCCGTCCGGCCAAACTGAGCTATCGGGGAGAAGAGCCTTGGTGAGAGAGGCAAAGAAGAACCCAATGGTCACTGTGGCTAAGCTCCAGAGATGCAGTCGGGAGATGGGAGAAAGTTGTAGTAAGTCAACCATCACTGCAGCAATCCCACCAGTCGGGGCTTTATGGCAGAGTGGCCCGAAGGAAGCCTCTCCTCAGTGCAAGACACATGAAAGCCCGAATGGAGTTTGCAAAAAAAACACCTGAAGGACTCCAAGATGGTGATAAATAAAATCCTCTGGTCTGATGAGACCAAGATAGAACTTTTTGGCCTTAATTCTAAGCGGTATGTGTGGAGAAAACCAGGCACTGCTCATCACCTGTCCAATACAGTCTCAACAGTGAAGCATGGTGGTGGCAGCATCATGCTGTGGGGGTGTTTTTCAGCTGCAGGGACAGGACGACTGGTTTCATCGAGGGAAAGATGAATGCGGCCAAGTACAGGGATATCCTGGACGAAAACCTTTTCAGAGTGCTCTGGACCTCAGACTGGGCCGAAGGTTTACCTTCCAACAAGACAATGACCCTAAGCACACCGCTAAAATAACGAAGGAGTGGCTTCACA
Organism: Etheostoma perlongum; assembly: GCA_026937815.1. Lineage (NCBI taxonomy): Eukaryota > Metazoa > Chordata > Actinopteri > Perciformes > Percidae > Etheostoma > Etheostoma perlongum. Next base: position 23,562,466 of record CM049374.1, on the reverse strand, counting down.
ACAACTCTGTGGCTGTTCTTGAATGGCCCAGCCAGAGCCCTGACTTAAACCCAATTGAGCATCTCTGGAGAGACCTGAAAATGACTGTCCACCAACGTTTACCATCCAACCTGACAGAACTGGAGAGGATCTGCAAGGAGGAATGGCAGAGGATACCCAAATCCAGATGTGAGAAACTTGTTGCATCTTTCCCAAAACGACTCATGGCTGTATTAGATCAAAGGGTGCTTCTACTAAATACTGAACAAAGGGTCTGAATACTTATGACCATGTGATATTTCAGTTTTTGTTTTTTAATAAATATGCAAAAATTTCTAAATTTCTGTTTTTTTCTGTCAAGATGGGTTGCTGAGTGTACATTACTGAGAAATAAAATGAACTTTTTTTGATTTTTGGAAAAAGGCTGCAATGAAACAAAGAGTGAAAAATTTAAAGGGGTCTGAATACTTTCCGTACCCACTGTGTATATATATATATATATATATATATATATATATATATATATAGCAATTGTAAGTCACTTTGGATAAAACCATCAGCAAATGACATGAAATGTAATAAAATGTATTTATACCAAATATGCCTATTCTTGTTCGATATTTTCACTTTCTTACTGAATTAATGCTATAGTTTTTATATGTAGTAGTGTGAACAAACTCCTAAAAAATATGGAATCTTCACAATGATAACTGGCTCCTTAACTAGAAAATGATCTCAGACTAGGAGGCAGTTCACTGATGAGTGATGGTTAAAGTCTGTGATTATGGAAACATAGTTGTAGTTTGCAGCGTCCTAATTGGTGGAAAATGCTTGCAGGAATAAAGGCCTGTTGTCAGGTAAAAATGTCACTGTCAAACCGAAGCTTTAAAAGGTCCAATGTGTAGGAATTTCTCTCATCTAGCGTTGCGATCATATATCACAATCAGCTCTCTCACGCCACGCACTTCCATGTACGTATTACAGCTACAGTGGCCTTCACGCCTGAATGAAACGATGCTGTTGCAAAATGATAACAATAACAATAACGCAAACATGATCATGATGTAATTCACATATTTAGTAGCCACATGCACATAGATGGCAAAAGTACTCAAGTAGAAGTACAGATATTTGTGTTGAAAAATACTAGAAGTACTGATTCAACTTCTTTACTCAAATCAAAGTAACAAAGTGCATGCTTGGAAATGTACTTAAAGTATAAAAGTAAAAAATATGAACTGACTGCTAGCAAATCTTTGAACATGGAGTGCTAATAATAAAAAATGTAATATGTCAGGCTCACAATGTTTTCTTCATTTTCAATCATAAAATCATTCGTCCATAATACCATGCTAACGTTACCGCTAACGTAACCGCCATTTAGCCGCAATGTTTTGCCGCCGAATCTGTTGAGTCTTCTTGTAGTGGTGGGGAAGTGCAATGTATATCCAATTAGTTTCAACTGAAAATATCTGAAACTAAAGTAACGAGCCAATTTTGTAAAATGTAAAGAGTAGTAAGTACCAATATTTGTTTTAAAAATGTAAGGAGTAAAAGTAAAAAGTCAGCACAAAAAATCTCTGAAAACTCTACGTGAGATGCATGTGCAGCAATGAGAAGTAACAAAGTATTTGGCCTTTGTTACTTCTCATCGCTGCACATGCATCTGTTGGTTTTATAAGACATCCGTAGCTTTTGTTTTAGCTTGATTGTAAAAATTAATTATTTGCAGAGTAGAGCTGTGTTTGTATGAAACAGCTCAGTGGACAAGAGTGAACTGTACGGACTGAGCAGATTGAAATATCCCTTCCTACATGTTTATGCCTGTAGACAGGTGGGGGCATTGATAAATATTGACTTTTTTAGGTTTTATTTTAGCCTACTTACAGTAAGGAGCCTAGCGTTAGTTCATCTGCGCCAGCGGCAGTTTATAATCCTCCGTGTCATTAGGTAGCCTACATGTGCTGCCTGTAGTAACACACACCTCGGCTGTGCTGTGTGTGTGAAGGGAGGACATCAGCGTTCAGAATCCCGTCTATCTTCCAAAATGTATCCCAATGAAGAAGCTGCAGGGCGTTTTGTCTGGTTTACCTGGGTGTTGTCCAGTTAAGTGTGACTTAACGTTAGATCAAAATAATACCACAACACATTTACTTCTTCTTAAATTAATTAAATTAATTAATTCTTAAATCATTATTACTCTGCGGGCCGGACTGAAAGCTTTGGCAGGCCAGATGTGGCCCATGGGCCGCGAGTTGACAATCACTGTCGTAGAGGAAATGCAATGGAATAATAAATAAGAGGGCCGTCTTGCAGCATGATACAGCTTTCTACATCCAGGGTTTATCCTCTGTACTAAAACATATGTCAGACTCAGCATGAGGAGCTCAGGCTCTGCATTATCAGACTGGGATCACCTGTCACTCTAAGCTACTTTGTCAGTTTTAGCTCTACTTAAACTGCATTCATGTCAGCAGCCCTCTCGTCATAGATTCACCCATCTATTGCAACAAATGGAAATCCAGTTATGCTTGGCGCTGATGGCTCCACTCTATATAATGCTCCTTGGGCCAGCCAAGCAGCATGCTAAGCTGAGGCAGGGAGCACCCATAGACAGTTAAAGAAATGGACCAACAGATCCCGTTGCTCTGGACAGAGACCAGTGAAGGAAAATAGAAGCTCTTTTCCGGTGATGGCTGAGCGTTACTGCACAGCAGAGATGGAGAGCATAGGTATGTGTTAGGAGATAACATGGACACAGGCTAATTACTCCTAACCAACATACTAGTTAACAATAGTAATTAAACCTAAACAGCTGATGAAGTCCAAACTGTCTGCGAGCTTCTCCTGACAATACGGTGATTTGTCGACTATGCGACAGTAAGTCGTCTGGTTATGACACAACCATCTGCTACGGAGCCATAATGTGAGATACAAGGTAATGGAGCCTTTTTATACATTGTCGTGTTTCTTAAAAAAAAAAAACTGACAAATAGAGTCTTTAAACGCTTCAGATGTAAAGTTATTCAATGTCAAAGTGGAGCCAAAATGAATGAAAGTCAATGGGATGCTAACGGCAGATGATGGCTTCGTAGCATCAAAATGGCGCCATAGGAGCTACGCTTAGAGACTCCTCTCTATCCCCTTGGGAGCACCATGTGGAACCCCCCCCCCCAAAAAAAAGACACTGAAAACAATTTAACACTTTGAGTCATGTTAGGACTATGAACTAGGAAGATGGAGGCTGGGGGTGGAGGCAAAGCGGGAGTGAAGCAGCATCAGTGTAGCAGGGAGCAGTGAGGAGGGAGTCCCATTTAAAAGGACCCCCTAGATGGGATAATGGCTGTGATTGGTGTGTGTCTGTTAAAAATGATAATCAAATCAGATATGAATGAATGACTTCTGTGTCCTTCATGAACTAACGCTAAGCTTCATTTCATGTCGGGTAGTTACCAATGACTTGGAAATACCAAGGCTCAGCACGTTCAGCTAACATGCTAGGATTAACATATTACTTTAGTCCGCTGTTTAGCAAGTTAGAAAAAATACACTGACCAAAATTTGAAATGCAACACATTTTGCCCCCATTTTTCATGAGCTGAACTCAAAGATCTAAGACTTTTTCTACGTACACAAAAAGCCTATTTCTCTCAAATATTGTCCAAATCTGTGTTAGTGAGCACTTCTCCTTTTGCTGAGTAAATCCATCCACCTCGCAGGTGTGTGTGTGTGTGTCATATCTTTACTGCCACAGTACAGTGGAATTCCTTTGCTTTCCAATGCTGTCTCCACTCTCTCTCTGTGTCTCTCCGTTTCTCTCCCCTGGCCGTCTGTCACGGCGTTGTTTGGTAATGTCATCACAGATTAAAATATAGAGGCAACCATGAGTGTGTGGGCCTGAGTGTGTGTGAGTGTGTGTGCATGTGGATATAAATGTGGGTTTGTGTGTGTGATTACAAATGCATGTCATTTGTATGCATCCCTGTGTGTGTCTGAATCTATATGTGTTGATGTCTGCGTTTGTGAGTGTAATTACGCGTGTGTGTGTGTGTGTGTGTGTGTGTCCTGCAGCTGTGTCCTCATGCATGGCTGCCACTGGGAATCAGCCTGCTGCTGTTGCTGTTGAGGGCTGCTGTCCACTGCTATTCAGGACAAACACACACACACACACACACACTCACACACACAATCTTGAACATTCATTTTTTCTTTCCAAGCACGATAACATGACTCCAATTTCTACTTTTCATTCTGACCTCTATCACCTACATTTGGTGTTTCAATAAAAAAGGATTTCAAAACAAAGCACATTTCTCATAAATCCCTTATGATATTTTTGCCAGGTGTAAAGTGGATACTCGTCTGATCTGCTGAAAATCACTCAGTTTGTTTGTACACATTGGGACAAAGTAACCTGACATGAAGTTGGAACTATCCATGGAAGAGCTTTGTGATGCAGAACATCAACGCCAACACCAGCTAGGTAGCTCACACTGTAGACAGCAGACCAGAGGCCGTCAGTTAGACTGTAAGCCTTGATCATAGTACCGAACGGGCACGTACAGGGACAGCTACAGTAGAAGCTCTGTTTATATTATCCGCTTGGAGGACACGTTCCACACATCCGCAGAGGATCGTCACGCTGCCGTTTGTAGCCGAGTGGCGCTGTAACAAAAGAATTGACCGTATGCAAAGGTCTTCACCGAGTCTACCCGAACCCTGGTGCACGCCGGCAGTCACATTTGGGTTTTAGTAAGTCTTAAAGATTTGGGAGAAACAGCTGAGCTGTTACCTTCAAAGAACTGGAAATATGTCCTACCTAAAAGGAAAAGTTAGCTACGGGAATGTATTCAGATAACCAAAACGGACCTGTGAGTGTTAACCTGGCATAACTAACATGATCTAAGAAAAGAAATCCAATATGAACAGCAAATAGCAAAATAGCTAGTACCCTGTGTGCACATGACGCGACAAGAGCACAGCAGCCTGATGACATCAGGTGTAGTTGTGTGTGTGTGTGTGCATGTGCGTGTGTGTGTGTAGACGTGAGTACACTGAAAATAATGCATTTGGTCATATCTTTTTCATGTGGTTAGTGTATGGCTAAATCTAGCAGGAGGTGCTTGTGTCTGTCTGTTTTTTTTTCAAACTGGATCCTATTTTTCTAAGTGTTATGTCTAAGTGACTGACAGGAACAGTTATCTTTGACACTGGTCCAGTATTAAGCCAGATCGCTGCAGTCGGCAGTGTAAGTGGGCAATTGTGCAGCTTGCATTTACCTTCACAAAAGTGCTTGTTTTGCGTTTTAAGTGTCTGAAACATTAAGGGAAGGATATCTAAGGAGGTCAACCTTTCTGTTAAATAGTAACAACGTTCTTAATAAATGTAGTACTCCCTGTTGTGAGTGTTTTCATGTCAATGTGTAATGTGTGTTGGGAGGTGTTGCTAGTATTTTGGTCCAACAAGCTCATGTATGAGGTTTGAATGAGTGTTGGAGGTGAGATGTGGCCACGATGCAAGTTGGTAAAGCAGACTGTATGAGGGGTTTTCAGAGAGTGGCTTCAGTTTTTAATGATGCTAGTTAGCAATCGATGGCAGGTATAGAGCAGCCTCCTGCAGGTTAGCTGGTCCCCATCAAGCCATGTTACGTGCATGTGTAGATAAAGAGTTTGTGGAGGTGTATTTCTGACCATTTTGCAAGTGTTTACCTATTATGCATGCAGATGCTTTGTTGAAATAGCTCTATAACAAAGAGTGTGTGTGTGTGTGTGTGTGTGTGTAACAAGCCTTTGTGTTATGTGGAGTCATGGTGTGATTTCCGATGAAAATTCAATTATCATTAAATTCCCCTGCTGCCATTTATCAGACAATAGTGTGTCCACATGTGTGTGTGTGTGTGTGTGTGTGTGTGTGTGTGTGTGTGTGTGTGTGTGTGCAGGCGCATTTGATGGGAGAATAAATCACTAAAAAGTGATTCTCTACCCCCTGACCTGCCGCTCATCTTTTCAATCTTTTTTATTCTCCACCCTTTTCTCATTCATCCCTGTTGGACTTGTCAATAAACAACTTCATGGACTCAAACCATTTCCATCTATTCCTCCTTCTCTCTTTAGATTTCTACTGTTCTTCGCCTCCCAACCGTCTCTGTGTCTCTCTAACCTATTCTGCCATGTCTTCTTTTCACTCCTTTTGTTTTTCTTTTAAACACGTGTTCATTTTCTCTCTCCTAACATCAAATGGCTTTTCCTTTCTAAAAAAACGTACATACAGTACATAAGCACAGTCTCAATCAAGCATATATTCAATGTTGCAGCACTGCGGTAAATGCTTTGCTGTACGTGATTAATGTATTATTATAGAGCCACAGACACACCCTGACTTATTTTCTGGTTCCTTTATAAAGTTAATGAGGTTGATATTAATGGCAGAAGATTCCCTTTACTGCAGACAAGGAATGCAGATCCAACAGAAAGCCAAGAGGACACACCAAAAAGACATGTAGGGGTTAAAACTACAGGGATTGGCTTCAAAAGGAGTCACGTAAAACTACTTAAATGAGGACATAATGTGACATCACGGACACCATTATGTCATGGACTATAACACGTTTGTATAACACGTTCATTTCAAAAAGCTTAAACTTTGTCATCTAACTTCCTCGCTTGGTCTCGTCATAGTTACTACAACTTAAATTGCGTCCCCTGCTCCTCCTCTTGCCTCCCTTCCTCGCCTCTTAGTCTGTCCCACTGAGGACGAGACTAGAGACGAGAGACGCGGGGGATCATGGGAAGGGAGAGGAATGGGGAAATGTGTTGAGGGATGATCCTCTGAAGCGTCATGTGAGCAACGGCTTTCAGCTGCACGGCTTCCTAGAAGGCTGGTCTTGGGTATCCTCGCTCATAGCTCTTCGGAGATCCCTCCTTGATCCTCAATCATAGTTCCTTAGGTTCCAGCTGTTCTATTATTTGTCATCATATCTACATTATGATTATTTATATAAGTGTGAATATATTTTGTTAAAGCACCATTTGTCAACCCTAGAACATCGCTGTAATATTGATATTGAGGTATTTGGTCAAGAATAAGTGATATGTGATTGGCCAGCCCTAACTCCCACACCACCCCACAACCACTGCATCAACCACTGCCACGCCTGATCTCGTGGGAATGCAGATTAAGTCTCGGTACCTTCATAAAGACAACCTGCTCTCAAAACCTCGACACATGTGACACTTTTGAACAGACCGATCAGGAAAACTTTATCTGTTTAGAGAGTAGAACTATTTGTGTCTCCGGACAGAGAAAGAAGTGAAGGAAGATGATTTATTTTAATCAGCAGTCTTTGTCTCTGCCTTTGTCTTTTTATGTGCTTCGCTCCTCTCAGGATGGATGGTCCCATCAGAAAGACTTTCCCAGACAGAGACGGGGCTATAAAGCATGAACCCCACTCGTGTTTACAGCTCTCTCATTCCTGGGACAGGCTCATGATTCAGATAAGGAGTCCCGAATAGAGATATAGAGGCATATAGATACAGAAATAACTTATTCAATAATTTGCATCAACGTCCACAGGAAAGATAATGTCCTTTCTTGGTACAGTATGTTTGAATGTTGGACCCAGAAAGTACAGTGTTGCTGATATATGTTTTTAAAGATATGCTTAATTTTTTAGATGTTACTATAATTTCATATAGTTACAGTTTTCCCATTAAGGTGTGGTTCAAAAAAAGCCTCTAAAATCATGATGGAATACTAACAATCACTATATTCGGTGTAATAATGTAGTTATAGTTTGCCAATTTACAGCAAATAAGTTGAAAAACTGAAGAAAACCCAAGAGGTTTATTATTTTACAATCTCAAAACACTCAAAAAAGAGATATTAACAAAATATGCACTTCTGTAACAAATTCCAATCCTCAAATAAAACGCTAACACAAACTCTGGATTCAAGTACTTACGTAGAGAATACATGGTCAACTGTGAGATTTCTGCCTCGATTGGAATATTCAATAAATCAAATTTCTGGCAAAGTTTTAGTGTTTGTATTTGCTCAAGGGAATGAGACAGGAGAGGAGAGAAGAAAGGGAAAGAAATGCTGACTGTGGAGGTACAGCAAACACACCCTGAGGGACTTATTAAACGCCTCAACTCAAAACAGAGCGTATGAAATGGAATGATGAAAAGATCACAGGACAGACTTTCAACAATGCAAGTGCCAATTCCAATGCAAGGATAGTTGTGTCCTGTGAAATAGTACAGTGCAATATTTAATATTTAACCATTTAATTTCATTACAGTGCAATGTGTAATACTCAGGACATTTGATACAACAATAACTATATTATTTGCATAAGGTGTATACAAACCCTTTATCTTTCTTACTATGTTATATATGTATACATGCTCTCAGAACCTGTGCACCACATTCACTGTGCACCCTCTCTTTTTTTCCTTCTTCTTCTGCACTACTTTCATTTTATATTTTATATTTTTATATTCCGTGTTGACACTGTAAAGGTGCTGCTTGAATCTTGTTGCACAGGTACTTCACTTGTGTATAATGACAATGAAGGCTTTCTATTCTATTCTATTCTATACTATTCTATTTCTATTCTATCACAAAAGCTATGCTATTCTTGTTTTAAATCTCATGTATAGGGACTTAAATGGAAACATTTGTCATTTCTTGGGCTAGAAATGTTGTTTTAATAAGAATTGGAGCAGTAAAACATTTTTCAGCAGTCTCTGCACCCTGCATCCCATTTGCATTACATTTTATTACTGAGCCCACATTTCAAATGTTAAATGGGTCTCTAGGGTTGACACAAACTACCAATTCCTCTAGTGGTTTGGGGCTTCACCTCAAGTAAAGAGAAGTAGGATTTTATTAGATAAAGGGATTTATTTCTATTACAATGAAATGGTAAAGCATATTTTAATAAGAAACCCTCTGTCTGGACTGGAAATAGTTATCGGTAATGGGATGTACGGCAGCGTCACAGACTTCCCAGCTAGAGAGAAAATGACACACAGAGCTAGACAACAATGACACGTATAGATGTATAAACAGCCATGGCAGAGAAACAGGTTTCATTATATCCTCTGATCCAGATGTTATTGTCACATTTTGGTTTGGTTCCCTTTAATTCTAACAGACAGGCTGCTGAGCCCGGCTGTGCTGCAGTACAGCATGACACTCTGAATCACCGAGTTACAAAACAAAGACATAATCTGGCAACCAGTGTCTAGTGTTTCTCTTGTGTGTGTGTGTGTGTGTGTGTGTGTGTGTGTGTGTGTGTGTGTGTGTGTGTGTGTGTGTGTGTGTGTGTGTGCGCGTGTGTGTATGACATGGCTGTATGTATTTGCCGGGATATTAAATGTCCTCAACCTAAAATAGAATTTTGTTTTGTTTTTCTATTTTATATATAATGGAATCATCAAAAAATAAAACAGATTAGGCGAATGAAAACGCAGGAATTGAAGCCAAGGAATTGCTGCAAAACATGTTTGGCAAAAACAAAAAATGAATGATGATACAACGTGTTAAAATGTTCATTTTCTGAGTGAGTGATACAACGATTATCAAAACCAGGGCCTGGGAATACATTTTGTAGCATTTGTTTCAGAATAGAAAACCCAATGAACAGAAGATACAAGGACAACATCTCATGATTTGTGAAAACGCATGCATAATTACCAATACCATTACTGATTTCCAATCATGTGATCCATTGTTATACACTGTATTGTATTGTATAAGACATGTAAAACACACATTTCAATAAAACATCTCATTTTAATTACAGCTTGCATGCTTGGAAACTGTATTTTGCTTCTGTTTTGAAATGTTATTAAAATCCGATCATGTTGTCATTAAATAATTCAATCAAAACTCTATATATTATAATTCAGAATTATTGCCCATTGCCAGTAGCAAGTGCTTCTTTAAGAATGTTCTCCCAGTCACCCAGTCAGAGCATGCACCCCCTGTAGGAGGTTCTAGTCCCACCTGTGGCCTGTTGCTGCATGTCATGCCCCATCTCTCTCCCACTTATCCTGTCACTGTCATAACATATAATAATTATCCATGAATTTCCCCTGTTCACGTCACCCGGAGTGTCTTCATTAGGGTTTCATCAATAAATTATCACTGCTTCAATTTGGCAAATCTTCCTTTTCTTTTGTGGCCATACTGTAAATCAGTGGAATACTCTCCCAACGCACCTTTATGAATGTGTGTGTGTGTGTGTGTGTGGGGAGGGGAGGGGGGACTGGTTTTAGGATGTGCGAACGATAGAGCCCATGGTCATTTCATTGATGCAACTTTGCACATTTGTATTATTGTAAATTAGATGTTAATGTGTTTGTAAAATTGTATCTTCTGAGGTTTTGAATATTTATTATACCGTTTATATAGCTTTTCTCCATAATCGAGCAGCCCTAGGACCAATTTAAGTCTGACTCAATGTTACTGTATTTTATGTTCAACCACTTTCACCAACATTTCTGATGATTTAACTGCAATACATGGGGAAGATAGTGAGTAGTGTGCATGAGACCCGTGTAATAACTCCATCACCCTTCCCTGGTCACGGCAGAGCTGCTTTGACTGATTTCAAAGGAAAGTGTCACTGCCGTGGCTGATGGCTGCAGTGGAGACTGGTGGTAAGTGGCTGTGGATAAAAGCTGGAGCTAAAATGACTATAATGTAAAAAAAAAAGAAATAGGCGACAGTGGCCAGGTTCAGGTGGGGGTGACCACCTCCTTTCAGCTGAAGCCCCATTCCCCGCTGCTCTGGGTCTTTGAAGTACGGATGAAATGGGATTGGAGGCTGTTTATCCGACACACTGAGATATTATTCTCTCTCTGTCTCTCCTTCCTCTCTCCACCTTCTATTCCTCCCCCCGCCTCTTTCTCCTTTGCAGTCTCAGTCACTCCTGTATTAGTGTACTCTTCTATTTTCTCACCTCCTCTTTCCTTCCCTCTCTGCAAACCATCTTCCCCCTCTGACTAGTGCACTGCACCTTCCATTTCAGCAGTCAGGTCCAGGCCCATCTGCTGACAATATCTCTAAAACCAAAGCCTATCAATCCATCAATCATACTCCAAAGAATGTGAGCAAGATTCTCCTTGATTTGCAAAAAGGCTTTGATACTGTAAAACATGCAATTCTACAAAGTATAGGTTTCAGAAATACTGCTGTGAAAGTTCACTTCTTACCTTTGTGATGTTGAAGGGACTATATCAGATCCTCAGGATATTACTTGTGGGATGCCCCAGGGTTCAATCATTGCCCCCCCTTTTAGTTTATATCAATGACATGCCAGCTGCAGTGAAATGTGAGCTGCTTTTATATGCTGATGACTATGCATTACTGGTCTCTTGGAGTGAAATCAGAGAGATTGAGAAGACTAGGTAAGTAATTAAATAGTGGCCTTAGACAACAGGCTTTCAATACATCTGGGAAAAACTGAGTCCATTTTATTTTGAACAAAAAGTTAGTTGTCTAGAACAAATGCTCTTTATGTCACATGTAAAGACACTGAAATAGTGTCTCAGAAAAGTGTCACACCTGGGGTTACCATTAGAGCAGTCACTGACCTGTAAATCTATTTCTGACTAAATATTATGCAAGTGTAAACTGAAATTCCTGTATCGCAGGACAAGGCATTTACATTTTTCTATCAATAAATTACTGGTTGTATCAGTGATTCAGTGTCATTTTGATTATGCATGTTCTGGCTTGTACTGTGGATTATCAATTAAACTTAAAAACAGACTGCTAGTGATGCAAAATAATGTTATCTGCTACCTTTTAAATGCAACCCCCAGGACTTATATTGGTAGAGATGGTTTTAAAAGAGGGGGAGGGGGGGGGGGGCTGCTGCCAGTACATGTTAGAGTGGAGCAGTTAAAGTTTAATCATAATGTCATGAATGGCTTTGCTCCCAAATATTTACACTCTCATATAAAAATGGTTCATACACAGAATAATCACAACACTAGGGCCAGTGCCCAGTCTTGTAAAGTGCCCAGAGTATACAGGTATAACACTGTGGAATAATATGCAGCTTGCCCTCAAAATTGTAAATACTAGAGGGGCTTTTATACATCAGGTTTATACATCAGCCATTTTTATGGAATAGAGTAACCAATCATTTTAATTAGACTGATTATTTTATGTGATCTGTTATTTTCTGATTTGAGAATGCTCTTGAACCTTGGATGATTTGTGTTAAATGTTATTGTCCAAAAATAAATCAAATCAAATAGTTTTCTATGTAAATGCCCTACTATCAGCAGCCAGGTTAGGGCTGGGCAGTATGACCAAATATTTGTACCACAGTATTTTTTAAGATTCTGGAGGTTTTGTGGTATTTTCCTTTTTTTGCTTGAGTGGGCTTTTACATAGATTAATGGTTCATTCTACTGTCAGGAGTACATAGAACATACCATTTTCTTTCAGTATCATCATCTTTACTACAGTTGATTACTACAGGGTTTGCTTGGCTGCACAACATTATACAATAATGTTATATGAAGGAGAATGCGTGAAACAGTTACAAAATCAAAAGGTCTGATAAATAACAATACAAACTTAAAATATGAAACTTAAAGTTCTTTGAACAAAAACACATTAACAAAAAAAAACAGTGTTGCCAACAGGGACGTTGTAGAGCGTCCTCTGGTGGACAGACTATACAACACCATCACTAACAGGACGCTGTAGAGCGTCCTCTGGTGGACAGACTATGCAACACCATCACTAACAGGGACGTTGTTGAGCGTCCTCTGGTGGACAGGCTATACAACGCCATCACTAACAGGGACGTTGTAGAGCGTCCTCTGGTGGACAGACTATACAACGCCATCACTAACAGGGACGTTGTAGAGCGTCCTCTGGTGGACAGACTATGCAACGCCATCACTAACAGGGACGTTGTTGAGCGTCCTCTGGTGGACAGACTATACAACGCCATCACTAACAGGGACGTTGTAGAGCGTCCTCTGGTGGACAGACTATGCAACGCCATCACTAACAGGGACGTTGTAGAGCATCCTCTGGTGGACAGACTATACAACGCCATCACTAACAGGGACGTTGTAGAGCGTCCTCTGGTGGACAGACAATGCAACGCCAACCCTCATAACATGGTTGACCGTCCGTTTTTATTTTTTAAATATTCATTTATCAGATCATTTATTTGTCATTATAAATGATTCTGCCATGATCGGCCATTATAAATGCTGATACAGGGAGCCCATGAGTGAGAAGGGTAAGCAGTTAACAGGGCTCCCGTTCTCAATTCACCCCCGGATTACTTTGGCCACAGCGCTCTCTTCCTCTTCTTCATTTCTCGATGCTTCATCGCAGACATGGGGACATGAGCAGCATCGCCCAAGTGTCCACATACAGTATAATGTTCATAATAGGAAAGGGAAAAGATAAATCTGTGAAGTACTAATCTGTTTTCTCTCTGTGTGTCTACGCTTCAGTTGACAGGGCAACAGAGACTTGAACTGGAACAGAGACACCACACACAAACACACACAAACACACACAAACAAACACACACACACACACACACGGCCTGCCCACTTGGCACAAATGAACACACTCACTCACACATAAAAAATGCAAATACAGGCTGTTACAAACACAGACACAGTCTTCCACTTGACTGTCTCTTTACACACACACACACACACACACACACAGTCTGATGTCTCTGTCAGCAAAACCAAAGAAATTCAATAGGCCAAAGGACATTTCTATCAGTGGGTATTAATTGCTTGGATGTGTTCAATTATAAAATGTAAACCAATTATAATTCAAAGTGCTGTCTGACACTCTTACAGCTACACAAAGCTAAATTCCACCGTGTGTGTCTGCGTCTAGTGTAGCTGTCAGACTCTCTCACCAAGAAATTACTGTTTTGGGGAAATCAAATCAGTGTGATTGTGATTGTACAGTACAAGATATATTTAAAGCTAATTATGAAATGTCTGCACGTCAGCGGAAAATACATGGACAAAGTAGATGCAATGCAAGGCTTAGAGATGAGATGAGATGAGATGGTGGTATAAATTAGGGCATGCAGGAGTCACTGCCATATTGATTATAAAGAAAGTTAGGAGGCAGAGCTTTTACTTCTACCATCACTAATAATGTCTCCCATTATTTCCAAAAGTTATGACGTTTTCAATTGCTCTAAACCCAACTTTAAAGAAGTCATTTCAAAACCACCAGAGACTGAAACTACTCACTCACTCTTACTGGAGCAGTCAAATGTGTTTAAAGATGGTATAAAATCATGTGCGTAAACTACCGGGATTTTTTTTTTTCTCAATGACTCAGAAATCCACTTACGTGGTGCTTTTGTAGCTTAAAAATGAAGAGGTTGGGCTGGTTTGGGATATTCAGTCCTCTATGTGCTGAAGCCAGCGAATGTGACAGAGAAATGATTTTTCAGAGGAAGATACGAGGTGTGGAAAGAGGAGCTGACAGGGTGATGACAGGCCAGACCTGGCACACACACACACACACACACACACACACACAGAAACACACACATGCACTAATAACACACAACTCTGCATCAATTATTAACTGTTTTTGGCTGGCCTTGTTCCCCTGGACCATTTTGGATTTTTGAGATTTTGGATTCTCTTGGATTTCTTGTGTTTTTGCCTTTCGGATTATCTGTTGGTTGAACTTTTTTGTCAATAAATACTGGACATTAACCTCCTCCTGCCTGCCTGCTTCATCCCTGCATTTTGGTCCTCATTCCCTGCACCCATCCTAACACAAAACATTCTGATATATCATATAAAAGCTGAGGACCCCAGGATCAACCACTGGTAAACAAATGCACAATACAAAAGGAAATAGACAAGGAAAATGTTTGGTAGGACTAGAATCTTTTTTTTCATTATAGACCAGATTACAGTATATTTGGATTCTTGAAAAGATTACTTTTATTATAATTTGAGTTTGAGTTTTACCTCAAATTTGGATTCAGTTGGAGCGGGACAGAGGAAGTAGAGCGTTCATATGGTTGTCGACGATTAATATTGATTTTAGGAATTAACCTGCCGCCTGCCTGAGCTGTCCATAGCTGAATAGGGTAGACCTATGCTACTCTATTTCAACGTGGGCCATAATGGTGGAACTCAGAGCCTAATATTTTCTAAAGTGGTGTGAAAAAGTTTGTGAAACACTCGTTTAGCCGTTATGGCTAATAATCAAAATCCTTATTGAGAAAATGAATGGGATTTTTACTTCCAGAATCACACTGTTGAGCTCTATACACATTAGTCTTTTTCCTGAGTCCCTCCACTCTCATATCACATCACTGGCCCAGCCATGTAAATATGATTATCACTTGGAAGAGATGATGAACTGGGAATTTGCTAATTTTCTGCAATTTGAGCTTCCACTGTTTATCAAAATCTAGCCCAGCAGACAGGACTACTGTGTAGGGGGAGTGCAGAAAAACACTCCTTGTAAATCATAAACCAAACTGTGCAGAACAACAACTACGGCTGTAAGATAAGATCAGGCCTTCAGCACATCTGACACCCACACACAGCATACACACACCCCGTACGGTGAAGGGACCAGGAGGTTTTGTGGAGTTCATTGCAAGGTTGGCTGCAGATACCTTGAAAGCTGACGCACTGTGCACATCCCTTTAAATCAATGTGGAGGTGATGCTTCTTACAGCTGTCAAGTATCTGACTGGTAATATCTGTTTTTTCAATGACTCAGTGGAGCAGTGCTGTACTGTTGTGCTGTAAATGGAAAGAGCTTGTATTAGTTTCACAGTGTATTTTTGCATTAAGGTTTTCTTTCATATTTCTCTCAAAACATAACATCTAAAACACAATGTGTAGTTTTCTTTCCAAGCTCAAAAAGTATCTAATTGGCCTCCAAACCACTTCTCCAAAGTACATTATTAGTTACAAAACAACTGCTAACAGGACCTTTCACATGTACACATAAATGTGCGGTAACTCCGCTATATTAAGGAACAGAAACATGTGAATTTGCTACTGAGCGATGGATGCACCACAGCGATGGATGCACCACTGCAGCCAGGGAGCCTTCGGTAATAGCGTTTAATAACACCTCTGATTGGCCACCGTCTTCTTCTTCTTCATTGCATGACTGGCCGACATACAACGGTGCTTTTGAGGGAAGACACCTTGAACTCCTAAAGAGGTTTTGCAAAGGTTTTGCATTGTACTAGTCAGAATCAATGGAAGTACATTACAAGGACATGTCATTGCTTGACATTCGGTGTGTGTGTGTTGCTGTTCTCAAACTCTGTTCGCTTCGGGAAACAACAACAGACTTCAAGCTAACAAGCTGCATGATGAAATTGTGAAGTTTTGAAAAGAAATTGGATGGTGCAACAATGCAGGCCTGCTCGGTTCATTCAGGGAATGATCGTAAAGATTTACAAATAATATGTTTGCTCTCAAACTGGGACGTTTTGGAACTGAATGGTGGGATTGATGTGGACAAAGTCACACAGAGATAGACTGGTAAGAGCCAATTAGGTGTAGCCATGTATCAGCTGATTTAAATAGCTAACGTTAATGACATTAACAGTTAACTTCATGTAATATTGTATGTGGTGTTATGTTATAGGACCATTAAAATATGCCACAAATCCAACAACACATTCAATCAAACTATCAATCATGTTTTGAAAATATTGGTTTGTATATTGGCCAAAACAAGGTAGGCCATATCCACTGTTTAACTAAAAATAAAGAAATAGATACACACATAACCCCATTTCACACTAAACACCCTAGCATTTATTTGCTTGGCATCATGTGAGAGTCGAGGAAAGGCAGACAGTGAGACATGCTGGGGGGGGGGTGTAGTGTACATGTCTGCGTATTGAAGTGTATGTGTTGCTCCTTTTCTTAGCCCACGACCAGTTTAGCCTATAATTGACTTACAAGCTGTGTGTGGGTGGGCAATTAACTGAAACCTCATTAAAGAAGTGCCTGGAATCTGCATAAGCAGTTAAGCCAACCCAACAACATACAGCATCCACAATCGAGATTTCCTTTTATAGACTTTTGATTAAACAAATACACTGACATTTGAATAAATAAGTTCTTTGATCAAGCTGTTGTTGACACATTGCATTTAATTGTAGCCCCAAGTGTGTGTGATGTGTTCATCTTTTTGTCTTACTTTTGTTATTATGCATATTTCTTAAATTCTACACATGGTCCTTAACCAACTCTCCCTTACTCCTAACATTGCTGCAACTACCCAATCGTGTAGATTCATGCTGCACAACATCAGAAGGATAAGTCCCGTTCTAATAAAGGATGTAGCTCCGGTTCTGGTTCAGGCTAGACTACTGCAACTCCCTCCTGGCTGGCATGCCTGCAAATGCAACCCAGCCTCATATAAAAACATACCCTGGCTACGTTGGTCCAATGTGCAATAACGTAGAGGGTCATACAGTCATACAATTCAAGGGCCATTATTGTAACCCCTCTACGTTATTGCACATTGGACCAACGTAGACTGGGTTGGAAAATGCCATCCAACCTCTGCAGATCATCATCCAGAACGCAGCAGCTCGACTGGTCTTCAACCTCCCCAGACTGTAATTTACCCTTGCTGGACTAATAAAGTATACATTACTATTATTTATTTGTCTCACACTACACTGGTCTCTGCTCCCTTCACTGGTCACCAGTTGCTGCCGCATCCACTTCAGTAGACTATAACGTGCGTACCATTACAACTGATTAGGTCCCAGATTAACTGATTAAGTCTTACACCCAGGACATGGGCAAACATTACACCCCAGCCCGACCCCTCCACTCTACAGCTAAATAAGCCAGATAAGACTCTGATACACCACAATACTGCACTAAGTGCAACCTGCACTACTGGTCTATTTACATTTTATCATACTGTTAAAGCAGTTGCACATTTTTGTATTCTAAACTTGTATATGTTCAAATATTTGTTCTTGTATTTTATCCTATTATTATTTCATGTATATTGTATCCTAGTATTTCATTTATATTCGGTGCTGTGTGACTGATTTGCTGCTGTAACACTGTAATTTCCCATTTTATTGGGATTGATAAATATCTCTCTATCTATGTATCTATCTATCTATCTATCTATCTATACCGGCCAATCTGCTTCCATCACTGTATGGGTTACCTAATTACTCAACTTAATCCTGTCCTGGCTCCTAAATAGTGCAAAGAGCTCCCCATCCGACTGCACCTTGGCTAAGAAGATGAAGCTTATACAAATATTTTTTTTTAATTGCACTTATATGTGTTGCTTTGTAGTTTGGCTTATTTGAACCTAATGTACTTTGATGTGATTCTTGCTGTTCTGAGTTTGTACCTTCATGTCTGAATGCACTTATTGGAAATGGCTTTGGATAAAAGCATCAGCTAAATGGAATGTAATGTAATGCAAACCTGCAACCAACCAATTCTGGTGGAGAGAAAAGTCCTTGGTTCACTTCCATCATGGCAATTTACTGGCAAAATACAGATATTAGATGTAGTGAAATGCCTGTTCGAAACGGGCCAGCTGCTCGGCCTCTGATGCTGCTGCTTGCAGAGAACCATCATCCAAACAGTTTCAGTAATACACCTGCAAGGGCTGCGCAATTAATCAGATTTTATTCACAGTAACGATTTGGGCGTCCCACAATCAAATTTACGTGATTGAGCGATATTTTAAACGTGTCATTCCGTTCATAGAACGCTTTTCTTGCAAAGCTAATCTACCGCTCAGTAAACCAGTCTGATAATCTGCCAATCAGAGTTAGATAGATAGATAGATAGATAGATAGATAGATAGATTGTTTTTGTTTATTAGATAGATAGAAAAATAGAGTAGATAGAGTTGTTTCCTCCAAATTCCAATTCCAACTGATAGCAGTAAATGGTCTATGTGACCATAAAATTTGTTTTAGTTAAACAACAAATAATCTTGATAATTAATCGTGATCTCAATATTGATAAAAATCATGGTGATTATCATTTTGTCCATAATCATGCCGCCCTAACGCCTGCCGTGGCTATGCTAGAGTATATGTGTCATTTGCTAACTGCTAGCTATTTGGGACCAGGCTATTTCCAGGTAAAAAACGCATCCATTCCTTTAGCAGGTACATTGTAGATGTTTAAACTGTTTGGGTTTGCTGCACTGTAGGCCTGCACGATTTGGGGAAATTGATATAGAATTGATATCACGATTTTATGCCACAATCTTTTTGATCGTGACAAAACAAAACAAATTGTTAGTACCAAACTGATTTGTTTTTGGCACCAAGAACACATTGCTCATCACCACAAGCCTGTAGACATAGAGGCCTCAATGAAGAGAAGGTGGGGGGGGCATTGCAGTGCTTGGCACTTTACAACCTATTTTATACAGTCTGTTTAAAACTCACTGAAGAAAGTAGTAGCATTTATTTTTTTATTTTTAAATCAAAGTTATTTAAAAATTAAATTGTGAATAGGGTGAATCGAGATTGCGATTCTATAACGATTAATATTGCAGTTCCACTGCACTGTAACCATAGTCTACGTTCTCTTTCTTCATCTGATATCGAATGTACTACAGCGACGGAGAGCAGGCTGTACCCAGCATGCCATTCAGCGGTGTAACAGTTAACAGGGGTCCCCCCTCAGACAGACCGATAGAGACTCCTTACATTTTAGTCATAGATCATCCTCATATATTCTGTATTAACACTGAGGAAATTGATGAGAAGTATCCCAGAGCAGGACACAGATAGATTACAGCAGTTTTAAAAGCTTTACATTTATTCAACATAAAAGAGGAAACCTGGTACAGAAACAGATCATTATAGACTTGAATGTGTTAACATTTCTACCCATTAGGCCACTCAAAAAAATATGTCAATTATGACTTACTTTACCCAGAAATATAGTATAATATATCCACTAAACATGTTAAACTCAACGTGGTCTGAGGTCCTAAAGAGCTACTTTTGTCTTGTCCAAGGTCAGATTTTGCCAGCAGTGTGTAACAGTCGGTAGCAGTTTTGTAGTCCTGATCTGAACAATAAAGCAAGGACACACTTATAAAATACTAATGTTTGAGTATGTATTGTAATTTAAATGTAGAGAGCAATATATCAGTCCAAACCTGACCGTGATTCGTCAGAACACTCAGGTCCTTTCTAAGGAAACAGCAATCTGGGATTTGGCCTTGGGGGTGTGCGGCGGTGGTGGGGGGGGTCACTAAAATGGCCTACAATTGTGTGACATCCTGTTGTGTTCCTTAGTAGACTATATTATATTTCACAATTACAGTTTTCTGTCAGATTATTTATAGATCTCGAAGGCAGCCTTGTTTGACAATTGTTGCGGGAAATATTCAGCTGCTACACAAAGTCATGGGCAGTTCAGTGCTTGGGATTCGTTTTTTACCCGTCACTCCCCGATGTAAGTCGAGTGAAGCTGTGAGTCGCGCATGCGTCACTTTGCGACAACTAGCACATAAGATGCTAGCGAGAGACTTCTGTAATGTCAGTACAGTAAAAATGGAGCTACTTAAAAAAGTAGGTTCACTGCTGGCTACAAGTTAGCATCAAACACAACAAGGCTGTCACTGGAATGGCGTTTTGAGCTAACGATAGCAATCAAACAATCATAGATAGCTACGTTTTTAAAATGATTCCCATCTTCTGTTATTGTTTATAATGAGAAAGGTTTTTTTTATTTAATGGATTTCACAAATTTTAGTATGATAGTTATGAGTTAAACAGTTTAAATGTGAACATGCGTGACTCAAATCTGCACTCAACTCACATCGGGGAGTGACAGCCTTCATAGTGTTTTAAAACTGGCTTGTGGCTGCAATAGAAGCAGTAATGTTTCCTGAAAACACACACACTAACACTCTGGTGCTAGTTATATGACTGGCCACCGCCAGCGTGACGTCTGATTGCGTTTCCCAAAAAGTTGAATTGGTCTCCACTTTTTGCCACAAGCTTGCTGTATTTTTTTTCCGCCTCCCCCGTCGGGGCAGAAACCCACTCGCCCTATTTAAAATGAATAGGCAGACCTGTGTTTCCGCTGCACCGTCTAATGGCCGACGCAGGCAGTGTGAATGCAGACTCACTCATGACTGTTATACAGCATTTTAAGGCTATTTTCAATGCCATTCCAAAAAAAAAATATCCCAACAGAGAACCCCCCAGTGGAGCTAATAGTTGCCTAAAGTGGAAAATGACAAGAAAGAGAAGGAATGAAAGAATAAAGTGCAGTACAAAACAAAAATAAAAGCAAAAGAATGTGAAGATGATAGTCTCAAAGGAAGGACGCTCTCCAACGAGAGTCTCTGATGTTTTTAATGCACAACACCAGTTGAGACAGAAACAAGTGAAAATGGGACTACAGTATGTGCCTGCATGGGTAAAGGCAGCGCCACAGAGCCCTGTGCAGGTGATGGTCTCCAGCTGGCAGCAGCATCTGCACTAACACAGGCTGCACCTGCATCCCTGCCAGCATGGATTCCAGTTTGCTAGGGGGAAAATGGGCAATGCTTGGTGTACAATTTTACAGAATTACTTTTGTTTTGGATTGAATATAGCAATGGCACACAGGATTGAAGGCAAAAAACTATAGTGTTATTATACATTCCAAGGCACCTGATTAGTTTATAATAAATATATAAGAAATACTGTTTTTGTTTCAATGTAAGCCAACGGTGACTCATGACTCTTGTTTGTGAGGGTTAAACCATAGTGACATTTCGTGAGCTGTTGCACGGGGTTGAACTGTAAGAGGAGACGGAAGTATCCACAGCCACCACGCCACTTACTACTCACAGTGCATTTACAGTGAGGATAAGTGTCTCCAATATGGATCTTGTCAATGGGCTTTTAGAGCAGAGGAAACCTAATGAGAAATCTAATTGTGCATGGTTTGATTCCATTTGGACAAGCAGATGGCAATGCCAAATGTTATGCAGAAATATTGTATCTTAGCATAAAGTATTCATGTTATTTAACAAAGCGTGGCTATCTGAAAAGAGGAATTACTTTAGGTAAAATAGACGCTTGACCTGAAACACATGATGTGCAGCACTAGAGTTGAACCAACAACATATTTGGTTTGTGAGTAAATTAAGAAACATAGTGAACACTGAGTGGGTCACACATACGTACACACGCGTGCGCACACACACGCACACACACACACACAAAAGCAGACCTCAACACTCAAACTGACATTTACAAAGATGTCATGCATACAACAAAGTCACGTGCATGCTGTAAATTCACCAACAGACACACACCCACGCTTTTTTATACAAGCACTCGTTCTCACACATGCATGCACACACACAGACAAGACACAAGAGCATGTACACACACGCACAGTGTTGCAAAAAAGGCCATGAGCGTAACTCTCTGTGGAGTTGCCCTGTCTGTCTGTAGGTCAGCCAGCTAAAGCTGCAGAGCAGAAGGGGCCACCCACACACACATATACATACACACACACACACACACACAGAGAGAGAGAGTGTGCTACTTCGCAGTGACTGAGGTAAACAAAGTTTCAACGCAGTTTAAGGACATTTAAGGATTCACAAAGCTCATCCACATTGCCTGGCTGGAGCTTGTGTGCTCTGCAGACTGAATATAATTCAATTCAATTCAACTTTATTTATAGTATCAATTCATAACAACAGTTATCTTCAGACACATTACAGATAGAATAGGTCTAGAACACACTATCATTTACAAGGACCCAACAGTTCTAGTAATTCTACCCTGAGATAGCAACAGTGTGACAGTGGAGAGGAAAAACTCCCTTTTAGGGAGAAAGTTCTAGGAACAACACGTACGTAACTCTGAATACATATAATCAACACTCAGAAACACACACACACACACACACACACACAAACACCCACACAGGATGTATTTAATGAGAATACTGACTTACAATGGAAGAAAGCTATCAAAAAAATTGGAAAAAAGTTGGATGGCCATTAGTTGAGACACTGGAACCATAACTAGTAGATGTGTTTTCTCCTCAGATGAAAGAATGAATTATGGCCAACGTTATCTGAATTCAAATGCATCATTCCCAGCAGGATTATAAATCTTCATAGACTTCCCGAGGCAGCCTCGGCCACAGTGTGTGAATGTGTGTGAATGGTGAATGTATCCTGTATAATGTAAAAGGGCTTTGAGTAGTTGTTAAGATTAGAAAAGCGCTATATAAATACAGCACATTTACATTTTAGTTTGTGATATTTAGGGTTGACACAGTGTCAGCATCAGTGCTGCCGCTTCCACATCATCTTTCCTTGTGGAGTTATCCTGTTTTTCTTGTCGTCAGCAGGTGGAAACAGGCTGACGTAATTCTCCTTTAAGAGCTTTAATGATCCAGACGAGGCTTACTGAGCGGTCTTGCTTCACAGGCTTGCTGTGTTCTTTATTGAACCCTCACAATTAACGGGACAAAAGGCTGAAGTTACCTTGTTTGTCAGAAATGTGATTAGGTCGATAACAGTTACAGATTTCAGTGGACCTTGGATGTGGTCAATTTGCCCTCAGCCAGAGGCTAAGATGGCTAAAAACACAATAAAAGTAAAGTCTGTACAAAAATTATGTTTTTTAATTTCCATACTTCTGCATTTAGACTTTGTATTATGGTCCATCGGCAGGTCATTTGCATTCATTTACAAACCATTTTACACTAAAAAAGCTGTAAAACTGCAAACCAGCATTGAATCAAAATAAAACTTTCCTGTTATTTGTGAAAACAGGCATGTGACCCGTTTCAACTCCACCTGCAATTGGAATCAGAATTGTTAAAATCCAAATGATGCCTAACCTTCCAGTCGCTACTGTTCTGTGATTTTTTTAGTATTGCATTTGCTGCCGCCACATCAGGTACCCCAGGTACCGATAATTTAAGGTGGTCTAAAACTACTTTAACCCTCGTGTTGTCCTCAGGTCCAATTTGACCCGTTTTTTTTATTTTTAATATCAGGAACTTGGCTTTCTTTCAACCAAAATGCCTAAAAATAACATGGATGCCGTACAATGTTCTTCAGGTAAAATGAATGATTACTTTCACCAAAGTTTTTTTTTTATTGAATTTTATGGCATTTTAAAAAAGTGACCAAAACCTCGGCAGAAATGACAAAAAACGAGACAAAAAGCGCTGAAAAAAACAAGAAATTGTTTTTTGTAATGTGAAATATGATGTGTAATGTAATGTCAAATAAAAATTAGGCTATGAATTTTAAAAAAACAGCGTAGAAAAAAAAAGAATGGGAAAAAGCAAAAGATGATGGTTGAAGGGAAGACAACCCAAGGGTTAACCTGCAGCCCGAGACCACAGCAGTACATTGCTTCCCATGTACTTAGTGGCCACATGCAGCACCAGTGGAGATTTGGGGTTAAATCTGCTAACCATTGGCACCTTGCCTAAACCTGCTGAGGGGGAGTGAGCAAACCTCTCTCCATCTTCTGTTCCGCCGCCTGCTTTTGAAATCTTTCTCTCCCTCCGTTCCCTGCTGTTTTTTTTTATTTCATAGTTTTTTTTGAGGATTTTGTTCTTGTGTCTTCAAGGGAGAAGAAGGCTGATGTACGTCTGCCTTTTGACACTTTGAAATGCACTTCATTCCGCTAGTTGATCGATAGAAGGGCATTCTATAATGAAATTTCATTATTTTCTTCCCTTTCCTTTTAACAGTTGTTCCCTTTCGATTGTCATTCATCTCAAGCTCCCCCCCCACCTTTCCTACTAACCCCCACAGTTACCCCACCATCACCACTACACACAGAAAAACAGAACAGAACAGAATAGAAAGGCAGTGCTCTACTACTACTGTCTATCATCTTGGACCTGTCTTGGACTGGTTGGTATTTCACTCGGACTTCTCTGAGTTGGCCAATAATCTAGTTGGTCTCTGCCTTTATTCTAAAATAACTTCCACATTTGAAGCCAAAGCACCGATGAAGCGTGCTTGTTCAGATAAGAGGTATTGGTTGGATTCTAAATTCATCTAGAACAGGCATTGTCATTGGTCGCCTGGTGTATGTCTGGCTGCGTCATATACCTCAATGATCAGGTACCAATCATTTTCATTTAGCCCACAGACACAATGTCAGCGAGCATGTTGTATTATGGATTCTTCAGGACAAGTAATGAGAACATGAATGTGAACATGTCAACTGTTTAGTGACACCTGTGTTGCTTATTTGTTCCACTTTCCATCAGCAGTCCAGAGTCTGTTACACCAGAATAAAAAGACATCTAAAATGTGACTTAAGTGAAATTGCTCGACTTAAAGTAAATAATATGGCTTATAGGATCCTAGAGTTTAGTTATTCTGGACTTGCTTTTTGATGATTACAAGTCATAATGCTCACTTCAAATACATTATGAACAGGTAAGTACTGTATGTGGTCTTGAACAAGATTTTTTTTTACTGACTCGGTCTCGACTGTCTCTTATTTGGAGACTCGGTCTGGACTTGAACTACTTTGGACTCAGTCATGACTAGTCCTGATCTTGGACTCAACAAAGGTGGTGTTGACAGATTTTTTATCAGATAATTATAGGTCGGAGATGAAGGACAGGGGGAAGGTATTATAGAGGGCAATGCAGAAAAGCAATGTTGTTGTAGTAGAATATTGCTGAGGGGGAAAGAGTACATCAGGGTACAGGATTAGTGTATAGCACGGCAGTGGTTGCAGCAATTTAAGTTTAGGACACAGCGAGGACGAACGAACGGCAGATAGAGAGATGATGCACCGCATTAAAGACAAATGATTGCTTCTGCTTGCAGATAATGACAGCAGAGATGCAGATACTGAGAAGCACACCGATGTATAAGGGTCGGAGAGCTGTAGATTGAATGTGTGTTTGTTTGAAAGAGCGGGAGATGAGGGGAAAAAAAAACATTAGGTGTTTGTCATGCATATTCAGTAGGAACAGAAGAAGACAAATGATGGAGACATAGGGTTTGTGTGCATTAAACCACCAAGAAAAGTGAAAGAGAGAAAGATAGAGCTAAGGTAGAGCAACAACGACGCGGGGAGAAAAGATAACACAGTTTGATTAATAGAGGCGATCTGACAGGGTAGCAGCTGTGCCATGTAATCAAGTAACCCTGAAGTCCTGGGTTTGGCTGGTCAACATCCAATGTTTCTTTTAACTTTCTTCACCGCATGGCCATAAGAATTGAAAAGAGGCGAAAAGTAGTAAGGAATAAAGGGGTGGGGGGGTTGAGATAAGCCATTCAGAGACAAGGCAGAGAAGAGATGAGGTTGTCAGATTGATAAATTGATGACTTTGGTGATAAGGGAAATGAGGGACTTCTACTGGCTTCAGTCTGCACCATCAAAAGACTTGAAAAATCTGTAAAACACAGAGAGAGAGAGAGAAGGATAAAGCAAGGCGCCTAGATGAGGAGTCTTTGGTAGTGGACCAATGCTTTACACTGCTTTTAAAAATCTGCCTTCTGGGTCATGCACTGACAAAGATTTCATTCTGTGGCTCATAAATCTCACGTCCGCAGGGAAAGGGCTAATCTCGGTTTGGCAAGGGAAACCACATACCTCTGCAAAAAGCTCATTTTTCTTCTGGAAATAAAGAAAAGCAAACTTGTGTTTGTGGGATTCGACAATATGACGTATGGCATCATGAAGTAATAGGTTTCATGGGCCCACGGAACACGAAACAAATCAACAAAATTGCAGTTGTTATTTCTACAAGAGGCTCTGGGGTGTGTGGCTCCGTCACACAGAGGAGTGCCTCAATCAAGCCAAGCCAGTTGCACTCTTTGCCTGCAATGACAGCGGAATGGCAAAGGGAGAAACAGGGTTGTGACACTGCGATTGGCCCTTGCCACTGTGTAACAATTCTGATTGGTTAAGAAAGAAGGTGAACACCTCCAACAGCTGATTGGAGTTAGGCAGCGCATTGATTAAGAGTGGTCTTCCTGAAATGATTTACACTGAGATACATTTCAATCAGGAGGGACTTGTTGCAGATATGCAACAGTTATACATGCATGATAAAAGATACATGTATTTGGATAACAGCTGAATTGATTTAGGAGTGCATAGATTAATAATTAGGTCTTCCTGAAAGAATTTACGCTGAGCTACTTCAGGATCCAGACAGCAGGTGATTGTCTCATCTTTATGTAATTGTCCCAAATAATGCTAGAGGAAGGATTCGTAATTATGTTAGATTGTACTGATGTCTGGGTTATATATTGTGATGTAACCAATTACATGCCCTACTTGGTTTTACTTGAAATTATACTTGATAGGTTGATATTTATGCATGTAAATTAAAATGTAGTTAACCCTTCTCAAGGAGCTTTCAGGGCAGAGTCAGCATGAAGTGGACACTAGGGTGCAGGACTAGATCTGAATGTGTAAACGAGTAGAAGTGTCTCACAAATAAGGAGTTGTTTCAAAGGTAACTGTCTCACAGAAATAGCTCAACTGACCACTGCAGGACAAGAAGACTATAAGAAACACAGTTATTCTGATGGTTGCTGGTCACTCTTGTATTGACATCCGTGTGTGAACTTGTTATCTTCGAAGTCTTCATCATCGTCTCCTGATCTCAGCCCTTTCTCAATAGTGTCCGACCCCTGCGAGTGCACGCGAGTCCGTTAAGGTCAGAAGGCGTTTGCACAGTGTTTGTGCGGATGTTCGCAGACTGACTTGAGCAGGCAGACTTGTCCAGACATGTCAGAGCAACTCTTCCGCTACAAGTGCGGCGTAGCGATTGCCGTTCCAAACAGAACTACCTATGTGTCCATGGTGTCCACAGCTGTCTGTGTACGTGTCCGTTTGGGAGAATAATCAAGATTAAAGATTGGATGATACAAAGTACATGTGCCCTAGCCTGGTTCCAGGTTGTTTTGGTGGAATATTTGCACCACACAAAGAAAACACCACATGCAATATTAAATGAAGGTAACAATTCACACAATACAGTAACGTGAGCTATTTAACCCTCATGTTCTCTTCCCCGTTGACTTGGAAATGGTGTTTTGCTGAGTCAAAATGTAAAACCTTATATCATGGTTATAGTAGTCTTTTTCGACCCTTTTGTAGCTTTCTCCCCAATGATTTTGTCACTTTTGTAACGTTTATCGACTTTTTCTGAGCCTTTTGAAATTTTTGTGGGTTTTTCCCCAAATTTTTAAAACTTTTTTTTTTTTACAATTGTCACTTTTTTGACATTTTTGTTACTTAAAATCTTTTCAAATTTTTCTCATTTATTTGACACTTTTTTCAAAGTTCTTTTACCAATTGTTTTTTCTCCAAATGCTATAAAATTGACACACAAATTCAATGAAAACTAGTGAACTGATTATTTATTTAACATGTGAGGACCGTTGTTGGGACCCATCCCATCCATCAACATTTATTTGAAAGAAACACAAATTTATGATATAGAAACCTTTTGGAAAGGGGTCAAATTTGACCCGAGGACAACAGGAGGGTTAAATCAGCTGATACATGGTTACACCACATTATATCTTATATATATCCATCTCCCCAGGCCCGCAATCTTGGTGTGATTTTTGATTCAACCCTCTCCCTTGAGCCTCACATCCGTCAAGTCATCAAAACCTCCTTCTTTCATCTTCGAAATATTGCCAAAATCAGACCCTCACTCACTCCCTCTGCTGCCGAAAGACTTATTCATGCCTTCATCTCCTCACGACTTGACTATTGCAACTCACTACTCCTCGGCATCAGCTCAACCTCCATTAAAAGGCTCCAACTGGTTCAGAACTCAGCCGCACGACTCATCACCCGCTCCACATCCTGGCACCACATCACTCCGGTCCTAAAACAGCTACACTGGCTTCCCATTTCTCACCGGATCACATACAAAATCCTGGTCCTTACCTACAAAGCCATACATCACCTTGCCCCGTCATACCTCACTGTCCTCCTCTCCCCCTACCAACCTCCACGGTCCCTCAGATCCACCTCAGCCGGTCTCCTCTACGTCCCCAAGTCAAAGCTCTGCAGTTTTGGGGACAGAGCCTTTTCCAGGGCAGCTCCCAGGCTCTGGAACTCCCTCCCCCATGAGATCCGCATCTCTGAGTCCCTCACCATTTTTCAGTCCCGTCTGAAGACCCATCTCTTCTGTTCTGCCTATCCTTAGCTTTTATTTATTTATTTATTTAATTTTTTTTTTTTTTTTTTTTTTACTCTGTAAAGCGACTTTGAGCTTGGGAAAAGCACTATACAAATTCAATTTATTATTATTATTATTATTATATCTTACCAGTGTATCTCTGTGTGTACTTTGTCCACAGTCACCCCAACCAATCAATCCCAAAATGTCCCATTTAGAGAGTTTATGAACATAAAACACATTGGTAACTCTTTCCAATCATTCCCTGAATGAACCAAGCAGACCTGCCTTGTTGCACCATCCAAATATTTCTTCAAAACTTGTAGCTCAAAGTATGTTGTTGTTTCCCGAAGAGGATGGAGTTAGAAAGCGGCAACACACATTTTTATCCTGGAAATGATGTGTTGTGGATCCAGACTACGATGATAATGACTTTTGTTGGATGCTATATAAAAAGCAGCAGCAGGGACACAGCAGCAGCAGACTGCAGCTGGTACTGAAGAGTAACACGTGAGCAGTGTATTGCTAGTAGTCCGTTATAGAGAATGTCATGTAGTAGTAAGGTTGTGTGGCTTCAGTTACTTGAAAATATGGTTAATAAATATTTTAAATTCCTAATACTGTATACATAATAAAGTAAACAGCATCAAATTACTGTTTTATGATGACAATCAAGTATGCACTGGGCAGCAGAATTTGGAAAATCAATATGATGGAGACTGAAGAGAATATGTGGGAAAAGAAAAAAGAGATTTAAAAAGGTGGGGAGAAACAAGAAGAGAGAAGACAAGTGAGAAAAAACAAAGAAAAACACAGAGATCAACAGGGAAGTACTAAGAAATAGGAGGAGGTAATAAAGTACAAGGAAGGCAAAATAAGCTGCCCCGGGAGAAAAGCTGCAAAAATATGGGAAGAACAGAGAGGACAGGAAGAAAACAGGAAGTAGGAGAAAAAAAGCAAAGTAAAGCAACTTGAGGCAAACGAGTAAGATGCAAGAGGGAATGATGCATGACAAGATAGGAAAAGAAGAGATGAGGAGGTGGAGAGTCGCTAGAAGAGAGGAGACAGAAAAGAAAGGAATCAAAAGGAGACTGGGAACAGGAATAAGAAAAGGGAGACAGATGAGACGGTAAAGAGGAAGAGGAGAGGAGAGCGTTTGTTGTTTTCGCTGTGCATGAGTCATCGTCAGATCCTATTATGACTAAAGCAGCATTACCGCTCTCGCCCACTGCTAACCTACGGCTACATGCCTTCTACACGCATCACACACACACACACACACACACACACACACACACACACACACACACACACACACACACACACACACTCACACACACACTCACACACACGGTTGCCATTTCTGTAAGGACATTGTTTTTGAGTGTTTCTTCATCAGATAACGCCAAGGTAGCCGCATTTCTCCCAGGGTCCACATAACCACATTAACCAGATTACAATTTACAGATACACCGACTACAAATGCGATTAGGGCCCATAATACATTGCATTGTACAACATTTGACAGTAAAATATGTCCCGTCAGTTACATTTGTTTTCCAACCCTTGAACCTTGCAATACAATCAATACTTTAGCATTCTGCTATTGTAGCAAGCAGAAGCAGTGTGAAATCAACAGAAATTGCATGGGTGGAAATGGTCCTGTTGGAGCTATGGTGCAGACATGGTGACACATTTCAGCACTATGATTAATATTCATATATGTCCCTATGTGTAGTGGCATATTGTGACTGCTAGGAGTCACCAAAGTCAGATTTGTTATAGTCTCTTGGTGCAAGCTCTTCTCGTACATATAGCTACAAAAGTAATGCACTGTAACTTGTATGTATTCTATGTATTTATTGCCAAATGCAAAACGTTGACTGCTGGTGTAAAGGATCGCTGTGGTCTGCGTAGGGAGGAGGTCAGGGTGGATGTCTGGATCATAAAACACAGGACTTTAACCTTCCTGTTGTCCTCTGGTCAAATTTAAAAAAAATGTTTATATCTGAAATATGGGTTTCCTTTCAACTAAATTACCAAAAAAAATGGATTGGATTCCATATAACGCTCTTTGCAAATACATCATCTGTACGTTCCTCTGATCTTAACTATTAGTCAAAATAACTAATAATCTCTGCTTTTTTAACTCAAATATTAGGTATTATGCTATGTCTATAACCCTGCCGTTGCCCTTGATGTGGGCACAGGCAGTACAGCTGGAGTTGGTCTCCAGGTGCCCAACTATGGCTGCTTAGGTAGGATTATTATATTATTACCATACACCAGGAGTACATGTCATTTAAACTCGTTATAACTCTGAAAGCCTGATACCATAGTTCATCTGCATCACTGTGGAATAACATTACCATCCGCACCAACAACGTTTGACAGATTTTCAGACACTAAAAGGACACTCCACCTGCGATAGGCATACAATCAATTCACTCCTAACCTTGGTACTGTTATCGGGGTACCTCAACTTGAGCTTGGAAAGCAGGAACTTTTTTAATGGAAAGCCTATTGTTATAAACTCAGGGTGCAAGGCAGCAAAGGCCTAATGAAAGATTGTATCAAGATGCATCGATTCAGGCCATCCGTTCTACAGTCTATCTTTGCCAAGTTCACCAACTTTATGGAATTGCAATACTAAAGCTGTTTAATTAATCCTGACAAGTGTCCCTGTCGTAAAAAACGATTGGCCTCTTTCAATACCATGACACTCTTATACTGTCCCAAAATGCTTTGTTCAACAAACACCTGACTTTCACAGAAGAAACTAGGGTTGGCGTCCCGTTTCCTCCCAACATCGTTGTATTTTAATCGTGATGGCAGTCACCTGTTTTCATTAACCATGGCCACAGTTCTTTTACTGAAACTAACCAAAAAAGTTCACTCGTCTCAGTGTAACCAGACCATAACCATAGAGATGGCAGATCAGGAAATGCAATTGGTTTTTGCAGGAGTCATTTTGGAAGGCACTGGTAAACAACCTGTTGGTCCTTTATGTAGGTAATGTACCTGTGAAGTAATCAATCAGGTAGACTCACGCAGTAATACTGCAGGGTGATGGGGCTGAATATATCGCATTGAAAGAAGAGATTAATCCAAATGGTCTAGAATGCAAAAGTGTGAAGTCACGCAGAAATGAATGCATTTTTCAAGAATTTTGAAAAATGCTGCCTTGTTTTCCCCCATGTCCTTTCTTTCAGAATGCAAACAGTCAAGAACAAGCATGGACACAAGATGCTCTCCACAAGCTGTCTCTCAGAGGAGACACTACAGGGACAAATATGATGAAGCCATGTGCCTGAAGCTACCTCCACATGTCAAGCAGTGTGAGCTGCACTTTCCGCTCCACTCTCCGTTTGGGGGGGCAGAGTCAGTGCAGGGAGCTCAGCTCAAAGCCGATACGTCATTGTGTTGCTTATAAAGATGGACTTGAAGGTGTATAGGCTTCTTGGCTAAGTGTACTCGCTGGGAACCCTGTGAAAAGGTCAGCAGCAAACACTTTTAATGTTCCAATTATGTGAAATGTAGGTATACTGGCGAGTGTCACACTTTCATGCGTCAGCGTCTTTCCCCACAGGAAAACTCTTAAGAGATATGTTCTTGGCATTTCAAAATCAGAGTTAATAATACCATTTCATTATATACCCTCTGTATAGAGGCATCCATCACTGACAGATTCTTTAGTCAAATAAGAGCGGCAAAGATTCATCTTTAAAATGAAAGATTATCTGATTCCAGTTCCATGCATGTGCATATTTTCTACTTTCCTCCCTCCTCTGGGACAGTAAACTGAATGTCCTTGAGTTGTGGCCGAAACAAGATGTTCAAGGACGTCATCTTGGCCTTTGGGAACTGATCAACTTTTTTCTGACACTTTATAGCCCAAGCAACTAGTCGATCAATCAAGAAAATAATCAATAGATGAATCAACAGAAATAATCATTAGCTGCCACTAGGGGTGTGCAAAACAATAAATTTGTATTTAAATCACAATTCAAGCTCTACGATTAAATTTTTTTATTTTTTTATTGTATGTCTACTGCAATCACATTAAAGATAGATACTTTATTGATCCCCAAGGGGAAATTCAAGGTCCCAGTAGCTTAAAGACATCACACACAACATACACAGACATCATAACAGGATGGTAAAATTAGAGCTGGGCAATATATTGATATCATATCAATATCGTGATATGAGACTAGATATCGTCTTAGATTTTGGATATCCTAATATTGCGATATGGCATAAGTGTTGTCTTTTCCTGGTTTTAAAGGCTGCATTACAGTAAAGTGATGAGTGAGGTGATTCTGAACTTACCAGACTGTTGTTTTTTTCATACATACAAACATACATACATACATACAAATATACATGGGAAAAGTAACTACTTTTACATACAGAATATATCAGCTGGCCGGTGTCCTGGAATGAAAAGCCATATCAGTCCTGTTTTGCGTGGACAGTTGCTGTGTCACCCAGGCTCTAAAAGTGCTCTCTCTCTTAGGTGAATCCCTACAACACACAAAGGGATCTTTAAGGCTGCAACTAAAAATTATTATCAGATAGGGAAAATACGTGATGGTTCCGTCCATTAGTCCAAACCCTAAATTACGCATCACATTTCTAACAGGGTCTAAGTGGAAGCTACTTATTTCCCCTTACGTGCAACCTACTTGAGCAGACTGAATTGGCTGTAGTGATACATTTTCTCTCTCTCCCTGTCAGTTGTAGCTCGCTCTACCCGCTAGTAACGTTGGACACAGCGGTCTCGAGCAAGAGAGACAAGGCGTTAACATGGAACACTATCACTCTTTCCTTCATCCCCTTATTGGACTAACTTTGTGGATACTACTGTGTGCATGCTTCAATAAGTCTGATGACCATGTTATGTACGATTTATGAATGTATGTTAGAAACAGTAGGCTAATTCACAAGGGTGCTATACTATTTTATGTGTGAACTAATACTGTGCATCTGTTCATGTGCGCTGTAAGAGTTATGTTTCTGTTTATTGAATGCTTTATTCAGAACAAATATAACCCAGAATGTAGTTAGATCTCAGTAATGATGGTATTTTAGGTTATTACTGTTGCTCTGTTAAAGGAAAACGTTCCTCTGTGCTGTCGCTACGCAGAGCTCGGACATCTGATTGAGTCTAGACTTTAACTGAAAGTTGTAATGTACTGCCCCTACCAGCAGGCGGCAGCATGTAATACTGTCTATTTACAGAGGGAATTTAAATAGATGTCTGATTGTTTCTATGTTAACTGTTGGCCCATAGTAGTAGAAAAAATATTTATGTAAAAGTGTGTTTTGTTCTCTGTTGTTCAACTACACAATTTATTGACTAGGCATGCTAAACTGACAAAAAG
This sequence comes from Etheostoma perlongum, assembly GCA_026937815.1. Lineage (NCBI taxonomy): Eukaryota > Metazoa > Chordata > Actinopteri > Perciformes > Percidae > Etheostoma > Etheostoma perlongum. Next base: position 23,527,908 of record CM049374.1, on the reverse strand, counting down.
CAATGCTTTCTAAATGATTCCTGTTACCTTACAGTGCAGTATTAATGGTGCATATTAATTTATCCAACGCACTTTAAAATTTGCCCCTCATTCAGTCAGGCACAGGTGGCAGGCCAGACAAATGGCTTAACAAAGTGGAGTAGACATTGGCTTAGCATTTCAGGGATAGCGACATCTGAGGGGGCTGAAAGGCATAACATGTGAAGCCGTGGTTTCTGTCTTTCTGTTGGACAGGTACTGTACTTTCAGAGCCCTGAGAAGATACTACTTACTAATCGCGCTAGTTTTTAACATTATCAACCCTGCCTTCAAATGGTAAAACACACTTGAGTAGGCCACAAAGGAAAATTCTTTTTATTACTGTTCTAATTTCTGGAAGTGTTGGCATTCATTCCTATAGTGTGGAGGTCAGTGTGCACCGCTGGTTGTGTCAGTTATATTCTCATTTGGTAATAATACTAAAGCCTGTAAATAAAAACACTAATGGTGGACTGACTTTAAATGTCGCCAGGAAGCGTTCAGTGCTGTGTTCCGCCATCTGACTCATGTCTTCCCTTTATCCTCTCCTTTATCCTCTCCTGTCTCCTCTTCCTGTCTTCTCACTGCTCTCCCTGTTGGGTTTTTGGGTGTTGGGAGCTAAATCACACAGTTTATTACACACACACACACACACAATCACAGGCTTGTTCTCCACTAACCAACACATTATTTGATCTTCTAGTTTCCTGATTAATGGGATCTCCTCCTTCCACTGATAACGACTTGAAACTGGGCCTTCTATCTTTCTCCTTCACACTCTCCTCTGTCTTTATCCATTTCCCTCTTACGGCTCTCAGGACTCTCTCAATCAATCTTTTTTTTCATTTTTTTGTCCTCCCTCTCATTCTCTTTTCCTCTGCTTTCTCCACGACTTTCATGCAAATCCCGGCAGCATGATTGTTTGTACTCTTAAATTACTACATGGTCTGCATGATGGATGGCACGCACAAACATTCTCTCTCTCTTTTTTTCTCTCTGGCACACACACACACACACACACACACACACACACACAGACAGGCTTGCTTATCCATAATCTGTCCTTCAACAGGGGAATGAGATGTTTTGATCAAACAACTGTTACACAGCGCTGGTGAAGCTACTTATAAATGCATTACACAGTAGTCATTTCCTTTAAACTGCACACACACACACACACACACACACACACACACAGACTTTGGTTATGTATCTATCTACCAAATATTTACGTTTGGCGGTGCCTTTAGAGGTTAAGCTGCCAATCATGAACCACAACATTGTTCCTACCCAATCATTCTTCCCTAGTTTCCTGTTACCTATGTACAAAATATACAAAATAGAGGCATAAAAAGAACTGTGGCTAGCTTACTTCCTGAAATGTGCGGAATTATTTTACTGCAGCATTATCTTATTAAAAAGTGTTGTTATTAACAAAGGTTTTTCTCTGAGTGTTCAGTTTATGTTGTAGTAAAATTACATATATGGAAACTAAAGCGAAGGATCTGCTAGATAGCAGCATTGATTCTTGTATTTCTTATTTTTCAAGCAAAAGTCTATATCATAGTTAGTCTGGATCAATGGAAGTACATTTCCAGGATAAACACTGACAGGCTTTGGCCCTTATCTTCCTCTCGCTCTGTGTTGCTGTTCTCAGAATCCCTTCTCTTCAGGAAAGAACAAAGTTCAAGCTAGAAAGCTACACGCTGACAATGGCGAATTTTGAAGAAAATGTGAATCATGCAACAAGGCAGGCCTAATTGTTTGTTTTTTAACGGTGATTCTGTAATTGTTAGGATGTACAAAGATTGTATTTATGGCATTTAGTCTCTAAATTGGACGTTTTGGGAGCGATTGATGGGGTTGATGTGGACGAGGTACACACGGAGATACACTGGTAAGAGCCATGGAGGTGTAGCCATGTATCAGCTGATTTAAATAGCTCACGTTTAGAGATGGTCCGATACTATTTAAGGCTTCACGATACCGATTCTGATACCTGAACTTGCGTATCAGCCGATACCGAGAACTGATCCCATACCAGTGGATCATATATTTTATTAGGTTTTAACAGCTGTATACTACTATCCCTGTATGGATGAGATATGATGTCTAACAGCTGTATACTACTATCCCTGTATGATGATATGATGTCTAACAGCTGTATACTACTATCTCTGTATGATGATATGATGTCTAACAGCTGTATACTACTATCCCTGTATGATGATATGATGTCTAACAGCTGTATACTACTATCCCTGTATGGATGAGATATGATGTCTAACAGCTGTATACTACTATCCCTGTATGATGATATGATGTCTAACAGCTGTATACTACTATCTCTGTATGATGATATGATGTCTAACAGCTGTATACTACTATCCCTGTATGATGATATGATGTCTAACAGCTGTATACTACTATCTCTGTATGATGATATGATGTCTAACAGCTGTATACTACTATCTCTGTATGATGATATGATGTCTAACAGCTGTATACTACTATCTCTGTATGATGATATGATGTCTAACAGCTGTATACTACTATCGCTGTATGATGATATGATGTCTAACAGCTGTATACTACTATCTCTGTATGATGATATGATGTCTAACAGCTGTATACTACTATCCCTGTATGATGATATGATGTCTAACAGCTGTATACTACTATCTCTGTATGATGATATGATGTCTAACAGCTGTATACTACTATCTCTGTATGATGATATGATGTCTAACAGCTGTATACTATCTCTGTATGATGATATGATGTCTAACAGCTGTATACTACTATCTCTGTATGATGATATGATGTCTAACAGCTGTATACTACTATCCCTGTATGATGATATGATGTCTAACAGCTGTATACTACTATCTCTGTATGATGATATGATGTCTAACAGCTGTATACTACTATCTCTGTATGATGATATGATGTCTAACAGCTGTATACTATCTCTGTATGATGATATGATGTCTAACAGCTGTATACTACTATCTCTGTATGATGATATGATGTCTAACAGCTGTATACTATCTCTGTATGATGATATGATGTCTAACAGCTGTATACTACTATCTCTGTATGATGATATGATGTCTAACAGCTGTATACTACTATCCCTGTATGGATGTGATATGATGTCTAACAGCTGTATACTACTATCTCTGTATGACGATATGATGTCTAACAGCTGTATACTACTATCTCTGTATGATGATATGATGTCTAACAGCTGTATACTACTATCTCTGTATGATGATATGATGTCTAACAGCTGTATACTACTATCTCTGTATGATGATATGATGTCTAACAGCTGTATACTACTATCTCTGTATGATGATATGATGTCTAACAGCTGTATACTACTATCTCTGTATGGATGTGATATGATGTCTAACAGCTGTATACTACTATCTCTGTATGATGATATGATGTCTAACAGCTGTATACTACTATCTCTGTATGATGATATGATGTCTAACAGCTGTATACTACTATCTCTGTATGATGACATGATGTCTAACAGCTGTATACTACTATCTCTGTATGATGATATGATGTCTAACAGCTGTATACTACTATCCCTGTATGATGATATGATGTCTAACAGCTGTATACTACTATCTCTGTATGATGATATGATGTCTAACAGCTGTATACTACTATCCCTGTATGGATGTGATATGATGTCTAACAGCTGTATACTACTATCCCTGTATGGATGTGATATGATGTCTAACAGCTGTATACTATACTATACAAACTAGGTTTGTGTTCTTTGCATGTTCTTTAACAAGCAAAGCAAGGTTGATCTAACTAAAGCTTGATTCATTTATTTAAGGCAAGGTTTACTGTCTTTATTGCCACTCACGCTCACATTGTGCACACTTCTAACCTTGGAGGATTACCGGGAGTTCAGTGCCTTGCTCAGGAGCAGCCTTGGGTGGCTTAAGAAAGAAGAAGATGTACTGAGCTCCTTAACACAGATCTTTATTAAATAAGATGGACTGGTACAATTAGGGACCTCTAACAGCCTTTCAGCCAGTTATCGTTGGGTCTCTAACACACACACCATGAGCACACACTATTCTGGCCCCATCTCTGTCCATGTCTAGCACGTCTCGCTCCAACAAACATTCTTGCTCTGTCGCCACATCTCTCTCCAACACACTCATCTTGAGCAAACACCTTTTACGCTTAGTCGCACACACACATAAATATAGCTTTACAGCCAACACACACACACACACACACACTCTACACCTAGACAGCTATTCTCACTTTGCCAAGCATTTCCTCTCTTTCTCCCATACACACACATAGATTAAATAAACATGCAAGAGGATTTTCAATCGGAAGATAAACATGCTTAGAGGGCATGTGGTCTGCTAGTGCACATGAGGCGATAAATCACTATTCTATTCTACGTCCTACTGGTGATAGAGAAGACAACGGGTAAGACAACAGAGCACATATACTAACACAAGTGGTGCATCACTAAAGATGGAGAGGGGAGAAGAAAAAGAGGATCACATTGGGCTCCCGTTGGTCCAAACAGTGCCTCGGAACACACCGCAACGACGCCAGCTTGGGCGTACGTTCTGCACGAGCGTGAGACATAATCCGTCTCCATAACAGCAGGCGGCGCTCATCTGTATTGTCGCCCAAAAAATAAAAAATGGAAATGATGAACTCGTCACGTGGGTCTTAGACTAGACTTAGACTTAGACTTAGACTTAGACTAGACTTAGACTTCTCTTTATTAATCCTTTTGGGATGACACCCGCAAGGAAATTGGAATTTCCAGCAGCAGTTTTCAGCAAGAAAAATACAGTATAGGCAGAAAAAACGTCAGTATAATAATAATAATAAAACAAAAACCTTTGGCTATAAAATACATTTACCATAAATTATCAGTCAAGTATCAACACAGTGTCGAGTGTCAAACTTGACCAGTGTCTGGCTGCGGACCATAACGGCGGCTCGGTTGAAAAACAATCTCATATTTCATCAAAATTGCTCACCATAACGTGTTTCTGAAAACATTTTAAGCGAGAAACAGGCCATACAGTTGATTGTGATTTTGAGAGGCGTTCATCCCACTCATCCCACTCGTCATTTCCGGTAAGTGTTTTAACATAAGTGCACTGATTCGCTAGTCAAGGGCTAGCACTCCACCAATCAGATTGCTCGTTGAGTCCGACCGGCCGAACGTCAAATCGGCCCAAATGAACCCTTGTGTTGTCTTCCTGTCAACACTTTTGGCGACTTTTACTCAATACTATTTCAAAAACACAAAACCACATTTTTTCAAATTCTTTAAAATTAATAAAGATGCCCCAAAATTAATGAAAGTAGAGATTTGTACTTGGCAAAGAGCGTTGGGTGGAATCAAGCATGTTATTTTGGGGAATTAAAAAGAACATTGATATAGGAAAATGGATCAATTTGTCCCGAGAACAACATGAGGGTTAAAACTACAGCTCCTCCGAGACGGCACGGAGCACACAGACTCGAGTCCCCGACTGACGGCCGGTAACCGGGTGGGGGCTGGCCTGTGGAGGGGGCTGCCTTATATTCTACCTTGAAACAAGGCCCCAACCCCACAGGAGGGGGCCTATTCTCTGTGGATTACAGTGACAGTTTGGATGCATTTTGGAGTTTTTCCTTATTTGTCCATTCATCTCAAGCCCACTTGTGTTCACCCCCCTCCACTGGGACTCCACGTCCATCTGCCTTAGTCTCAGGAGCAAATTAATGGAACTTGTTAAAGCACTTTCCACCAAGCTGTCAGAAGCAGTGTTTCTAAATGACTCAGCTAATGAATGGGAGATCTGAAATGAGCAAATCCTGGCTGAAAGGCCCATTGGGAATACATCCCTTAACTTTCATTAACACAACGATGAACGTCGCCACCTTATTTAATGTCAGGACACCATTAAAACACTGCCACCGCACCACACACCAGGACATCTGTGATTGATTGGCTCTCATTCTAAAACAAGTAACATGCTGATATTAAAGCAACACTAGACAACATAATAACTTAAAATAATGTTTCCAAAATTGTTCCAGTGGTTCATCAACTCGTAACAGGGTGGGGGGGAATAATTGAGTCTTAGATGCATCGCGATTCTCTCTAGAGCAATTTGATGCTTGATTGTGATAAATCTATTTTTTTATTCTTTTTTAATGATTTGATTTTTCTTTAAAAGTTGCTGTCTACAGACATGTACAAATCAGAAAACAGAGTGAATGAAAGAGGACGGGATAATGGACAACAACTTAGAGTTCAGACAACAGTAGAGAAAAAAAGGTTTTGTAAATATACACATGATCTAATAAGACATACAGTACAGGCCAAAAGTTTGGACTGACCTAGAGTCACCTCTGCTGCTGAGGATAAGTTTGTGGTCAAATAGCAGCTAGGAAACCACGGCTAAGGAGAGGCAACAAGCAGAAGAAACTGTTTGGGCCAAGAAACACAAGGAATGGACATTAGACCAGTGGAGATCTGTGCGGTGAAAAGGTGACGGATAGATTCTACATGCCGGTTCCCACCGTGAAGCATGGAGGAGGGGGTGTGATGGTGTGGGGGGGCTTTGCTGGTGACCCTGTTGGGATTTATTCAAAATTGAAGACATACTGAACCAGCATGGCTACCACAGCATCCTACAGCGACATGCCATCCCGTCCGGTTTGCGTTAAGTTGGACCATCATTTATTTTCCAACAGGACAATGACCCCAAACACCCCTCCAGGCTGTGTAAGGGCTATTAGACCAAGAAGGAGAGGGATGGAGTGCTGCGCCTCCACAGTCACCGGACCTGAACCCAATCGAGATGGTTTGGGGAGAGCTGGACCGCAGAGTGAAGGCGAAAGGGCCGACAGGTGCTGAGCATTCTGGGAACTCCTTCAAGACTGCTGGGAAACCATTTCAGGTAACTACCTCTTGAAGCTCATCAAGAGAATGCCAAGAGTGTGCAAAGTAGTAATCAGAGAAAAGGGGGGGTACTTTGAAGAAACTAGAATATAAGACATGTTTTCAGTTATTTTACACTTTTTTGTTAAGTACATAATTCCACATGTGTTCATTCAGAGTTTTGATGCCTTCATTGATAATCTACAATGTAAATAGTCATGAAAATAAAGAAAACACATTGAATGAAAAGGTCGGTCCAAACATTTGGCCTGTACTTATAGAAAATAATTAAGCAAAAAAACATAAAGGATATTGATCTACTTTATCCCATTACATGTGACCACCTCATGTTATATGTTCTCCATCTTTAAACATGACTCTGACATGGAAGATCACTCTGAGAAAAGGTGACTCAGCATGTTTGTGGCGTAAGCATGGAATGACTACACAATAAAAACCTCAGGAGACAAAACATTTCATTACAACTTGTGTGTGACAAATACTGTATATGTCAAAATCTAACAAACTCAGATTTATATGTATATTTTTTTTAAATCACATAAAAAAGCCAATATGAAGATGTTGTGGTGATCCTGTCCTGACTACAACTCTGCATTCACACATGACCTAAACCTTCAGAACGCATAGTCTCCAACTCCAATAACGTCTGAATGTGGAAATCTCTCTCTCTCTCTCTCTCTCTCTCTCTCTCTCTCTCTCTCTCTCTCTCTCTCTCTCTCTCTCTCTCCTGTCAACGCCGTTCTGTCTCTTTTTCACATGCGACACGTTCTCAGCTGCACACATTCACATATGCGCACTATCACGCACGCACGTGCACACCGTAGCTGACCAACATCATCACTGTCTCCTCTCTGTGTCCATGCTGCAGGACCAACACGCAGCCTCTCTCTCTCTGTCCCTCTCTCTCTCATACACATACACACACGCGCGCCCTGACCTGCCAGCATCAGTAGCCTCGCGCAATCTCTGCTGAAACGGCGGAACAAACCCGTGGTGACACGTGTGCGCACAGCGCGCGGGTCCCACACCCACACAAACACACACACACACACACACACACACACACAATTAGCAAAGCTGCAGGTGCTTCTCAATCAGCCCACATGCGCAAAAGACGCTCGCGCGCGCACACAGCCACTTCCAGTGATCCGGAAAACTCTAAAAACACACGAAGCAGAAGCCGTAAAGATTCAAAGTGTCCCCTGAAACACACTGCTCACATTTCTGGACACATTTAAGCAGCAAGAAACACACATTAGCGCGAAATCACACACTCTAGCGCACTCACGTGCTAGCGCGCGCAAAACACACAAACGCACATGAATTTGTTTTTGCCTTCCTACCTTCCTCGTGCATCCGCTGCAGACAGAAAGTGAGGTTCCTCCGCCACCCCGGCATGTTCATGAGGGAAAGGAGGGTGAGGAGGGAGAGGAGGACAGGGCTGGAGGGTGAGGGTGCTCAGGGAAGATGAAGAGGATCCTGTCCGGTCTAGGTGAGGAGGACAGGGCTGGAGGGTGAGGGTGCTGAGGGATGATGAAGAGGAGTAGTGATGCTGATAGATCCTGTCCGGTCTAGGTGAGGAGGACAGGGCTGGAGGGTGAGGGTGTTGAGGGATGATGAAGGGGAGTCCAGATGCTGATAGATCCTGTCCGGTCTAGGTGAGGAGGACAGGGCTGGAGGGTGAGGGTGTTGAGGGATAATGAAGGGGAGTCCAGATGCTGATAGATCCTGTCCGGTCTAGGTGATGACACGCAGGCGACAGCATCAAATAGAACGATTCCCCCTGCTTTTCTTATTTGTCTTCTTCTTCTTCCTGCTCCTCTCCCGGTGAGGCTATCGATACACGGCGAGTAGCGGCTGCTCTCTCCGGTAACAACCCCGCTGACAGTCCGTGTGACAGTCGGTCCCGCTGCGGCACCAATGCTCTCTCTCTCTCTCTCTCTCTCTCTCTCTCTCTCTGTCTCTCTCTCTCTCTCTCTCTCTGCAAACAGTCCAGTCAGCCCCCCCTCTCTCTCTCTCTCTCACTCTCTGCAAAGTCCAGTCACCCCCCTCTCTCTCTCTCTCTCTCTCTCTCTCTCTCTCTCTCTCTCTCTCTCTCTCTCTCTCTCTCTCTCTCTCTGCAAACAGTCCAGTCACCCCCTCTCTCTCTCTCTCTCACTCTCTGCAAAGTCCAGTCACCCCCCTCTCTCTCTCTCTCACTCTCTCTCTCTCTCTCTCTCTCTCTCTCTCTCTCTCTCTCTCTCTCTTACTAAATTCAGTTCAATTCAAAGAGGCTTTATTAGCATGACCATAGTGACATACAGTATTGCTAAAGCTCACTCTCTCTCTCTCTTTTTCCAGTTATCTCTCTCTCTCTGTCTCTCTCTCTATCTTACTCTCTTTCCAGTCACCCCCCTCTCTCTTTCTCTCCTACTCTCTAACTTTCTGCAAACAGGGTCCAGTCACCTCTCTCTCTCTTTCTCTAACTCTCTTTCCAGTCACCTCTCTCTCTCTCTCTAACTATCTTTCCAGTCACCTCTTTTCTCTCTCTAACTCTCTTTTTAGTCACCTCTCTCTCTCTCTTACGCTCTCACTCTCTGCAAACAGAGTCCAGTCACCTCTCTCTCTCTCTCTCTCTCTCTCTCTCTCTCTCTCTCTCTCTCTCTCTCTCTCTCTCTCTCCAATATAATTCAAAGGGGCTTTATTGGCATTAAAGGTTCCAATTGCAATGTTGCCAAAGCATCAACATACAGTTTGTATCAAATATTCAGACAGAACTCAATAAACAGTTATAAGAACATAAACACAATATTAGGTTATATCAGTTTCCATAGCAAATATGAAAACAAGTTATTAAGCAATATGAAACAAAAACAACTCTAATAAAAATGTTAAGACATAGGCAAATTTAACATTAGACATGATACATAGGTACAGATATTTAAAACAACTAGAAAAACAGCATTTTTGTAGGGATGTGTGTATGTGAGTGTGTGTGTGTGTGTGTATGTGCGTGTGTGTGTGTGTGTGTGTGTGTGTTCGTGTGTGTTAGTGTGGGTGGGTCACAGGTGGGTTTTTATTCTCTCTCTCTCTCTCTGTCTCTCTCTCTCTCTTTGTCCTCCTTGCTCCACTCTGAAGCCATTCATCTTTTTATATCAGAGTTGATTCTGAGTTCAAAAATTTTAATTTTTTTAATTTGCTTATCACAAAAAAATTTTATTTCCAAGACAATTTAGCCTTATGCTTTTATCAGTATTTAACAAGTAATTTCTGCATTAATAAATACACATTATATAGACAGAGGCTTTATAGAAACAGGCATGCACTGAGCCAATATATCCATGGACACACACCTCGTTGTTAACGCTGCTGCTGGGCCACTATCATTCTGTGCTACCAAATATTCTTCAATTTGAACTTTTTTTGGTCTTTTCATTCTTGTGGAGATCCCAAAGTTTAGCAGTGGTTTTCAAGTCATGCAGAATATTTAGATAGAATGGTGCCTTCATGACCTTAAGAACGAGATCCAGGGTTCCCTCAGGAGGGGGGCTGGCGTCTCCCTCAAAGGAGAATTCCGGCCATTTTCGTACTTTAATCTTGATCATCATAAATATGCGTATACTTTCAATTGGAAAAAAAAATCCGACCAAAAGCAGCAGGCAACACAGAGTAGCTGTAGCAACGTGTATGTGTTTCCACTGAGCTAACAGTTAATGGGGCACGTTTTAGAGTGCCTTTGTGCCTCTTAACAGACATAAATTGCAATTAAAATGTCTGTGCAACACAAACAGGGCCCTTACATGACAACAAGATGTGTTTTCAACTAACCCTCATGTTGTCCTCGGGTCAAATTGATCTAAAGAACACAGAATAAGATATGGTGATACCTCATAATAGCAGTGTTAGGAACGATACAAACACCAATCCACTACTGTTACCACTGCTACAGTAGTACTAGTACTGTTACCACTGCTACAGTAGGTACTAGTACTGATACCACTGCTATAGTAGTACTAGTACTGAGCATTTGAGCAACTCTATTACAATATAGCTTTACTCCAGATGTAGTGTAGGAAAGAAGTGAGAAGGGACCAGTAGGCCTATTACAGTGTACCCCTATGGTTGGTTTATGTCTTCCCTAAACCATATTGAATTATATTGTTATTAGGACGTGGGTTAATAGGAAAGACATGTATTTTCAGAAAACATTAAAGTTTGGTTAAACAACAATGAACAGAGTGTAATTTAACATATGTTCTTTTTATTTGAGAACAAAGCGCATCATTTTAAAATAAATCCATATGGAAGTTTTTAAGGAAGGAGCAGGTTGGAGCAAAATCAATATTTTACGGATTACGATTAGCTGAGAACTCCATAAAACATTTTTACAGTATACTCAACAGTACACGTATTTGTACATCGTTGTATCCTTCAGAAGTTTTTTTTAAAGCTTGTCTGAGTCCGTTGTCTGTGAGGTTGAAACATCCACAACAGTCCAGGCTTTGGATGAATCATGGAACTCAGACTTTGTCTTAAACTGAGAATCTGACCTTTATTCCCCTGGTCTGCAGACTGCTCGCCGCAGATGTAGCTCGGCTTCCACACTGCTGTGTGGTAGGACGCGTCCCTCCAGGCCGCGCACACTCGGGCTACTCTTCATTTAACGTAATGTCATGAATGAAAATAATGTCCAGGATCGCTGTCGTGTTAGCTTAGCGAAACTCTACTGCCGAAGTTGCTGGCTAGCTACGCGACGTTAGCTATATCCGCTAGCATCCGTACAGGCTAACTATAGCCAGTTAGCTTTGTGTGTAACGTAACAACCTCCCCATCTCGTAGGAGCGAAGCTTACTATTTCATTCAATACAATTATGGTACAAAAGGTGCACTAATGCCACATGTATAATGTTGACAACATGGACGCATATATAGGCAACACCAAAGGCAGTCGTAATATTTACCTAGCAGGCTAGGCTAACGCTGTTGTGCTAACGTCCGGCGGCGTAGCGTTAGCTAGCAGTCTAAACTTGTGAAAAGCCAAACAACACCCCCGTCTAAGCTGTGTTTCACTTTCCCTCCAATATTATTATAAATATAATAAAGTCACATGGACTCGATCGAGACCATAGACTGTTAATATTAAAAGACCAGAAGCCACATTAGGCCAGACCAGTGGTAAATACAACGCAGGCTGCTCTGTTTTCTCCCCAATGTGACGTCATGCAATGCATTGTGGGGGGAAAATGAAACACTGTAAAATTGTGCCTACTTTTTGTATTATATTCAGTTTTGCGATATCCAACACCATCAAATACAATGGATAACAGTTCAAATATTTACTACCAACAAGCAAATTGCATAAATTCGTTGCAAAATTAAACCTGCAACATGGACTTTAATTCCCCAAAATAACATGAATGATTCCACACAACGCTCTTTGCCAAGTCCAAATCTCTACTTTCATTAATTTTGGGGCGTCTTATTCAATTTTATAGCATTTGAAAATTGAAGTGTTTTTGAAATAGTATTGAGTAAAAGTTGACATATTCCAGTCTGTGATTATCCATCAACATCCATTCCTTTAATTTTAGTCTCAATAATTCCTAATTTCTGCTTTTCTAACTCAAACATTAGGTATAATTTCATATAAATGAGGTTTATTGACCATAAATTCCAAAAATAACTGTAAAACTGAAGTTAATAAGTGTTGAAAATGTCAAAAAAGTGACAAACATTGAAAAAAGCATCAAAAGTGTTGACAAATTGACAACAACGTAAGAAAAAGTTAAAAACATTGATAAAAAGCATCAATAAAAGATGGATTTTAAATTTTGACAGGCAGGCAACACAAGGGTTAAATTCACTTGGTCCCTGTCTCAATCCTACCGGTCGCCGCTAGCCGCTTTGAATTACCTGCTACATGAAAACAAATACGATTTTCTTTTGAATCGGCTTTGGACGCAACTCTGGAAGACTTGGTGTTAAGCATTGAAGTCTGTTATGGTTTGGGGTTTTACTTTCTTTTTTTTTCCTCCTGTGTTTTTTTTTTCCTGTCTTGTCTCCTCGTGTTTGTGTCTTGTGTTGCTGTTCCTGTCTTGTGTTCCCCTGTGAGTGTCTGTCTGTAGGTTCTGTTTCCTGTTTTAGTCTGGTTTTTGTCTCGTCCTGTCTTTAGATTTACTTCCTGTGTACCAGCTGTTGTGATTACCTGATGTTTTCTACCTGCTTCCCTGCCCTCTTGTCACCTGCCTCTCGTTACCTCAGTACCTTGTGTACTTAATGTCTGTGCTTCCCTCGTCTCTTGTCAGATGTTTTTGTCAGTCTGCTTGTCCGTCATGTGGTCTTCCTGTTGGTACATCCTTCATTTTGCATCCCTGTGATCTGTGTTCCCAGTGTCTTTGTTCCTGGTTATGGTTTTCTTGGTTTTCTCCTTGGACTCTGGATATTTGAATTTTTGGACCTTGTTTTTGTATTATTGGATCCCTGTTCTTGTTTGGACTTTTATGCTATTAAACTTCCTGCAAATTACTCTCCGGCCTACTTTCCTGTCTCTGCATTTGGGTCCTCACTTCCCCATACCACAACAGAAGTCATTCTTAAAAAAGGAAGATGTGTGGCCGACCGGATGCGGCAAAAGTTGAATCTATCAACCAGCGTTGCTCTGGTTGGTTGTAGAACTATCCTATTGCATGCAGAGGAAAAACCCTTCTCGAGTGCTGAGGTTTTACCTGACATGGAACCTGCCTCGGGAGCTGCTGATTGAGGCTTTCAGTGGGGAGTTGTTGTGTCCTGTGGTGGTCTGTGCAACAATCTATAAAATGATTATGGTTTGGTATCATTTAAAGGTTTGACTTTATGCTTATTCAGTAAACCATTTAGTGTTCTCCACAATCCCAGACTTTCATATTGCATGCTTCTTTACATGGAAAACTAAACAGGCTGTATTGTCTGTGTCGGGACGGTTGAAACAGCTGTTTCTGTCCCCGACCTGGCTGTAACTCCATGGATTTTAAGTAAATGCACAAATATCTGTGTTTATACAACTATTTCCGGAGGTGAGACATGGAAAAGCAGTTTTAGAAAGATTACAATATATTTGGGCCCACCAGGTAGGGGGGGTTAAGTTTTCCCATGTTTTTAATGTAATTATGTCATTAGTATGAGAAAAAAAAACAAGATTTTAACTGTGTCGGGCTCGGACATAAATATCCTAATGCCTGTCTCGGGGCAGGTTTCGGTTACTGTTCTGTCGGACGCTGGCCGGGCTCACCCCCAATTTCCACAGACTGCTGAACGGCTGAGTCCTAGCTCAGCAGATACGCACAGCTTCTATTTTTGCCGGACGCCGGAGAGCTCCGCAGCCACTCAGCACACGGCAGATAAGGCGTTCCGCAACAAATCCGGACCTGTTGGGTGTTGACGGAGGGCGGAGCATCCTTTATAAATTAGGGCTTAAACAAAAAAATGCGTCCCGATCCACACTCTGATTGGTAGGGCCACCATTGGTGATGTGCCCCTATATCCCCATATAGGGGTGGGACTTGTTGCTGCCAGATATCTGTGGTCCAGATGTGTCTAGTGACTTGTGTCTTGGACACAATGTTACCACGTCAGAAGATCCCCCCTCTAATCCACAGGGCTGTGAGACATGAGCAAATACAAACCATTGTTTTTATTGAAAATATTTTAGATAACACAAAACCATGGATGTATTATAGCCTAATGAACACAGCTGCAGACTCTCTCTCTCCCCTCATCCACTCGTTATCTGTATACTGTACTTCATCCATAGATGATTCTCTGGCTCAAATAAACATGAGCCACACAATTATAATGACCTCATCCACACTGTCCAAATCATTCAAATATTGAGCCATTACATTGAAAATCTTTTACATAACCAGAGCCATGATTGATTTTTTTTTAGCCTACTCCCAATTAACAGACCTGATCCCCTTGTTCTCGTCTGGCGTTCCACTCCTCCACCGTCTTTGGACAAAAAGTCACTTCCTGAGGGCGATAATGTTGTCAGACACTTTTATAAATAATATGAGCCTATTTCTTAAAGAATTACTGTTTTATTGGACAAAAATAATGGTTCCACATGTGTCCCGTTAGGTTACATTGTAGCTTGGTTCGCGCCGGCCCGCCATTGCAATCTTGCTCAATACTGGATCAAATCCAAAGATTTTTGGTCAGATCAATGTAATAGGTAGTTAAGCTTTAAGAGCCCATAGAAAATGTGGATTGTAATTGGATGAACAATCTATTGATAATAAAAATAAGTTAAATTAATAATCAATGTGATGTGTCCTGCAATCGCCCCTGAGCCTGCTTAAGAATATTTCTTTTGAATTAATTTAAGTGAAGGTTTGTGCTGCTTGACATGTTGTTTAAAAGCTAGTTTTGCAGTTATGTGGTCATACATAAATACTGGAGAAAAATGTAAATGTTGATGCTGGCGCTTGGTGAAAAGTTAAGAGGTTTCCTTTGAGGAGAACATGGATATGTGTACCAAATATCACACCAATACATTCAGGACTTGAGATTCTTCAGTCTGATTAAGTGATGCTCTCACACCTGCCTCGAATTTAGGGTGCTTAGCGCTGCCCAACACGATTGTGATTGGTTAAAGAAATGTCAACAAACAGAATGGTTTTCCTCCGTAGCACTGTGCAGGAAGGTCTAACTATGTGAGAATAAACAATATAATACAGAAAAGAAACGATACACAGACAGTTGTCCATATAAAGGAAAATGTGACATTAGTAAGGAAACAAAATGAGGCACTTCATTTGCACAATAGCCCATATTAATGATGACAACAATAGGAAAATAGATGAGTTGGTCCCATGGCCATTGGTCCCAGTTCAGACATGTGGCACTTGTCAATCAAATTATCTACTTAGTCAAGTCTATAATATAGTCCACTCCCAAATGTTCCAGGGTTGTCACTCTCAAAGGATCCAGGGTTGTCACTCCCGAATGTTCCAGGGTTGTCACTCTCAAAGGATCCAGGGTTGTCACTCCCAAACGTTCCAGGGTTTTCACTCCCAAAGGTTCCAGGGTTGTCACTCTCAAAGGATCCAGGGTTGTCACTCCCAAACGTTCCAGGGTTTACACTCCCAAAGGTTCCAGGGTTGTCACTCCTAACTGTTCCAGGGCTGTCACTCCCAAACTTTCCAGGGTTGTCACTCTTAAAGGTTCCAGGGTTGTCACTCCCAAACCTTCCAGGGTTGTCACTCCCAAACCTTCCAGGGTTGTCACTCCCAAACCTTCCAGGTTGTCACTCCCAAACCTTCAAGGGCTGTTAATCCCAAACCTTCCAGGGTTGTTAGTCCCAAACATTACAGGGTTGTCATTCCCAAATGTTCCAGGGCTGTCAATCTCAAACCTTCCAGGGTTGTCACTCCCAAACGTTCCAGGGTTGTCACTCCAAAACGTTCCAGGGTTGTCACTCCCAAAGGCTCCAGGGTTGTCACTCCCAAACCTTCGAGGGCTGTCAATCCCAAACCTTCCAGGGTTGTCAGTCCCAAACATTCCAGGGTTGTCACTCCCAAACGTTCCAGGATTGTCAGTCCCAAACGTTCCAGGGTTGTCACTCCCAAACCTTCCAGGGTTGTCAATCACAAACCTTCCAGGGTTGTCACTCCCAAACCTTCCAGGGCTGTCAATCCCAAACCTTCTAGGGTTCTCACTCCAAAACGTTCCAGGGTTGTCACTCCCAAAGGCTCCAGGGTTGTCACTCCCAAACCTTCCAGGGTTGTCACTCCCAAACCTTCCAGGGCTGTCAATCCCAAACCTTCCAGGGTTGTCAGTCCCAAACATTCCAGGGTTGTCACTCCCAAACGTTCCAGGGTTGTCACTCCCAAACCTTCCAGGGTTGTCAATCACAAACCTTCCAGGGTTGTCACTAAAAAAACCTTCCAGGGCTGTCAATCCCAAACCTTCCAGGGTTGTCAGCCCCAAACATTTCAGGGTTGTCACTCTCAAACATTCCAGGATTGTCACTCTCAAATGTTCCACGGTTGTCACTCTCAAATTTTCCAGGGTTGTCACTCTCAAATGTTTCAGGTTTGTCACTCCCAAACCTTCCAGGTTTGTCACTCCCAAATGTTCCAGTGTTGTCACTCCTAAATATTCCAGGGTTCTCATCCACTTATGCAGAAAAACATGACAGTGGAATTTTGTTTCATTCACACAGAGTTACTTACTTGACTGCTTTTGAATACCAAATGGAATAGAAATATTCAAGCATCACAAGTCTCACAGCCCCTCCTGCAGGCCACCAGTCCCCAATAAAGTATGTAAATTATGGTAAGTTCACCATAGTCCTCATAAATCCAACAAATTTAAAATTCCAACACAAAGAAAGCGGAAGGAAATGGAAAATACATGCATCCGGCAGAATTTCCTGCGCCACTGCAGCAATCCCGGAAGTGGATATAGACTAAAGCGTCACTATAAGTGATTCACTAATACATCATTCTTTAATTAACAACAGTTCAAATTACTATGTGTGCTTTGAAAAGCGCTGCATGCAGTGGTGAACACAGAGAGCAATCACCAACTCTGTAGCTCTGCAAGTCAGTCACCAGCTAGCAATGATGACGCAGTGATTAGTGACGATTCTCTCCGACTAATCAGTAGTCTGCAGGTTTTCATGTCACCTTTTGGTATTGCCTCTGCTCGCTTGGAACCTCGACTGAGGTAGTACTACAAAAAGTACCTAGCAAGTACCAGGGACTTTTTTTCGTAAAGGAAACCCAAAAAAGGTGAGTACCAGGGGTACCATGCAGTGGTAGAACGCCATAAGTGAACAACAGGTACTGTGGACAAATGGCCTCTCTGTATATCTAAACAACAATTTAAATTTTCAATTCAATTTTTCAATTCAGTTCAGTTTTATTTACAGTGGGTACGGAAAGTATTCAGACCCCTTTAAATTTTTCACTCTTTGTTTCATTGCAGCCTTTTTCCAAAAATAAAAAAAGTTCATTTTATTTCTCAGTAATGTACACTCAGCAACCCATCTTGACAGAAAAAAACAGAAATTTAGAAATTTTTGCATATTTATTAAAAAACAAAAACTGAAATATCACATGGTCATAAGTATTCAGACCCTTTGTTCAGTATTTAGTAGAAGCACCCTTTTGATCTAATACAGCCATGAGTCGTTTTGGGAAAGATGCAACAAGTTTCTCACATCTGGATTTGGGTATCCTCTGCCATTCCTCCTTGCAGATCCTCTCCAGTTCTGTCAGGTTGTATGGTAAACGTTGGTGGACAGTCATTTTCAGGTCTCTCAGAGATGCTCAATTGGGTTTAAGTCAGGGCTCTGGCTGGGCCATTCAAGAACAGCCACAGAGTTGTTGTGAAGCCACTCCTTCGTTA
The DNA here is from genome assembly GCA_026937815.1 of Etheostoma perlongum. NCBI lineage: Eukaryota > Metazoa > Chordata > Actinopteri > Perciformes > Percidae > Etheostoma > Etheostoma perlongum. The sequence continues at coordinate 23,509,556 of CM049374.1, read as the reverse complement.
TTTTAGCGGTGTGCTTAGGGTCATTGTCTTGTTGGAAGGTAAACCTTCGGCCCAGTCTGAGGTCCAGAGCACTCTGGAAAAGGTTTTCGTCCAGGATATCCCTGTACATCGTATTCATCTTTTCGATTGCAACCAGTCGTCCTGTCCCTGCAGCTGAAAAACACCCCCACAGCATGATGCTGCCACCACCATGCTTCACTGTTGAGACTGTATTGGACAGGTGATGAGCAGTGCCTGGTTTTCTCCACACATACCGCTTAGAATTAAGGCCAAAAAGTTCTATCTTGGTCTCATCAGACCAGAGGATTTTATTTATCACCATCTTGGAGTCCTTCAGGTGTTTTTTTAGCAAACTCCATGCGGGCTTTCATGTGTCTTGCACTGAGGAGAGGCTTCCTTCGGGCCACTCTGCCATAAAGCCCCCGACTGGTGGATTGCTGCAGTGATGGTTGACTTACTACAACTTTCTCCCATCTCCCGACTGCATCTCTGGAGCTTAGCCACAGTGACCATTGGGTTCTTCTTTGCCTCTCTCACCAAGGCTCTTCTCCCCGATAGCTCAGTTTGGCCGGACGGCCAGCTCTAGGAAGGGTTCTGGTCGTCCCCAAACGTCTTCCATTTGAGGATTATGGAGGCCACTGTGCTCTTAGGAACCTTAAGTGCAGCAGACTTTTTTGTAACCTTGACCAGATCTGTGCCTTGCCACAATTCTGTCTCTGAGCTCTTCAGGCAGTTCCTTTGACCTCATGATTGTCATTTGCTCTGACATGCACTGTGAGCTGTAAGGTCTTATATAGACAGGTGTGTGGCTTTCCTAATCAAGTCCAATCAGTATAATCAAACACAGCTGGACTCCAATGAAGGTGTAGAACCATCTCAAGGATGATCAGAAGAAATAGACAGCACCTGAGTTACATATGAGGGTCACGGCAAAGGGTCTGAATACATATGACCATGTGATATTTCAGTTTTTGTTTTTTAATAAATATGCAAAAATTTCTAAATTTCTGTTTTTTTCTGTCAAGATGGGTTGCTGAGTGTACATTACTGAGAAATAAAATGAACTTTTTTGATTTTTGGAAAAAGGCTGCAATGAAACAAAGAGTGAAAAATTTAAAGGGGTCTGAATACTTTCCGTACCCACTGTATATAGCGTCAAATGACAACAACAGTTATCTCATAAAAGAGCAGGTCTAGGCCATACTCTGTGATGTTGATTGTGAACAATACAATAAGCAGAGTAGGGACTTCACCTACTTCCAAGGTGCATGCAGAAGGAAAAAAGTCTTAAGTTACAGTTGATGTATGCAGGACAACTTCATTGTAAAAAAGAAAACAGTATTTTTATAGAAGACTGTTTTTTTAAGACTTTTTTTGTATTTATGTCATTCTATCCATGTCCAAACAAGTAAAAACACTCATTGGATGGAAGACACAGAGAAGGATCTTTAGTTTGGTTCAATTACATGGTATTGTAAATACAATACACATAAGAAATATTATTAATACACAGTTTTTTGATAGAGAGCATGGCTTTACAGTTTTCCTCAATTGCTGAAACACAATTTCGGAAACCGTGCTCCATTTTCTGAAAACATTCAACACAAAACCTCATCTTCATCACTATTTACCAAATGCCTGACTCTGACTCACCTCCAAACAGTTTAACCTGTGTTCAAAACCAAACACGGCTCTTAAATCATAAACGAAAGATCAAAATGATATCAGTAAACAATACACCAAAAAAACAAATTCCATATTTCTCTCTTATTGTCTTTTGTTGAACAAAGCATGTTCTATCACAGTAGCTCAAAATTGATCAGAAATTGCTACTCTGCATGGCTCTTTGCAATTGTTTTTTTCTTCCACCTCCTTGTACCCCTATTTTTACCGTACTGTACACACAGTACTGTACACACAGTACTGTACTCTGCATCTCAAAAACTTGGCCTTTGTCTCTGTGATACTGTAATTCTTGTTCTTTGTTGATATGAACCTGCAACCAGTCCAAATCTATGGAGCAGTCAGTACTGTAACAAATGGAAAAGCAGTTTGTTCACTGTACAGTATACAGCTTACAATGTACAGTACTTCAGTATACAATACTATAAACACAAAAATTAAAAGAGTAAACATGTGATCAATGTGCTTCTTCTTGTCTTTGTCTTTGAGTCAGGCCAGAGCACTTCGTCAACATCACAAGATATATTTTCCTCAGGCAACGGGGGAAGAAGCCTCTGTGTATCGGTTGTGTCACATCATTTGAAATAAGTGGAATCGATTATGAGTGGTTGTGTTTAATCAATGACATGTGTTCTCTATTTGGATTTGATTGGTGCCACTTGTGTTTACCAGTATGGGTGGCATGTGCATTGGAGAGCAGGATGTGTGTTTGGGAATGAAAATGTCCAAGTGTTTGTAAAACACAGTTGTAAAATACTGTAAATGAAGATTTTACAGTATTTTACAACTGCTTACACACATTTTCAAAACTAAGTCTCCTTTTTTTCTAATCTCTACAATTCCCAAACTGCACAAATAAAATGTAAAATGCCTCATATCTCCTTCAAAATGAAACACAGCATTCAAAATGCTATAGACGCATCTCAAAATGGCATCCATCCAATGGCAAACACTTTGTTCATAATACCAAAATGGTTGGATGTACCATATACAGAATGTTCTAAAGCTTAGGCTTTTTTGCTTTCCCTGTGCCACTGGCTCATCAGATGAACATACACACATATATGTGTGATAAAATATCCACAATGCACAGCTAACTTGAGTATACATATGATGTACGTAGCGCGGCAGAAGCGACCTCGAAAACTGAAAAAGGGGGCATACACCCCCTATGTTAAAATACAGGGGCATAAGTATACACCCCCTATGTTAAAATACAGGGGCATAAGTATACACCCCCCTATGTTAAAATACAGGGGGCATAAGTATACACCCCACTATGTTAAAATACAGGGGCATAAGTATACACCACCCTATGTTAAAATACAGGGGGCATAAGTATACACCCCCCTATGTTAAAATACAGGGGGCATACGTATACCCCCCTATGTTAAAATACAGGTGGCATGAGTATACACCCCCCTATGTTAAAATACAGGGGGCATAAGTATACCCCACCCCCATGTTAAAATACAGGGCCATAAGTATACACCCCCCTATGTTAAAATACAGGGGGCATGAGTATACACCCCCCTATGTTAAAATACAGGGGGAATAAGTATACACCCCCTATGTTAAAATACAGGGGGAATAAGTATACACCCCTATGTTAAAATACAGGGGGCATAAGTATACACCCCCTATGTTAAAATACAGGGGGCATGGTATACACCCCCTATGTTAAAATACAGGGGCATAAGTATACACCCCTATGTTAAAATAAAGGGGAATAAGTATACACCCCCTATGTTAAAATACAGGGGGCATAAGTATACACCCCCTATGTTAAAATACAGGGGAATAAGTATACACCCCCTATGTTAAAATACAGGGGGGCATAAGTATACACCCCCTATGTTAAAATACAGGGGGCATACGTATACCACCCTATGTTAAAATACAGGGGGCATGAGTATACACCCCCCTATGTTAAAATACAGGGGGCATAAGTATACACCCCCTATGTTAAAATACAGGGGCATAAGTATACACCCCCTATGTTAAAATACAGGGGGGCATGAGTATACAACCCCTATGTTAAAATACAGGGGCATAAGTATACCCCCTATGTTAAAATACAGGGGGCATAAGTATACACCCCCTTATGTTAAAATACAGGGGGCATAAGTATACACCCCCTATGTTAAAATACAGGGGGCATAAGTATACACCCCCCTATGTTAAAATACAGGTGGCATAAGTATACACCCCCTATGTTAAAATGCAGGGGGCATAAGTATACACCCCCTATGTTAAAATACAGGGGGCATAAGTATACACCCCCCCATGTTAAAATACAGGGGCATAAGTATACCCCCTATGTTAAAATACAGGGGCATAAATATACACCCCCCTATGTTAAAATACAGGGGGCATAAGTATACACCCCCTATGTTAGAATACAGGGGCATAAGTATACACCCCTATGTTAAAATACAGGGGAATAAGTATACACCCCCCTATGTTAAAATACAGGGGGCATAAGTATACACCCCCCTATGTTAAAATACAGGGGGGGCATACGTATACCCCCTATGTTAAAATACAGGGGGGCATGAGTATACACCCCCTATGTTAAAATATAGGGGCTTAAGTATACACCCCCTATGTTAAAATACAGGGGGCATAAGTATACACCCCCTATGTTAAAATACAGGGGGCATACGTATAATGTTAAAATACAGGGGGCATGAGTATACACCCCCTATGTTAAAATACAGGGGCATAAGTATATACCCCCTATGTTAAAAATACAGGGGCATAAGTATACACCCCCCTATGTTAAAATACAGGGGGCATAAGTATACACCCCCTATGTTAAAATACAGGGGGCATAAGTATACACCCCCTATGTTAAAATACAGGTGGCATAAGTATACACCCCCTATGTTAAAATACAGGGGGCATAAGTATACCCCCATGTTAAAATACAGGGGCATAAATATACACCCCTATGTTAAAATACAGGGGGCATAAGTATACACCCCCCTATGTTAAAATACAGGGGCATAAGTATACCCCCCATGTTAAAATACAGGGCCATAAGTATACACCCCCCCTATGTTAAAATACAGGGGGCATGAGTATACACCCCCTATGTTAAAAAGGGTGAATAAGTATACACCCCCCTATGTTAAAAAATACAGGGGCATAAGTATAATGTTAAAATACAGGGGGAATAAGTATACACCCCCTATGTTAAAATACAGGGGCATAAGTATACACCCCCCTATGTTAAAATACAGGGGGGCATGAGTATACACCCCTATGTTAAAATACAGGGTGAATAAGTATACACCCCTATGTTAAAATACAGGGGCATAAGTATACACCCCCTATGTTAAAATACAGGGGAATAAGTATACACCCCCCTATGTTAAAATACAGGGGCATAAGTATACACCCCCTATGTTAAAATACAGGGGGGAATAAGTATACACCCCCTATGTTAAAATACAGGGGGCATAAGTATACACCCCTATGTTAAAATACGGGGGGCATACGTATACCCCCCCTATGTTAAAATACAGGGGGCATGAGTATACACCCCCCTATGTTAAAATATAGGGGGCTTAAGTATACACCCCCCTATGTTAAAATACAGGGGCATAAGTATACACCCCCTATGTTAAAATACAGGGGGCATACGTATACCCCCTATGTTAAAATACAGGGGCATGAGTATACACCCCCCTATGTTAAAATACAGGGGCATAAGTATACCCCCTATGTTAAAATACAGGGGGCATAAGTATACACCCCTATGTTAAAATACAGGGGGCATAAGTATACACCCCCTATGTTAAAATACAGGGGGCATAAGTATACACCCCCTATGTTAAAATACAGGTGGCATAAGTATACACCCCCCTATGTTAAAATACAGGGGGCATAAGTATACCCCCCCCCCATGTTAAAATACAGGGGCATAAATATACACCCCCCTATGTTAAAATACAAGGGGCATGAGTATACACCCCCCTATGTTAAAATACAGGGGGCATAAGTATACCCCCCCATGTTAAAATACAGGGCCATAAGTATACACCCCCCTATGTTAAAATACAGGGGGCATGAGTATACACCCCCTATGTTAAAATACAGGGGGCATAAGTATACACCCCCTATGTTAAAATACAGGGGGAATAAGTATACACCCCTATGTTAAAATACAGGGGCATAAGTATACACCCCCCTATGTTAAAATACAGGGGGCATGAGTATACACCCCCTATGTTAAAATACAGGGTGAATAAGTATACACCCCTATGTTAAAATACAGGGGCATAAGTATACACCCCCCTATGTTAAAATACAGGGGGAATAAGTATACACCCCCCTATGTTAAAATACAGGGGGCATACGTATACCCCCCTATGTTAAAATACAGGGGGCATGAGTATACACCCCCTATGTTAAAATACAGGGGCATAAGTATACACCCCCTATGTTAAAATACAGGGGCATAAGTATACACCCCCCTATGTTAAAATACAGGGGGCATGAGTATACACCCCCCTATGTTAAAATACAGGGTGAATAAGTATACACCCCCTATGTTAAAATACAGGGGCATAAGTATACACCCCCTATGTTAAAATACAGGGGGAATAAGTATACACCCCCTATGTTAAAATACAGGGGCATAAGTATACACCCCCCTATGTTAAAATACAGGGGCATGAGTATACACCCCCTATGTTAAAATACAGGGTGAATAAGTATACACCCCCTATGTTAAAATACAGGGGCATAGTATACACCCCCTATGTTAAAATACAGGGGAATAAGTATACACCCCCTATGTTAAAATACAGGGGGCATAAGTATACACCCCCTATGTTAAAATACAGGGGCATAAGTATACACCCCCCTATGTTAAAATACAGGGGGAATAAGTATACACCCCCCTATGTTAAAATACAGGGGGCATACGTATACCCCCCTATGTTAAAATACAGGGGGCATGAGTATACACCCCCCCTATGTTAAAATACAGGGGGCATAAGTATACACCCCCCTATGTTAAAATACAGGGGCATAAGTATACACCCCCTATGTTAAAATACAGGGGGCATAAGTATTATGTTGTGCTCACATGCAGAATGTACGCTCATGTTGCCGTCGCGTCGGTGTGTTCCGAGGCATTTTTTGGACAAAAGGAGCCGAACGATCATTGATGTGTCAGAGCCTTAAAGGTGAATTCTTGATTGTCATAAATATGCATGTACTTTCGAGTGAAAAAAAACAACCTGAATCAGCAGGCAACACAGTGTAGCTGCAGCAACGTGTATGAGCTTCCACTGAGCTAAAACGGCAGTTATCGGGGCAAGTTCTAGAGCCTTTGTGCCTCTTAACAGACATAAAATGCAATTAAAATGTCTGTGCAACATGAACAGGGCCCTTATGTGACAACAAGATGTGTTTTCAAATCAGGCATTGTTTCACCTGTCTGGATCCTGCCGGTAGCTGCTAGCTCCTAGCTGCTAGCTGCTAGCTCCTAGCTGCCGTCCGGTGAGTGTGTTCAGCCAGCCTTCTGTGATAACCATCCCGACATCAATCCACGAGTGTGGCTATGTCCTCCTGAGGACAGGTCACGTCACGTCTTGAAGTTTTTTCCCCTCCCAAAAACCAGTAGTGCGTTAGTAGCTGCTAGTTGCTCAGTAGGATCTGCAGCAATGTGCAGTACAACAAAAATATAGTGTTTCTTAAAAATATTAAAAATAAAACCATATATTCTGGTACAACCGCAAAATACAATTATGAAGCAGAAAATGAGCAGAATATGGGCGCTTTAACCTCTTTCTTAAACTGTACAATCACTGAACCACATAGATTGGAATTGAAACCAAACTGAATTTGAGAGGTTGGACAGATAGGAGGCCTAATTTTGTAGTTATATTTTGAGTGACATGATTATGAAATTGGTAACAGTGAAGAAAAAAAGAGTTCTTTATAGAATGTAGTATCTTGTTCAGATATCTTTATACAAATGAAGCAATTTGTAGTTGATTGACTTGATAAACACTGGAGATTGCCAGCTCGTAAAAAACAGACCTTGAGAGAGAAGAATCATTTTAATGCACACAGTAGATGATGCATAATGTCCATTCTTGAAGATTAAAAAGGTAAAGGTTGTGTGTGTGTGTGTGTGTGTGTGTGTGTGTGTGTGTGTGTGTGTGTGTGTCTGGCACAGTTAAAATCCCCTTATTATCCAGCGACCATAATTGTACAGGAAGTCGTCCCAGTCAGTAAATCAGTATCAGCTTAATCTCACAAAGAAATTGTTCAGACTTGGAGGGCTGTTTGGTGGAGGAGTGGGACCTCTTGTGGATCTTCAGTAGAAGTGCAATGCAATTTGTCCCTCTGCAATGTAGGCCCCACACACACACACACACACACACACACACACACACACACACACACACACCTCATCCTTCCTGCAGTGTGCACTATAAACCCGTGATGGGAGTAATTACAGTAATGATGTATTCCTTTTTGCTGTAACGCAGTAATATAACGCATTACTATCTCAGTAATATTTTACTCAACAATTTATTGTATAGCTTTAGTTACTTTGCAGAATTAGATTAATACTATAAATAAATATGAATAAATTATGATGTATTAAAGTGGATGAAGATGAATTTGTTGATGCTTCTGCTTTCATTTTGGTGAAAGCAACTCAAAAGTAACACAAAAGTATTTCAGAGACAATAATATTGTAATATAATCAATTACTGTCAAATGTAGTAACTAGTAATCTATAATGTATTACATTTTAGAAGTAACTTGCCCAACACTGCTCTAAATCATGATTTCATAGTCACACAGTCTTGTCTCGCTCGCTCTTTCACTCAGACACACAAACACACACAGAGCAGTACTTTCTCTCTCAAACATGCACACACAGTATGTTCTCTCTGTTTTTTTAAAAAGACCAAATCAACACATATTGCTGTGATCCAGATAATTGCAGTGAAAGGACCTGCTGACACAACAACACATAAGGTAATACGCAGAGGAAAATGCACAGTTCAGCAGGACTCCTGAAGTTTACAGAGCTAGCAGAGATGCAGTGTGGGCAAAAATAAACAAAAAACTAACGATACCGATTTATTTATTTATTTTTTCCCATTTGGAGCTTGGGATTGTTTTTACTCACAACAGCTGCAGCACTGTGATAAGCTGGAAGAGAAGGACACCAAATGAGAAGGGTGCACTTGGCTGGGAAATATTTTACAACCAGATGGCTTTTTATCTATCTATCTATCTATCTATCTATCTATCTATCTATACAATGAATAATGTAGAATATCTGGCTTGTCGGGTACTGTCGGGTCCCGTCAATGTTGCTCTTACTTTCCACATCTTTTCTAGCTCCTCTTGGGGGTTAATGCTCTTTGTGGCTTGTGGTGTTCATCTTATGGCGTACTGTGGCATCTGTGGCATCTGTGGCGTACATCAGCTCATTGGTCTCGGTTATGTAGGGATAGTATGTAGTGCTGCATTCACATCTTCTAGCAGACTTTCAGAGGGTACTTTGTCACTTAGCCTTGGCAGTCTTGGTTGTTGTACTAGGGGGTCCAGCTTGGCTATGATCTTCAATCGTAGGTCAGTCGCCCCCCGTGGTTCTGTTGTTATGGGGCTTGGGACCCAATCTCTGAGTGTGGGGATGATGATGAAATCTCCCCGCTGACCTGTCGTCCTGGCTCCCTCTTGCCGTAGCATATTTCTCTAGTTGTGATAGGAGCTGTCATTTGCAGATGTTAGAACACTGAGTCAGCAGCTGTTTCTTTGTCAGTGTTGAGGTGTTTCGAAGCATCCATCCCATAGTCTCTGCATGTAAACCCTCTCACTGTGGTTGCTTGTATAGTAGCATTGCATCAGATCACATCCATGTTTTCTGCTCTAGTCCATGTATGTCTTGTTCCAGTAGCCCATTTCTCATCAGGTTGCCCTGGTTCCCTAGCAACTGACGCTGACCTTGTTAACCCGGGCGACGTTCGAGGCGGTATGGCTCTTGTATTTACGGTTTCACTCATGGTTGAGGTAGCATTAAGGACCTTGTCTAAGGATCCACCTGAATACCGGGAATCGAACTGACGATCACCTGGATACTCCCGCCCTGACCGGGAATCAAACTGACGATCACCTGTACCGAAATCAGTGGTGTTAACCACTGAGCTATCCACCTGGATAGCCCAGTCCCCTGACCGGGAATCGAACCAACGATCACCTGTACCGAAGTCAGTGGTTTTTTATATATATATATATATATATATATATATATATATATATATATATATATATATATATATATATATATATATATATACACACACACAGTGAGCAAAATAAGTATTTGAACACGCTGCTATTTTGCATGTTCTCCCACTTAGAAATCATGGAGTCTGAAATTGTCATTGTAGGTGCATGTCCACTGTGAGAGACATAATCTAAATAAAAAAATCCAGAAATCACAATGTATGATTTTTTAACTATTTAGTTGTATGATACAGCTGCAAATAAGTATTTGAACACCTGTCTATCAGCTAGAATTCTGACCCTCAAAGACCTGTTAGTCTGCCTTCAAAATGTCCACCTCCACTCCATTTATTATCCTAAATTAGATGCATTAGATTGTTTGAGGTCGTTAGCTGCATAAAGACACCTGTCCTCCCCATACAACCAGTAAGAATTTGAACACCCTGCTATTTTGCAAGTTCTCCCACTTAGAAATCATGGAGGGGTCTGAAATTGTCATCGTAGGTGCATGTCCAGAGAGACATGTGAGAGACATAATCTAAAAAAAAAAATCCAGAAATCACAATGTATGATTTTTTAACTATTTATTTCTAATGATTGCTCATTAGAAAATGGAAGAAGCTAAACATGACTGTCAATCTCCCTCGGACTGGGGCTCCATGCAAGATCTCACCTCGTGGGGTCTCAATGATCCTAAGAAAGGTGAGAAATCAGCCCAGAACTACACGGGAGGAGCTGGTCAATGACCTGAAAAGGAGCTGGGACCACCGTTTCCATGGTTACTGTTGGTAATACACTAAGACGTCATGGTTTGAAATCCTGCATGGCACGGAAGGTTCCCTTGCTTAAACCAGCACATGCCAAGGCCCGTCTTAAGTTTGCCAACGACCATTTGGATGATCCAGAGGAGTCATGGGAGAAAGTCATGTGGTCAGATGAGACCAAAATAGAACTTTTTGGTTATAATTCCACTAACCTAACTAAAAAGTTAAATCAGAAACTTTATGTTTATAATAAGATCAGATCATATCTTTCTTCTTCTGTTTCTGAAACCTATGTACATGCAATTGTGTTTTCAACCATGTCCTACTGTCTTCCTATTTGGTCACTTACCACAAAGGAAATCACTGAACCAATAGCACGACTATACCATCGAGCTCTCAAGATTCACAGTAACCTTCCAAAGTGGTCTCACCATTGTATTGCACTCGAATGCTCTAAGGCTTTGACTTATGAAAACTTTATAAACAGCCACGCAATTGCATTTTATTTTCAGATTCAAAATACCGCTTTACCAGAACTTGTTGCACTTTTCCCGACACACATGAGACCAGGTCGCCTCACTAGGTCGGTTTCACAGGCACTTATCCCAGTTCCCCCATACAAAAACAACTTTGGTAAGAGGTCCTTTTTTTATACATATACCAAGATTTGGAATGACATTCCGTATCACATCAGAACACTATCATCCATCACATATTTCAAAAAGGCATACAAACAGCTCCTTCTTAACAGTTACACCTGCATGCACTAATTGATTCGTTTATGTATTGTCCAGGTCTCGTTTGCACGGTCCGAATTTGTCTAGCCCAGCTGATGTTTTGTATGAATGTCTTTTTCCTTGTGTGGCTGTATTGTTGTTTTCAGTTGTCGATGTATATTTTCTGTGTCGATTTTTTGTATTGGTGTTTGTCCTGACGTGCTGTAGCCATGTTTTGTGTTTCTGCAGAACAGGAACCTGCTGAAAACCAGTTTTTAAACTGAGTCAGGCCGTTTTTATATTGTAATGAAATGTTACTTTTTCGAACTTTCCTGTATAATAAATATATGAAATGAAATGAACCGTGTTTGGAGGAAGAAGAATGATGAGTACCATCCCAAGAACACCATCTCTACTGTGAAGCATGGGGGTGGTAGCATCATGCTTTGGGGGTGTTTTTCTGCACATGGGACAGGGCGACTGCACTGTATTAAGGAGAGGAGGACCGGGGCCATGTATTGGGAGATTTTGGGGAACAACCTCCTTCCCTCAGTTAGAGCATTGAAGATGGGTCGAGGCTGGGTCTTCCAACATGACAATGACCCGAAGCACACAGCCAGGAGAACCAAGGAGTGGCTCTGGAAGAAGCAGATCAAGGTTCTGGGGGGGCCTTGCCAGTCTCCAGACCTGAACCCAATAGAGAATCTTTGGAGGGAGCTCAAACTCCGTGTTTCTCAGCGACAGCCCAGAAACCTGACTGATCTAGAGAAGATCTGTGTGGAGGAGTGGGCCAAAATCCCTTCTGCAGTGTGTCAAACCTGGTGAAGAACTACAGTAAACGTTTGACCTCTGGAACTGCAAACAAAGGCTACTGTACCAAATATTAACATTGATTTTCTCAGGTGTTCAAATACTTATTTGCAGCTCTATCATACAAATAAATAGTTAAAAAATCATACACTGTACACCTATGATGACAATTTCAGACCCCTCCATAATTTCTAAGTGGGAGAACTTGCAAAATAGCAGGATGTTCAAATACTTCTTTTCTTATTGTCTGATCTATGTAGCTAAAATATTCTACATCAGCTGTACCTATTTGACGGGGAAGGTGCCTGATCTGGACGATCTATGTCTACGAGGAGAGAACAGGAGGAGGCTTGTCTAGCTGATGTGAGTCTATGGGGGTGGGGGGGAGTGTTCCACACGTGACTGACTTGGTGCTCCTCTATAGAAGCTGAGCGGAGGTAAAGAGCACCAGACAGAGTCATCCCACAGCAGGGAGAGTAGACTCATCACCCGGAAAGAAGAAGGAAGCAGATTCTCGGATCATTTCTTTCTAGCCTACGTTGTTTGCCTTTTCCTGCCATCGGCCCATTATTTTTTTCTGCATTTAGTTTATTGATTTATACCCAGTCATTTTTCCCCATCAACCTGCGAACCCAGGCTGCATCCGTCATCATCTCCAGCGGTTCTGTGTTTGTAATCCTGCCCGCCCGGTGTGTTGGATGTGTCGGCCGAGTGCAGCGGTGCTCGCGGTGGTCGCGGTGCTCGCCGCCTGCGTCTGCGGCGCGGCAGCGGCGGCGGGGAGACGCCAGCAGCTCAATTACCGGCCGGTCATAGGTAAGAAAGACTACACGTCAACGTGTTCGGGCTGTCCCTCTCTCTCCGTCCAGAGACACACGGTAGGATTAGAGCTGCTACGTCATTCTAATCGAGAATGTTCGAGAAAAGGTGCGTGTTAATATAAAAAAATAGCCTACCAGTGCCAATCCGTATCTGGAGGTGTTTTTCTTATATATATTATATATTATTATATTTTAAATATCTTATAGCCTATAGGCTAGACTAGTGGCGCACATACAAAAATAGACAAGTACACTTCATACAATCTAATCCCATTTTCCTCCTAAAAGTGTAATGTTACTGTTATAGTGTAATAACAATTATAGCATACTACCACTACTACTACTACTAATAATAATAATAATAATAATTATTATTATAATAATAACAAAAAATAATGCTGTGCTGAGGAATTTTATGTACACATTTGCTGATTAACCGAGTCAAATAATACAATTAGCCTACTGCGTTTAGTGATATCAGATATTCGTCATAACTCTGGAAACCCTGTAACAGACATCTGTACCTGTATTAATTATTGGGCATAGCTATTTGTATGTATGTATGATTGTGTCTATGTTTGTGTGTCTCCTTTGTGTTATTTCTGGGAGTCAGTTTGTCTTTATTTTTTTATGTTGGAGTGTTTGGTTTTTACTGCTCTTGTAATGTGTTATGTGTACTTTTTACCTGGACCTGGAGTTTGTAAATAAATTAAGAGTAAGAATACAGAATACAGCTAAAAAAACAAGTCAGATGATCTGTGTCCCAACAATAATACTTTATGTGAACTACAAATTCTTGACCAACTGCCACTTTTTCTCGTTTGAAAGCCATGATGTCTCTCTCTCAGAGGCCCTGTTAGAGTTTTGAGAAGTTGTCAATTATTGTTGTGAACTGTATGTATGTATGTATTTGCCCAAACAACATGGCCATAGATCACATTTATTAAGGATAAATCAGAAAATTATGTAGATCATGAACAATACACATTCATTAAAATTCATGAGAATAAAACCTTATAAGGTGTCATAATGTCTTTTTCCCCTAACAACAGCTTGTGTTCCCTTTTTTCTATTTACATTGTCAACTGGGACTTTTATTCTAGATATCCTACTAGAAAATTACTTAAAGAGTACTTTGTTTCCTGTTTACATGTCCTGTGAAACTGTCATCCCTTTGTGACTCCCAGCAGTATCACTCATGGTGTCTAGAAGTGGTGTCAAGTGGGCGGAGCCTGTGTCAATTAAAGAAAGGTCACTACACAGAGTATTTATTTAACAGTGTGGTATTAGTACTATGACAGGATGTTGCTGTGTTGAGCCATCCTGCTGCTGTCATTGTGGTCAGAACTCAGACATTGTTGCTATGGCCGTGTAGGTAACCTGTTTGTTTGGCAGCATAGTATTAAAAGGGAAGAAGAAAATAATCCCCCACGTGAAGCAAATTAAAAGTTAGTCAACTCCTTGGCATCAGGTTTGTATGGCGTAGAAACAAAAGGGAAAAACCAAGAGACACGTCACCAGAATGAGGAAATCAATACCTGTAGTGGTTTTTGTTGAACTTCATAGTCTGCATGAGCATGGGAACTTTAAGACTGACATAATGACCTCTCTATACACAGTAAATGCAAATCTTAATTTTTTTTAGGTTCATTTTTCACAATAATAATGGGACTTCTGTTATAGAAGTCCTGCTAGAAAATTACTAAAAGAACATTTGTTTCCTGCTACACACCCTGTGAAACTGTGATCCCTAAGTGACTCCCAGCAGTAACACTCATGGTGCCAAGACGTGGTTTCATGTGGGCGGAACCTGTGTCAATTAAAGGGAGGTCACTCTAGGTAGTTAACTGTATTACAGTTATGTTGTTTATAATAACACCATGAATGTATTTGATGTAACCAAGGGTGTGACTTTGGGTTGAGAAGTGGGGGGGCGGACACAAAACAGGAGGTCTGGGGGTCCTCCGCCAGAAAACCTTTCATTTGTACATTTATAGGGAATATGGTTATACAAAATCCAGGAAATGATTAAGTTGACCATAATAATAAATGATGCCAGGAAGAATAGTACTTAACTATAAGAGGGGGCACAAACGGGATTTTGGAAAAGTGTGTGTGTGTGTGGGGGGGAGTGGGGGTGGGTCCTGAAACAGAGACGTCCTCATCTGTATGCCTAAAAAATTAATTGTTCATGTGAACTACAAATAGTGGTTCTTTTAATACTTTACGGACATGTTCCTGATGATCCCTACATACTTTAACTCAAGTAACATTGTCAGGCAGGACTTTGACTTATGACAGAGTATTTATTTAACAGTGTGGTATTAGTACTATGACAGGATGTTGCTGTGTTGAGCCAACCTGCTGCTGTCATTGTGGTCAGAACTCAGACATTGTTGCTATGGCGATGAGTAGACTAGGAAGTCTATGACCATTGGATTGCATTATCATAACATTTAGTTTGTCACCCCATGTATGTGGCCTGTATCACAAGAGACATAGTTTAAAAAGAGAAAACAAACACCCCCCCCACACACACACACATTTCGAAGCAAATAAAAAGTTTGTCAGCTTCTTGGTATCAGGTTTGTATGGTGTAGAAACAGAAAGGAAAAATTGAGAGAGACGCGTCACCAGAATGAACATGTCCATACCTGTAGGGCTTTTATCTCTTCATGAGTGCATCCGTGTGGATATTTTCCTTATCAAAAACCCTTTGAATCTTATCCATGTGGTCAGGATATCTCCGTCATGCAGCATCAACATTTCAATGCATACATCTATAGTGAAACTGCATAATGTCTCTGTCTTGTGTTGCTCTCTAGGTGTGTTGGCACAAGAAAATCATCCAGATGACCAGTTCGCCCGTGGCTCCTCGTACATCGCTGCCTCCTATGTCAAATACCTGGAGGCAGCCGGGGCTCGGGTTGTACCCATACGGTATAAATATGATATGTACCTGTCAGCTGTGGAGCCTGGATTTACCTCTTATAGAGGGCCCTGGGGAAACCTTTTGCCATAGGATGTTGAATGAATGAATTTGGGAATTAAATTTGAAGAAGCTGCTTAACGATGATAGTTGGAGAAACAAGAACATACATATATGATTAATATTCATGTCATGCACTACAATATAGCTTAGTGCAAGAAAAACCCTGACATTTATATATCTCCTAAGTGTGCATGAGTGTGGAAAGCTGGCACAGTGTGTGCCAGGGAAACCATCTATATTAACACAACATTAAGTCCGAGTTGCTATGTTATTCTTAATAATTCATGAAGGAGCTTCTTATATAGATTAACTGCTGGAAAATAACTAAAATGGCACTTATTTCCTGCCTACACGTGACTCCCAGCAGTATCACTCATGGTGCATAGAAGTGGTGTCATGTGGGCGGAGCCTGTGTCAATTAAAGGGAGGTCACTCCAGCGGTAGTTACATGAGGAGATTTTCATTAACACAGTTCATTCTGAATTGATTCTATAATGTTCTTTCCACTATTTTGTCATTGGTCGCCATGCAGGACATGCTGCTTTTATGCAGTGATTAATAATTAGTGATGGGAACAAAAAATCGATTCTTAGATGCATCGCGGTTCCCTCTAGAACGATTTGATGCTTCGATGCTCATAAAGTGATCTTTTCATGCCATGTGATCTTTAAGGGCTTAAGCATGGAATGACTACAAAATAAAAAACCCGGTAGACAAAAAAATGTCATTAAAACTTATGTGTTACAAATACTGTATATGTCAAAATCAGACAAACTCAGATTTAGATGTAGATATTTTTTAAATCACGCATGAAATTGTACATAAAATAAATTGGAATCGTTGGCCTGTGAATTGGAATCAAATCAAATCGTGAGGTACACAGAGATTCCCAAACCTATTAATAATGTACATTATTGATTTTTATTTAATGGCTTTTAACATGTCTTTGTCTTGTGCCTTTTTTGCTCACCAGAATAAATCGCACGGAACAAGAATACACTAACATCTTCTACTCAATAAATGGGTGAGTTACCCCCGGTTCTCTGTGTTGAGCTCTCTATATGAGACGCTAACTGCTAAGCTGCTAAAGGTCTCATAATGAAACCAAACAAGTCTCTGCCTGGCTCTGTTTTCCATTTGAATTTTTTTTTATTTAAGCATATTTTAGCTTGATAAGAAGTGATAATGTGCTGTGATAATATGTTGGTCAGAGGCTGTGGAACAGGTTAGGAGGGTTTCAGTGGATCTGTTTGCTTTTACAAGACAATGCACAGCGTGCACTGTGGCTCTCTATGGGAGACGGGTATGGCTGCAGCCTGGAGCGTCCCATGTCATCCGTCCCGTCTCATGCGGAGGTGTGTCCAACGGCAAATTTAGAGGGTCAAAAACACGAAATTGCGATTTTCCAGACGGGTAAATTCGTGACCACATTTGTTGCAATCAATTGAAAAATGTTAAAAACTGTTAAAGTAACAATTTTGCCATACATATATTTTGCTGATTTCTGAATGTTATGGTTGTGTTGTTCCATATTAACGTATCTGATAGGCTAAAACTTGCATCAGCGGCGCATTTCTGCCAACTAACGGCAGGATCTCCTGAGGAGGGATAACAAGGATCTGATTCTGCACACAACGAGAATACAAAAATAAACATGTTACACTCTTTCCAAGACTCTTTTTAATTTTATATTCTATATTGTTTTCACACTTCACTGGGACATCGCTGCAAATACGACTGCTTATCAGCATGGCGAGAGCATTGGACTGTAGAGCTCTACTGGCGCTGCCTCGGCTCTCGGGTCTCTGGGACCCGGGGCACAATGCTGTCGGGTCTCTGGGACCCGGGGCCGAATGCTGTCAGGTCTGTGGGACCCGGGGCAGAATGCTGTCGGGTCTCTGAGACCCAGGGCAGAATGCTGTCGGGTCTCTGAGACCCAGGGCAGAACGCGGTTGTATTTTTCTAATACCGCGGCCTCTGCCTTTGGGTCTCTGGGACCCGTCCTGCATTCGACGGCGTATCTCTGCTGCCACGGTCTTGGGCCAGAATGCGATTGTATTCTTCCACTTCCGCCAGCAGTTCTATTGTATTTTGTGTTGTATTGTATGAAAGGGGAAAAAAATTAAACACAAAACCAAATGCTTGACCTCTGTCGGGAGAGAAATTCCTTCTATAGGAAGGATTTTTTTTGTTTGCCTATAATCTGCATTTATTTTAGAGACGTAGCCTACATATATTTTTAAATATTAAAAAAAAATATATATATATTTTATTCATTAGCATGATAGTTGACGCGAGCTTTTACTTTGAAAAGTAAGAGAGATTGTATTTTAATCCAGATGCGATCTTTTATTTTGAAAAGTAGAAACTCGGGGATGGCAGAAGGATTTTTTTAGTTTGCCTATAATCTGCAATTATTTTATAGACGGACATATATTTTAAGTGTTTTTTTCATCAGTATAATAGTCTGCATTTATCTTGTAGACATATTTTTTAAAAGTATTTTATTCATTTGTATGATTGCTGTTACTGTTTAGTCAAAATATATATATATATATATATATATATATATATATATATATATATATATATATATATATATATATATATGTATTAAAAGTATTTTATTAATTAGCATGATAGTTGGCGCAGGCTTATTTTATTCCAGACAATAGTCTGCATTTATCTTGTCAACACAACCATAACATTCAGAAATCAGCAAACTATGTAGTATGGCAAAATTGTTACTTTAACAGTTTTTTTGACGTTTTTCAATTGATTGCAACAAATGTGGTCACGAATTTACCCGTGACTCCGTCTGGAAAATTTTTTGCGATTTCGTATTTTTGAACCCTCTGAATTTACCGTTGGACACACCTCCGCATGAGACGAGACCGCATGAGACGGGACGGATGACATGGGACGCTCCAGGCCGCAGCCATATACTCTTGCTCTATGGAGGCGCCAAATTGGTCTCCTGGCCATTCTAGTGGCACTAAAACACGCCAGCGCACGTTGGTTCCTGACTTGGGAGGGGGGGGACGTCATCATTATGACAGCTGCCGTATGGCACAGGGGCGCACTAAGCCGTCTCCCACCCCGCAGTCATAAGCCAATGGCTGTTGCCCTCAAGTAGCCCTGGCCGCTGAACGGGAGCACCTGGAGAGGTTAAGGTGTCTCTTTGCACTACTTACTGTAAGCAACAGCTCCACCCTGTGGTTAAATCGGGTATGTTGATATGGAGCAGCAAAGCGCACTGTGGGAGCTAACATGCTGGATGTAAATGCATAGGTCTTAATCCTTGTGTTGTCTTCCTGTCAAAATTGAAAATCAACACTTTTGTTAAAGCTTTTTATTGATATTTTTTACTTTTTCTTATGTTTTTGTCCCTTTTTCAACACTTTTGGTGCTTTTTTTCAATGTTTATCACTTTTGTTGGTGTTTAACACTACGTAACACTAACTTATTAACTTTAGTTTTACAGTTATTTTTGGAAGTTATGCTCTACAAACCTCATTTATAGGAAATTATACCTAATGTTTGAGTTAGAAAAGCAGAAATTAGGAATTATTGAGACTAAAATTAAAGGAATGGATGTTGATGATAATCACAGACTGGAATATGTCAACTTTTACTCAATACTATTTCAAAAACACTTCCATTTGTTTTACAATGCTATAAAATTGAATAAGACGCCCCAAAATGAATGAAAGTAGAGATTTGTACTTGCCAAAGAGAGTTTTGTGGAATTAATCATGTAATTTAGGGGAATTAAAAAGAACATTGATATAGGACAACATGAGGACAACATGAGGCTTAAGTCACAGAATGATGAGTATGACTTGCGGTCTTAGTCAGTCAGCATGTTATGCTTGACGGCGGTCCGCCTTCCAGCCGTGGTGTATGGAGAAGGGTTCCACACACCAGGGCTAAAAAAGCTACCACTGGGCAGTTGTGGCTCAGTGGTAGAGCGGTCGCCTGCCAACTGGAATGTAAGTGGTTTGATCTATGGCCCTGCAGTCACATGTCTATTTTTTCTGAAAATGCCGTGAAATTAAACAAAACACTCAAATTCAATGAAAATAGTAAACTGATCACTTATTTAACTTGTGAGGAGCGTTTTTTACAATTTAGTTGAAGGAAAGCCAAATTCCTGATTTAAAAACTTTTTCAAAACGGGTAAAATTTGACCCCAAGGACAACAGGAGGGTTAAGGCAGAGAAAGGTGTAAAAATACAAACCTTGTTGAAGATATGCCAAGTCCAGTTTCCCTGCCATGTGATGACATAAAAGAGTGTAGGCCTACAGAATGTGTCACCTAAATGTAAAAACAGAAGTGTCTCCTCAGGTTGTTGCTGCCGGGCGGAGATGTAGATCTTCAAACATCACAGTTCAGCCATGCAGCCAAGATCTTCTACGACTTGTCACTGAAGGTAAACATTTTGTCCCTTATTCAACTGACTGCCAAGATTCAATTTCAATTCCATTTTATTTATATAGCGCCAAATCACAACAACGGTTATCTCCCTGGTTTTTTCCATAAAGAGCAGGTCTAGACCATACTCTGGGATGTTATTTACAGAAACCCAACAGTTCCCACCAAGAGCAAGCACTAGGCCACAGAGGCAAGGACAAACTTTTTTTAAGAGGCAGAAACCTTGAGCGGAACCATGGCTCACGGTGGGGGGGCATCTGCCTCGACCGGTTGGGAGTGAGAGAGAGAGAGAGAGAGAGAGAGAGTTGAAGCCAAGGGTGTGGAGCAGGAACATGGAGGCAGCAGGGGACTCCAACCACAAATCCAGAGCCAGAAACACCTGCAGGAAGCAATAGGTGGAGAGAGAGAGGAGAGGGGCAAGAGTGCACAAGACTCCGGTAAAGGGAAGAAGTCGAGTTAGTAACATGCATTAATGGGATGAGAGAAGGAGGCTGTGACATCTCAGGATCCCACTGAAAGATTATAGAGTAACTCATTGTGTTATTACTTCATTGACTTGGCTTAATGTTTCTCTTATTAAACTCAAATTTTTCACCTATTGGCCTCATATAGTTTGGTTATATCGTATAGTCGGGTTTCCCCCTTGGTGCGTTTCGCCAAAAACTGACCAAACAAACGTACCGAATGTCCATGATGAGGTGGTCTCAGCTTTCCAACATACTCTGGAGCGGTTCGTTAGAGGTGAGAATGGGATCGGACCTCAAACAGAGTGCACATTTCTGGACTAACCCAGCTGCCGTAGTAAGTTGCGCTGTGCGTTATGGGATAAGGACAAGTTTGCACTTCAGCAACATGAGCTGCATCCCATATCCTGTATGTAAAAGCTCCTCGATGCCTCGGTCCTTGGCTGAACTGGAAGTTGTTCTGTCCCTCCTTGGTGAACGCCGTCTCACAGCTCTTATTTCTGCACCGAGGAGGGAGCATCAAGCAAGGAATAATCGAGGAGCTATAGCCGAGCAAACCGGGAAACTGTGCAGCTGAAGGAGTTGCTAACTCTGTCCATACAGCTGACAAATTCATGTGACGCTTCAGAAGAAACCCTTTAAAACACATTAGCTCTTTGCCTCTTGTCCCTTGCATGATGTCCTTGCATCTCTCCCGTGCCTCCTCAATGGGATGGACTAAGAAAGGGAGGCAAGTGGAGGAGTCATGGATGCAATTTAAGGGCCAAGGGATGCACTTGTAGCCACATGGCAACTCGCGGACAGTCTTGGAATTGTTGTGAAAATTTTCTCTGATGACCATATTAGGTCCAAAAACACAGGAACAGCGAAATGTTGCTATTGTTTAGCAAACGGCTCAGGGAAAGGGGGTTTCATAGATCCGTCGAACAGTCATGCACTGTTGACAGATCTATGAAACCCCACTGTTTTTATAAAACACATTCAAAGACACATCTGGCCAATGATGTGAATGTTGTCACGTGACTTGTGTTGCTGCAGTTTGGTTTGTTTCCCCAACTCATCAACTGAGTCAGACCAGAGCATCAGTGTGGTATGAAAAGGAACCGAAACGGCTGAAAAATGCTACAATGGATAAAGATTTTGTCCTTGGTGCGGACCACATGAACCAAACTACCGTTGTGAAAGTCCATATCCACATGTACATTGAAAGAGAATTCGATCACTCTAATTGTTCCTCCAGTCCTGATGCCATGCCAATGTAAGTGATTGTGGACAAAATCTGGTCTGGCTTAGACAAATCAAGAATAATTTCTTCCAAGGAGATACTGTCTTTTAAGTACAAAATTCCCTTTGGAGCTTTGGTTACTACAAAGACTGTAACATTGAAAGATTTGTCTAACTCAGACTGGTGATCCACATTAAGCCTCAGCTGTACGTGGTGTGAATGTGTGCATCTGTATGAGATGGAAGCCCTTGGGTTGGAGGTGAAATAAAAATGGGTCTATTTACATTTTATCATACTATTTAAGCAGTTGCACATTTTTGTATTCTCAACTTGTATATATTCAAATTTTTGTTCTTGCATTTTATCTTAGTATTATTTCATGTATATTGTATGTATGGCTATTGTATCCTAGTATTTATATGTATATTCGGTGCTGTGTGACTGATTTTGCTGCTGTAACACTATAATTTCCCATTTTATTGGGATCAATAAAAAACTATCTATCTATCTATCTATCTATCTATCTATCTATCTATCTATCTATCTATCTATCTACAGTATCTATCTTTCTCTATCTAATAGAGCATTCTGTGTAGAATTCCTTGGACAAATGACTTTACCCCTTCCTCAGTGTCAGCTTCTCATTCATCACTGTCTTGTCCTGTGCAGGCCAATGATGCTGGGGACTACTTCCCCATCTGGGGAACGTGTCAGGGCTTCCAGCAGCTGTCCGTCCTCACAGCCAACAAAAACCTGCTAACCCTCACTGATACCAAGGCCGTGGCTCTACCTCTCACTCTCACACCAGGTATGTGTCCCTGTCCTCTGCTCTTGTTCTTCAGCAACCTCTCGCCATAAAGATGTACTATTTTCTCCTGTTTTTGGTTGTGCCTGCTTCTGTTCTCAGAAGCAATGTCTCAGCTTATAGTCCTATAGTTCTTTTTCTGTCAACCAAGTTTAGCAGGGAACGCATTTGATTGATTTAAAAGAATTGAGAGCTGCAGTTTTCTGGGAGTTTGTTCCAGATGTGTGGTGGATAAAAACTGAAGCTTCTCCATGTTTAGTTCTGACTCTGGGGACAGAAAGCAGACGTTGTCCCAGACGATCTGAGAGGTCTGGATGGTTCATAATGTAGCAGCAGATCACAAATGTATTTTGGCCCTAAACCGTTAAGCGCTTTATAAACCAACAGAAGTATTTTCAAATCAATTCTTTAAAGGACAGGAAAAAAGTCATTTTGAGTTCAGCTAAGCTATTAGGCCAGCTACAGTCGGAGAAAGGAAGCATACATGATAATATATTATGCATATTACTTTTAAGAAGTGTTTTAAGTAATTATTTAACCAAATGAAGCTGGCCCTCCCTTCCCACTGTCAAAGGACTGATTTAGAAAGAAATGCTGTATTAAATCATTAACTATTACTAATACCCTGCCCCACCACTGATCTGTGTCCGTCCTCTAGCGGCCCAGTCCAGCCGTCTCTTCCGAAGTTTCCCTAAGGATCTTCTGCAGTCTCTGGCCGAGGAAAACATCACTTCCAACTTCCACAGATGGAGTCTGTCTATGCAGGTATTTTTTTGTTTTTTGCTCTTTTTTGTCTCTTTTCTTTTCCTGCCCACTCCTGAAAAGCATGAACACCTGGCATGGCCGGAATCTGTTGCTGTAGTTATTCATAAACTAGCAACCACTTTCTATCCCATGTTAACAAGACCCTAAGCTAACTGTTGTAGCTGCAGAGTATCAATGACTGCATGAACCTGGCATGGCTGGAATCTCTTGGTGTAGTTGTTAATTAACTAATTAGTTATCACTGATTTCAATGAAATTCTATGAAAAGTTAGGCTCTGAGCCAAGAACGAGCTGAATCGTTTGACTCCTGATGATGATGCAAAATAGAAACTATTTACAATTATAGCTATGTTTTATTTTGTTCAAGATAAACACATAATTTCATGATTTGTGGTCATACAGATTTTCTACTCTGTTTACAATCTTCACCAAATTTGCTTTTTACATATTATGAATGACTAAGTTACAATAATCCATTCAACATATTTGGGTGATCTGATATCAATTTAGAAAATGCAGTAATTGATCATTGACTCTATGCATTTTCACCATGCATGTGGTGAACTGACTCCCTTTTAGGGTGGATTCTGTATGATATGTACAAAATATGTAAGCATTTACCTGGGCATTATTACATATTTGAGGGGTTTTTCTTGCTTGTACAATTTACTGCAGAAGTTCTCTGAGAATCCCCTTATACCCAAGCTTAATCAGTAGTATAACTGAAATGGTCCTATTAATTAAGAGAAACTAATAAGGGCCCGAGTTCCGACAGTGGCGAAGGAAACAGAAGGATTGAAACAGAAGGAATTATTATTCTTTTCCCGGCAAATGAATGAATGAATTTGAGGGGCTTACCATGCTCAAAAACTCACCAAAATCACTCACCTTCTCAGATTACATGTTTGTAAGTCTCTTTGTATTCTCATTAAATTATTATTATTCCTAACTGCTGCTTCCTCCTCGCATTTCTGCAAGCATTTCTTCCACGCCACATCTCTGTCAGTATGAACCAAGCAAAAGATGGACCCAGCGGGATCATTCGAGGACAAACTTTATGATTTAACTTACATTCTTATTCGTTTTTTTCGGGGAGTGCAAAAAAGCTCCTAGTTGGGAGGCTCTGGAGCCAGGTCTACGGTTAAGGTATCCACTCAATCCTGGCTCAGGAGCTCCTTGCCTGAGTGGATTCAAGACTTCCTAAAGACCCCAGGCTGTGAGCCTTCACCGCAACATGCTAACAGGTCAGTCTTTTCGCCAGCCTGCGAGCAGTCAGCTACCTCCCCCTTGCAACCAGCCTGCAACATGGTCAGTGAGTAGCCCTGAACACCAGCAGTCCTTTGAGGGTACCCGGCTGGCTATTTTCCCTGGTAACCGTGGCGGCTGCAAGAGGGGACGTGGTCCACATGGGCTCCGACGCCATGCACAACCTCTCCTCACCTTGGAGCCTTCCTGGCCAGCTGTCCTGTTCTATTGCTGTGTAGTGGCCCAGAGCCCGTGACGTGTAGCTTTCCAGGACCCCAGCTGACGTGCAGCCTTCCGGAACCCCAGCTGAGCCCTCATTGCAGTGCAACAGACCGGAGACCCACTGTCCTCAGTTCCCAGTTTCCCTGTTCCGGCACTCCCATTTTTGTCCTCCCTTCGCCCTCCCTAGACTAGACTTGCAGCTCGAGTTCTGCCTGAACTAGCCCCTATTTTAGTCAAGCAGTGGAACCACGTCATTAGTGTATTATCTCATCTAGGAGTCCTGATGAGCGTACTTGCAGGTTTTTCCTGCATGGAGGTATTTTTGGCGCCCCCTCCCCCAAAGATGTTTTAGCCAGCCCCAAAAGAAAAATCACTAGCACCCAAATCCTACATTTTTCAATTTAGGAGCAAAACAGGCTCCTTGGGAAACAGTTACCTCAAGCCCTGTTCATATTAATTAATCAAACTGGACTTTGGGGGCAAGTGTAGTTGGATCCCAGCCCCCTTTCTGCTTTAAATTCCATTATATTTTAGAATTATTTTACTTGACATAAATAGAGATGTTTCCACCATAAATTGCTGTCTAAAATGTACCAGATTGAAGGAAATTAAGTCTTTGACGCCTGATGTCACTATACCTCCCACCTAATTTGTGTCTCCCCTAAAAGGCCCATTCTGAGCCAGTAAAACCCCAGAACACCCCTGGCATCAATTCCCCATGGCCAGTTAGTTGGACCACATGTCTTTATGGTTGTTCCACGCAAAAGAAGCAAAGTAGTTTTGAGGATTGCAAACTATTTTAAAATCAGTCAAGTCAATATGAACTCTTTTGCCTTTGAACCAACAGAACTACAGCCGGAATGCCAAGCTCAAGAGGTTTTACAAGGTCCTGTCCACTAACAATGATGGGAAGAAAGAATTCATCTCCACAATGGAAGGTACCATTCCTCCCTGGCTATACTGCAGTTTGCTGTATCGTTCGTGTTGTTCACTGTACAGCTGATTATTCAGATTGTTGGGAATCACAGAGATTATGAAATAGGGGTAATGTTGATTTTAATGACCATTATGGTCCTATTTGAAAATGGAAACTTTTGTAAAAGATGTTGATTAGAAAGATTTTTTTTTCTTTCCTTTTTTGTTTCTGGTTTTCCTCCTAGCCTACCGTTACCCATTGTATGCAGTGCAGTGGCATCCAGAGAAGAGCCCCTTTGAGTGGATAGATAAGCCAGGCATGATTCACTCCACCACAGCTGTAAGAGCCTCCTTCTACACCGCCAGCTTCTTCGTCTCCGAAGGTAACCCGAGGCATCTCCATATGTTTCTATTATCCCTGTCAGGTTGTAACCAGCACTTTTTGTTCGTCCATTCCCTTTCTTTTATTTTTTGCACTTTTCATAGTTTCCGAGCAGAATATCTCAAAAGGCCATATGTTACTGATTTCACTGGAATTCTATGGAAAGTTAGGCTGTGAGCCAAGATCGAGAATCACCTTCTACCCAAGCTTAATCAGTAGTGTAACTGAAATTTTCCTAACCTAAGTGATATTAAATCAGAAATGGAACCGATTCGGGACCTTGTGAATCGGAATGAAATCGATTTGGTTAATCATTGGCGATACCCAGTCCTAATTATCATGATGCTGAAAACAATCAATTCAGTAGCTCTCCTGAAGCTTTCAGTTTTATCATGTGATCTTCATCAGCAGATGGAGTTTGTTAAGTTCTCATTTTCTCAATTTTCAAATTTACATTTTTTGTCTGAGCACTCTAAGGATATTTTTGGTGGGCAATTTCTTGATCTGTGCAAGTGCAATGAATTCAATTGACACACACACACACATACTGTCTTTCTTTTATTTACACTCTCCTCTTCTTCTTCCTTCCTTCCTTCCTTCAGCCATGAAGAACCAGCACCATTTCTCCAGTGCTGTGGAGGAAAAGCGAGCTCTCATCTATAACTTCTCTCCCGTCTACAGAGGCACGGATGCCATCTTCGTGCAGAACTATTACTTTGATTGATGGACAATATACCGAAGACCAAACAGACCTGGGCTTAGTCCAGTCAGAATTTCTCATATCGTCATCGTGGCCCACGTTTAAAACCAAACTTTATACTTTTGTCTCTTACAATAGCCTCAAACATCGAGTTAATTATTAGCCGTTTAGCTTAGCTAATTTGCCACAGTAATTTGGAATGCAGTGCGAACAGCTCAGTGAGGAAATGCAGCAATAATCAATACCAGAAGAATGAATGCCCTCCTTAGTAATCACTGGTTGTGTTGAGTCGAATGGCAGATGAAGAAAATAATACAAATTGAATTTACTTCTCTGAATCAGTGTTTCTGAAACATTTTCAGAACAAAGACCACTTACAAAATAAAAAAATAAAAACCTAACATACTACCTTTTAGCCAAAATAATCTCATTTGCCATCTTAATACAAGAAGAGGATCAATGGTGCCACTTATTCTGAGACATCATGGAAGCAATATCTGTCTTAAAGCTATAGTGTGTAGTTTCTGTCTCCCCCATTAGGAATCCTAAGCAATGACACCAACACTGTTGGCGCATCCACATAACACACGCACCCCCACCCCTCTCCCACGCGGTTGCTACAGTAAAAGCGTTATTCCGTCAAATCAAGGAGGACACTCAGGATAATTTCAAACGTGATGGACTCTTCAGAAGAAGTAATTATCTTTATTTCCTCTTTGTCTCCAAAGCTGAATGCTGCTGTTGTTCTTTCTCTGACATAAAACACATCACTAGAGCTTCTATGCTACACCCTTTAGTTAACATAGCCATTCATTTAGCTTTGTAGCAACTCATTTGGACATGGCTTGAATGTAACAGACGTTCATTAATGCAAAATAGTTGTGCACTATAGCTTTAAGTCATCGATCTATCTTGTCAGTTGTCAGGAATCGTTAAAGTTTGTTCTTCTGTAGGTCCTGAAATTAACACTATTACGTGGCAAATGGCAGGTAACACTGTCAATCTCCCTGCCACATTGGCAGGTAGCCAATGAGAATTGAGTGATTCATTAGTTTTTTTTTGCAACACTTGTTCTTTTACATTTCAACAAAGTCTGCCATTTTGTTGGATTTTAGCTAAAAATGTGGCGGCACATTACTGGGCAAACAGGCCAGCTGAAACCACCAATCAACAAAAAGATGGGATGAGTCAAAAAACAGTAAAAGAAGACGTTTTAATACAAAGTGGACGATTGGCATCAACAGCGAGGTTGGTGAAGGGCTGATGTATGACAGCAGTACAGAACAAATGTACCGCAGTGACTGTCGTGTGTACGGCTCAGAGAAACCAAAGTCAAATCCTGTTGAAATGGGAATGAAATCTTAAAATTAGAAACAATTAGGTACCACGAGTCATCAAAAAACCATCTACACACAATAAGTTGTAAACTATCAAAGACTGCGCTTAAAGTACGGAGTGTGGATTGGTAGCTGGAGAGATGCCAGTTCACTTCCTGGGCACTGCCAGATGCTCTTGAGCAAGGCACCATACCCCTCCAGAACGCTGGTCCAGCACTGGCAGCCCCCCCACTCTGATATCTCTCCATCTGTGCATGATTAGGTCCTGAGCATGTGTGTGTATTTCAGGCCTGTGTGTAGTGATTACTAACAAACAGGGTGTAAATTGTAATTAAACAGTAGAAATTATTATTAAATTGTTCCGGAGGAGACCGCTGCGGTCAAGGCACTGACGTCTTTGAAAGCAGCGCAGTTGGAGAGGATGGATAGGGATAGGTATTTTTTCTTTTATGACAGGCTTAAAGTTTTTTTGTCATACCTTGACCGTTTCGACTCGGCAGTCCTCTTCAGAAGCGTCACATGATGTTGCTGAGACATCTTCTGTCACCTTCCGTCACCTGTGTGATGGAATGACGCTGGGGGGGGAGACATACCGAACCATTGCTGGAGTTTGACACTAATAAATGATTCCATTGTCCACCATGCAGGGCTTAACAGACTGCAGGGGTCAGTGAGAGAAGAGTTTTGTGACGAGCTGCTGTTTCAGTATCAGTCTTAAATAACAAATGTGAGTCTGTAACTTTATTTCTGTCAAAATGGAAACATACTCTTCCACCTGTATTCCAAATAATTCAACCCTCCTAGTCTGTAAGCAAAAACAGCATTCAGTGTGTATGTCAATGATAAATGGAAATCCAGTTACCAACTTAGTTCTACTTTCCTATTTTGAAGTTGTATAGTCATTTTTTAATTTTGTTCCACGGGCAGATATTAATAATCCAAAATTCTATAGTGTATCTATATATATATATTACATATTGAGAAAGAGTTCATCTTGACTTGATTGTATTCTTGTGTGTCTCTGTGGGCATTTCCACATTTTTTATTCCTCAACAAAAAGTATTTTGGATATCACATTGTCAGAGAATGCTACATGTCTGTGGAGATTACCAGGATTAGAGAAATTATAGTTTTTACATTGGAATATTTACAGTAGTTTATACAAGGGGGAGGGGGGTGTTCTCATTACACACCAACAATGTTCCTTATGGGGGAAAAGTGGATGGTATGGATCAGTTCACGATTGTCTGATTTTCAATTCAATTTATTTATAGTATCAATTCACAACAAGAGTTATCTCAAGACACTTTACAGATAGAGTAGGTCTAGACCACACTCCAGAATTTACAAGGACCCAACAGTGTCCTACAGAGCAAGCAACAGTGCGACAGTGGCGAGGAAAAACTTCCTTTTAGGCAGAAACCTGGGACAGACCCAGGCTCTTGGTAGGCGGTGTCTGACGGGCCGGTTGGGGTTAGAATGAAGAGTGGCAGTTACAATCCCAAAAAATATAGTAGTTGTTAGTAGTCCTTTGATTTTGAAATGTAACGTTGAATGTTTAACGGTGTAGCATGGCCTCTTAACTGCCTTCACACTTTCTAAACAAAATCACATTTTTTAAACTAGTCTACCAAACCAATAAGGCTCATCATTTTTTATTTTTTTTAATGTTATCAGATTATTTTTATTTTTATTATTTCAGTGTCGTTGAAATTATTTTCACGCATTGTGCATCCCCACATTGAACCATTGTGTTTCTTGCTGCAAGATAAGTCTTCTGCTGAATAAAATACAGCCAATGAGAAACTGATTTCCCTTTTGTGTGTGAATAAAAAACTAAAATAATGAACCCTACAAACTAACTTGTCCAAATCTACTTTAGAACATCCGTTATTATATTTTTCAACTCAAATCAGTAGCTTTGGATACATTGATTGCACATCTGATTGTACAAGTTTTGCTTGTTTATTTCATCATGTGCCAGATGATTGGACAATAAAGGAAGTCAAGTAAAACTCAGAGTATCCGACATCCTTTGTTTCCTTTTAGAATATGCTATATGCCTTCCTTAGCTGTCCTGTAAGAAGCATGTATCCACTTTGTGACAAGGCCTTTTCTATATGAAGTATTTTTTTTTGTAGTGAAAAGCATATTTAGCCAGGAGAACCATCTCAAACATTAAAGGAACACTGAACTGACATACTGGACTGCTAGCAGCATCTGAGGAGCAGAGAGTAACAACGCTGCTTTTTCAGGTGTTGCACTAATCACTCCGCCCATGTAGCAGTGCTTCTGAAAATATAGTTCCCAGGTTAGAAAATGACTGTCTCTCATGTGACCTTGTCATTTGTCCAAATCACAACATGTAAATAGGAACATGTTGGTGTTATTTTGTCACTTATTGGGAGCAGTAGGGTAGATGGATCTGTGCTAAGCTAGGCTAGCGGTGGGTGCGTCAGACAGAGTTACAACACACACGGAGATGAGAAGGGTGTGTATGAATTCAGCTAACCCTGGGGGTAACTAAGCTTCAGTCCCAATAAGTCGGCTTGCTCCTTTAAAACTGAGTAAAACTGGCGGAACAACACATCTGGAACAGGAAGTGGTTTGTTAATATTTAAATTGAGTGTGATTGAAGGGGGTGATGCATTTACCAATTTTAGCATAAGGCTGGAACATAACATAATGCAAAAGTGGAGGTGTCTAAATATTTGAATGCATTTCAATGTGGACTGTGGGTGTAAGCATACCATTAAAAATCAAAGCCTCAGAAAATGTGGCTTTAAAGGCTCAGAACACCAACATGTTCTGATTTAATCTGGCCAATTAAACGTCTTCCCATGACTGTGTGGGTGTATAGACTGATTCATTCTTCCGGAGTCTCTTGTTAGCTTTGTTGCTCCTGATAGAGCAGGACAAATGACAACTTTATCATTATTATAGGTAGATGATGTCTCATCTGAGCTATGGCCCACTGAGCAGAGGTCTAATCAGCAAGAACAACTGCAATCACCTGTAAGGGGGCCTTAAAACCTTGGCTATGTCTGTATGACATTATGTTCATTAACAAATGAGTCAAGGTTTGCAAAAAAAAAAAAAAAACCTGAGTTCCTTAGGGAATAAGTTAGATTTTACACATTAAAAACAGGGCTCAGACATAAAATACAGAAACTCTCTTCACTTAAATAACCCAAACTTTGTTTAAATGTTATGATGTATGCTCATAGTAAGAAGATGGGTGAGATAATAGGTTTTCACAGCCTTTATTTAGGATAGGAGTCATGACAATCCATTTGAAAGTCAGGCCATGCCCCATTAATGTGTGTAGATTTGACACCTAGTGCAAAAGGTTTGTGCAAAAACAAATTCCACTAGATGGCAGCATGATACCACCGAATGTATAAGCAACTTTACTGTAATGTGTGCAAACACTTGATACCCAAGATGTGTAATATTTAAACAATATAGTTGTACAGCACCAAACTAAAATGTTATTTTCCACTTTTATTTAGTATCCCCTAGTTGTTTCTTTAATACCTTTAATTTTATATTTACTTTAACTTATTTTGCAAGCTATGAATATGATTATTATAGTAACTAACACCTCCAAACTTACATTTATATGTTACATTTCAGATGCAAATATTCCAATCCACAGACTAGTCACCAGTTTCACCCAGACACATTTGGTATTTCTTGGAAAATGTGGGATCTACATTAAAATAAAACTAATAAGACAAAAATGTTGGTTGCAGTTATTGAAAATGAGAAAAAAAAACTAGGAAAATGGAAATATGGTTTAGAAGTGTTCAAGAAGGGTAAATCCAGAACCTGCTACTAAATGGACCTTATGGTGTAATTGTTTGATCACCAATTGTTCTCAAGGTCAAGAATAAACTTCAATATTAAATGTAAATGATCATTTTAACGTAGAAAACACCAACGGCTGAGGAAGACGATGTGAAACTGAAACATTTAGCTTCACTTCCAAGTAGTAGTACTACGATTTCTGACCTAACCGACCTAAATATTGACAGTTCAGTTGAAAAAAGTAGCAATATCCACTTTATATAATTAATAGTGTTTTATATTTGGAAGACATTACAAATTGATAGAGCGGTAGGTGACAGGAGTGGGGTGGGGGGGGCTACCTCAGACCAAAAAGGTTGGGAACCACTGCCCTAATGCCCTATGCTACCAAAGAACAGTGAACGCATGAACTCAAATACCATTATGTGGAACTTGGGAGAGACGGTTATAGATAGATAGATATTTATTGATCCCCAAAAAAATGGGAAATTATGGTAAAATATTATATTCTGCTGAGCTGAAAAGCCACGCTGACACCTTTTTTTAGGTACTGAGACGTGGACGGCAAATAAAATGCGCTTTCAGGCATAAACTGTTCTTTGGTCACACAGTTTTATACATAATACATAACAGTCTTGGCCATGAATCCTTAGATGCAGTGTGCATTTGTGTGTGTGTGTGTGTGTGCTTGCTATTTAGATAAGGACTTGTCTAGAAAACAGCTTTATCTTTTCCTTGGGAACTATTATATACTGTATATATACATACATATATACAGTATATATATATATATATATATATATATATATATATATATATATATATATACACTCACCGGCCACTTTATTAGGTACACCTGTCCAACTGCTCGTTAACACTTAATTTCTAAGCAGCCAATCACATGGCGGCAACTCAGTGCATTTAGGCATGTAGACATGGTCAAGACAATCTCCTGCAGTTCAAACCAAGCATCAGTATGGGGAAGAAAGGTGATTTGAGTGACTTTGAACGTGGCATGATTGTTGGTGCCAGAAGGGCTGGTCTGAGTATTTCAGAAACTGTTTATCTACTGGGATTTTCACGCACAACCATCTCTAGGGTTTACAGAGAATGGTCCGAAAAAGAAAAAACATCCAGTGAGCGGCAGTTCTGTGGGCGGAAATGCCTTGTTGATGCCAGAGGTCAGAGGAGAATGGCCAGACTGGTTCGAGCTGATAGAAGGGCAACAGTGACTCAAATTACCACCCGTTACAACCAAGGTGGGCAGAAGAGCATCTCTGAACGCACAGTACGTCCAACTTTGAGGCAGATGGGCTACAGCAGCAGAAGACCACACCGGGTGCCACTCCTTTCAGCTAAGAACAGGAAAGTGAGGCTACAATTTGCACAAGCTCATAGAAATTGGACAATAGAAGATTGGAAAAACGTTGCCTGGTCTGATGAGTCTCGATTTCTGCTGCGACGTTCGGATGGTAGGGTCAGAATTTGGCGTCTACAACATGAAAGCATGGATCCATCCTGCCTTGTATCAACGGTTCAGGCTGGTGGTGGTGGTGTCATGGTGTGGGGAATATTTTCTTGGTACTCTTTGGGCCGCTTGGTACCAATTGACCATCGTTGCAACGCCACAGCCTACCTGAGTATTGTTGCTGACCATGTCCATCCCTTTATGACCACAATGTACCCAACTTCTGATGGCTACTTTCAGCAGGATAATGCGCCATGTCATAAAGCTGGAATCATCTCAGACTGGTTTCTTGAACATGACAATGAGTTCGCTGTACTCAAATGGCCTCCACAGTCACCAGATCTCAATCCAATAGAGCATCTTTGGGATGTACAGGGGCGGCTGTGGCTCAGTGGTAGAGTGGTTGCCTGCCAATTGGAAGGTTGGTGGTTCAATCCCCAGCCCTGCAGTCCCAGTTGGGCAAGACACTGAACCCCGAGTTGCCCCCGATGCTGCGCATCGGAGTGTGAATGTGTGTGAGTGTTTATCTGATGAGCAGGTGGCACCTTGTACGGCAGCCCCGGCCACAGTGTGTGAATGTGTGTGAACGGTGAATGTATCCTGTACTATGTAAAAGCGCTTTGAGTAGTCGCTCAGACTAGAAAAGCGCTATATAAATACAGCACATTTACATTTACATTTACATGTGGAATGGGAGATTCGCATCATGGATGTGCAGCCGACAAATCTGCGGCAACTGTGTGATGCCATCATGTCAATATGGACCAAACTCCCTGAGGAATGCTTCCAGCACCTTGTTGAATCTATGCCACGAAGAATTGAGGCAGTTCTGAAGGCAAAAGGGGGTCCAACCCGTTACTAGCATGGGGTACCTAATAAAGT
This sequence comes from Etheostoma perlongum, assembly GCA_026937815.1. NCBI lineage: Eukaryota > Metazoa > Chordata > Actinopteri > Perciformes > Percidae > Etheostoma > Etheostoma perlongum. The sequence goes on along the minus strand of CM049374.1, from coordinate 23,474,850 downwards.
GGCCGGTGAGTGTATATATATATATAGATATAGATATAGATATATTTATAGCTGAAAATTCTCTGCTAATAATAGTGTTCCAGTGGGAGTGAGCAAGCATGCACAATACCAGGAACTGGAAATCAAAACAGCTACTTGGAATCCATCATTGATTTGAATATTTGATTTTGAACCTTTGCTTTTCCTACTGTGACAACCCTCTTTCATTCCTTCAACCACCTTCTTGAAAAAGTCAACGTTGCAAGTAGGGCATATCCAAAAAACCTGTGGATATCCAAGTCTTTTGTAATGTTTAAAAGTAGGGGTGTTTCTCCTTCCTACAAGAGTTGTGGGCTTTTCTTTTAGCCATGCATCGCTCCCTCAGCCAAACATACAAGAGGCCTTAAACTGGCAGTAAACTGTCACAAACTGCTGCAAAACCTGAACAATACCGGCATATCCCACATGTCTTAATCAAACATTGCCATTTTTCGAGTAAGGCCGTTACATGACCTGCATCAAATTCAGAATATTGCTTTATCATATTCAGAAAAAAAACACCTTGAGATTGTAACTTTAAAGTGCACGGACACGTCCGTGTGTACAGAAGAATTGTCTATCGCCTGTGGAGGAATTTCTAGCTGAATAGACACAGCAACAATCAACTTCTCCTTCATTTTGGCTCACTCTGAAAACTACAGCCAATGACAGCCAAGCACACACACAGACACACAGACACACACACACACACACACACACACACACACACACACACACACACACACACACACACACACACACACACACACACACACACACTGCGATTGGCTGAGGCTTGATCTGAAACTTGATCTGAAACACTATCACCTAAAGGACATTTAGCCCTAACTTGCTTCGTCTGAAAAGTCTGATTATAGGTCTTGATTAAGAATCTGCAGCTGATGCCTCTGAAGTCCAATCTACTCCAACAATTTTGTTTTGCAGATGACATATCCAGATGACCCAGTGTCCAGTAAACCCCCAGATCCCAGGGCCCACTTGTGATCCAATGTCAGGCAGTACTGCCCTATAGTCAACTCATTACAGGGCAGTTCAAAGCTGCTTTGGAAACTCAAAATTCAACAACAAAAGTACCATAAACTGATTCATCTGCACAGCAATCCCATCATTTAGCTTTAGTCATAGCTCATTTTGTAACGATGAACCATCATTTTGCAATGCATCAATACAGTCTTTGTGTCTGACCTTAAGTTGCTCTTCATGGTGTTGTTTACAGCGCAATACATATTTGAATTTAACTGAAATGACATGAGTGCTCACTGCCTTAGGACTTAAATTTTAAATTTGAGGCAGAGACCTCAGCTCTGCTATTGTATCTATTAAACATGCTCTCGACAAAAATGTATTAATGTGGTATTTATTGAAGGATGCTCAATGTTTTTAATTAAATAGTGGCTCAAGTAAGGACTGCAACCTGTTTCGTATTTGTTGCCTAAGACCCCATTAATTACACAGAGCTTTCCTCTCATCAATTCATGAAATAACTCAATTTTCTTCTACATTATTAAAGCAGAAGGACACATGGGATGCAATCAGAATACTTGGAGTTTATTAAATGATTGAGTGTGGTGGGTTATGATGGTACTATAAGCAGGGTAATCTTCATCAGAAATGCTTTACATGCCCGAACATTATCTCTTGAATCCAAAACACACACATGCATACGGTGTCTTCCATCAGTTGCACACGTGCCCCTGTGCGCACACACACACACTGTAATTTCTATCATCATCATCATGATGATCGTCATCTTCCTGGAAGCATTTCAGCAGCTGCAACATTCATCTTTACACCTCATTAACATGAGAAGGGGGTGCCGTGATCATCTGAATGCACGCAAGCATGCATGTACCCACGCACTCGTTATGTACAGATTAGTCTCGCATTGCCAGCTCTGTCAAACCACATGGTTAGGGTAAGGGAAAGATTGTGGGTGGGGTTAAAAATGTACGTTTATGTAATAGGGGAACAAGAACGGGACACAAACCCCGGTCTGACGCTTCCACCACCCCAACCAACTACCTTGAACAGATTTTGGGTCTTTCATACTACTCACACCTGTTTTCACTATGTCATTTTATAGTGCCGCGGTAGAGAGCTGCTGCTCTGCCCGGTGCATCCCGTACAGCCGCTAAAGGGTGCATTGTGCGCCTGGATCTGACGCTGAGAGACACTGACCAAGCGTCAGTATTTGATGAGTTGTGTGCCTGACCATGCAGGCTCTATAAGTCCAAGAACCTTCAAATGAATCCTAACCTATATAAGAACCCAATATAACCAGGATAAAATGGGACGGATGTGAGTCGTCCTGCTGGACGTGGTCAACAGCTTTGCATCAAGAGGCCAGGATCTGGTGTCCTGTCTTGGAAGTAAGTATGAGTGCTTGGAGAGGGGGGTGGATTATGATGCATGACATTGAAGAAGCTAACATTTGAGTATAGTGAGCGTTTTATATTCACAAGATAGATTTTGGGTCGAGTGTCATTTTATGACAATGACTATTGCCACTTCTTCTTATGACAGAAATCTGGTAAATTCATGGTCAAACTTCACCATCAAACTGACAGACAGTGCATGCCATCCTACTTTAATTCCTCAGTATTTCAGCCTGATTTTTGCTGCTCCCCCTTGCTGCTTTCCATAATAAGGATGAACTAAAATATGACCACACACCGATGTGTCATGCGCTTTCAGGGTTGCACCCTGCAGTTTTCATTGGCTTTATATTTTATCAATGTTTTAAGAAAGTCAGGTTGAGGTGAGTGGCTTCTGAAAATCACAGATTATATCTCCATACATAAGTGTTTCAGTGGGCCTTAACAATTGTACCAAACCCTGAACAATGGAAAAGCAGCTGCATTCATTTCTACATCAACTAACCGCTTGCGTCCTGATCTATGTTAATTATTTAGATGAGGGACCAATGAAACCTCATTTAAAAACTGAACAAGGTGATTGAGGCAAAAAGCACAGTGCTAGAAGTTGATCTGGACACTGTTCTAGATGCATGTCCTCAGTAACTGGCTGATTCAAAAAGATGCGTAAGATCATCGGACAGCAGAACAGCCATGACATTATCATCTCATTAGAATCCAAAAGGAAGGATTTTGGCAATATCTACAAATGTAAGACTATTCTTTTGTATCAAATAAATCAGGGTGTTGTCATGAACCATTTGTACATATCACTATGAAAAGTGTGTGCACCGTAATTCATACAGTATGTATTCCATATATTTATTATATTTATTATATATTATATATTTATTGCTGTATGCAAAAAAGGGGTGTCTAAAAACAAGATAAAAACACTACATCTGAAGGAAAAGATACTCATGAACAATCTGTCCATGCAGCATGATTTTCAGCTTGCTTGATTTAAGATTATGCTGAACACTTAAAATAAGAAATTCAACCTTAAAACAAGATAAATTAGTTAAGACGTTTTTATCTTGGTAAGAACCAACTAATTTGCAGTGTGCTGCTGTATGAGAGTGTGAAGATCTGCGTAGGGAGGAGGTCAGGGTGGATGGGCGGGTCATAAAACAAAGGGATTTCAGGGGGGGGAGTGGAGTTGGCTTTCACCCAGGAAACAGGTGTTCATGGCCTACCTAGATCCGGTGTGGTGTTGTAGGATGATCATGTTTAATAAACATGTTTTACTTCGCTTGTCATTCTAATTCTATTATTAATAGGAAGTAGACCTAAGGGCAACACGGCGCCCCCTACACATCTGACACCCTAGGCAATTACTTAGGTCGCCCACTAAAGCAATCGCCGGCCCTGCACACACACACACACACACACACACACACACACACACACACACACACACACACACACACACACACATACACACACACAGGGATTCCGTTCAGCTAGGCTCTATATCGGGATGAGACGAGATACTTTGGTAGGTAATTGCAGCTCGTCTCGCCTTTGAAGCGAGGTGAAGCATAGGTCGACTGGAGTTGGAAACATGGAGGAAACGTGTGTGTGTGTGTGTGTGTGTGTGTGTAACTGAGAGAGACAAGCCAACCTGTGAGTCAGCTTAATCTATGAACCAGACTGACACCTGGAGGCAAAATACATCAACTGTAGAGCCCAGAAGCCTTTAGAGAGGTGGAGGGAGGAAAGGGGCAGATGAAAACACAGAAGACAGAGTGTAGAAATTGAGAAGGAAGGGGACAGGTTAGAAAACCGGGGAGAGAGAAGATGGTATTGGCACATAAAGAAGCGACAAAATTAGTATGAGTATGAGATAAAGGGGTGGAGAACAGGGGACGTCACAGGAAGAGAGAAGAACAGAACAGGATGGAGAAATTATAGGAAAATGACACTTTGAATGGGTGATAATGTATTCTCAACTAAGTGACACGTACATTCAAGCCATATCTACACAAATACTGACAAATTGAAAGATATTTTCTTGTAAAAGGTTTAATATCTATTATTACTATTTGCCCTTCTAAACTAAAGACAAAATAATCTTTGGTGCTGCTTTAATCTGCTCTTCCTTTTTCTTTTGAAAGGAATATATTTACATGTGAAATATTACTTTTAGAAAATGCTAGTGTGACCTGTCCCCAAAGTCTCACATTATATTGTCAGCATCAAGCCTGTGGTCGTACTGTAGTTGCCTTTCTCTTTCCTGAAAAGTCTAGACTTCTGCACTGCTGCAGAGGTATGCTGCTGATTTCATCAAAATTTGTCAGGGAATAATAGGATAGGCATTTTTGGGCAGAAAGATGAAAGCATGCATCAATGTCTAGCATTTGACAGATTTGTGTTATCTGAACAGACGTGCTGTTTAAATCAGAAATGGTTAACAGAATGACATTTTGACATAACTCCCAATGTTTGAACAGTACTAGTAACTCACCACTAACTGTGGTGGAATCTCCAGAAACACTATGTTGTGGTGTGATGAGAAAAAAGAAAAGCTTAGACAACATCAGGTCATTCATAGGGCACAGGATGTCCATCACCTTCCTCTGTCTCTGTGTTGGCATTTTAACTTCTGGTGGGTTTCTGAGAACTATGGTTACCTGGTCCTCAGATCTCTGCAGGGTAAATCCAGACAGCTAGCTAGACTATCTGTCCAATCTGAGGACTATGGTTACCTGGTCCTCAGATCTCTGCAGGGTAAATCCAGACAGCTAGCTAGACTATCTGTCCAATCTGAGGACTATGGTTACCTGGTCCTCAGATCTCCAGACAGCTAGCTAGACTATCTGTAAATCCAGACAGCTAGCTAGACTATCTGTCCAATCTGAGGACTATGTTACTATGTTACCTGGTCCTCAGATCTCTGCAGGGTAAATCCAGACAGCTAGCTAGACTATCTGTCCAATCTGAGGACTATGGTTACCTGGTCCTCAGATCTCTGCAGGGTAAATCCAGACAGCTAGCTAGACTATCTGTCCAATCTGAGGACTATGGTTACCTGGTCCTCAGATCTCTGCAGGGTAAATCAGACAGCTAGCTAGACTATCTGTCCAATCTGAGGACTATGGTTACCTGGTCCTCAGATCTCTGCAGGGTAAATCCAGACAGCTAGCTAGACTCTGTCCAATCTGAGGACTATGGTTACCTGGTCCTCAGATCAGATCTCTGCAGGTAAATCCAGACAGCTAGCTAGACTATCTGTCCAATCTGAGGACTATGTTACCTGGTCCTCAGATCTCTGCAGGGTAAATCCAGACAGCTAGCTAGACTATCTGTCCAATCTGAGGACTATGGTTACCTGGTACTCAGATCTCTGCAGGGTAAATCCAGACAGCTAGCTAGACTATCTGTCCAATCTGAGGACTATGGTTACCTGGTCCTCAGATCTCTGCAGAGGTAAATCCAGACAGCTAGCTAGACTATCTGTCCAATCTGAGGACTATGTTACCTGGTCCTCAGATCTCTGAGGGTCCTCAAATCCAGACAGCTAGCTAGACTATCTGTCCAATCTGAATCTGAGGACTATGGTTACCTGGTCCTCAGATCTCTGCAGGGTAAATCCAGACAGCTAGCTAGACTATCTGTCCAATCTGAGGACTATGGTTACCTGGTCCTCAGATCTCTGCAGGGTAAATCCAGACAGCTAGCTAGACTATCTGTCCAATCTGAGGACTATGGTTACCTGGTCCTCAGATCTCTGCAGGGTAAATCCAGACAGCTAGCTAGACTATCTGTCCAATCTGAGGACTATGGTTACCTGGTCCTCAGATCTCTGCAGGGTAAATCCAGACAGCTAGCTAGACTATCTGTACAATCAGAGTTGCTGTTGCATAACTAAATCAATGTTTGAACACCCACAAATACAAATACATCCTGCTACTCTTCATTTCACCCCCAACCGGCCCGTCAGACTCCGCCTACCAAGAGCCTGTGTCTGTCCCAGGTTTCTGCCTAAAAGGGAGTTTTGTGGCACTGTTGCTTGCTCTGGAGGGAAATACTACAACTGTTCGGTCCTTGTAAATTATAGAGCGGCCTAGACCTACTATATCTGTAAATTAAAGAGTGATCTAGACCTGTTCTATCTGTAAATTTTAGAGCGGTCTAGACCTGCTCTATCTGTAAATTATAGAGCGGTCTAGACCTAATATCTGTAAATTATAGAGCGGTCTAGACCTGCTCTATCTGTAAATTATAGAGTGGTCTAGACCTGCTCTATCTGTAAATTATAGAGTGGTCTAGACCTGCTCTATCTGTAAATTATAGAGTGGTCTAGACCTGCTCTATCTGTAAATTATAGAGCGTTCTAGACCTGCTCTATCTGTAAATTATAGAGCGGTCTAGACCTGCTCTACCTGTAAATTATAGAGTGGTCTAGACCTGCTCTATCTGTAAATTATAGAGCGGTCTAGACCTGCTCTATCTGTAAATTATAGAGTGGTCTAGACCTGCTCTATCTGTAAATTATAGAGCGGTCTAGACCTGCTCTATCTGTAAATTATAGAGTGGTCTAGACCTGCTCTATGTGTAAATTATAGAATTTGGTCTAGACCTACTCTATCTGTAAAGTGTCTCGATATAACTCTCGTTATGAATTGATACTATAAATAAAATTGCAGAGGCTATTTTGCAGAGGAATGTGGCTCCATCTGCACTTAGACTGTAGTAATAAGTTTAAAGCAATGCCAATAAACCAGAGCATATTTTTCTCCCGTCCCGGAATGCCAACGCAGCGTCAGATACATACGCAAAAATCACTCTTTAGCGTCTGTAAAGCGCTGCTCTGCACCTCTGTAAGATGACTTAGAGTGCCACAACAGTAAACAGATTTTTGAAAGACCCAAAATCTGTTTAAGGATGTTGGCTGGAGTGGTGGATGGGTCAAACAACACAGGACTTTCACCCAGGAGACCGGGGTTCGTGTCCCGTTATTGTCCCCTGTGTCACTGAAACGTACATTTGTAACCCACCATCTTTTCCTAAACCTAACTGTCCCATTCTTGTGCTGAATGTCAGTTAAACGTACGTCAAACAGTGACGCCAACAGACCTGACGCTAAAGGAGACTTTTTGCATCTGCAACAAATGCCAAACCAAAAAAATAACTTTTTTTGACACGATGGGAGTGAGAATGTGTTCAGAATGCTGTGTGGACTATGCAGATTAAGGCAGAGCTAATTCATGTTATTATATGGCTACAGCTCTCTGTTAACGTCCAGTTACTAAACCTGTTAGTTTTCACTCTAAATTTGGCCCAAATAGCTACTGCTCAATATTACAATATTGTTATTGAAATGGCAATGAACCATCAGTTATAGGATGTCTATAAACTTCATATTTAAAACAAATGTAGGCTACAACTAGCCCCAACCAAATGTCTTTAAACCTCTTTAAATAGCCATCACCATAGCCCTACTGTTCCACTAAAATAATGTGTATCTCAGATCATTTCAATTTGAAAATATCACAAATTAGACACAGTGTTTTCATCAAAAACAAAAACTAAAAAATTGGTAACTAAAATAATATAAATTGTATTTCTCTTTAAAGACATGTGGATTGGACAGACCACATACGAGAAACCTGGATTGTGTAATGAGGGAAAATGAAGAGGGAAACTAAGGGTAAGATGAACAAAATTGAGAGAGGGAGGTAAGGGAGGAGATGGATTATTGGTAATTGAAAGATAAAATGGTAATCATCCAGAAAGGGGTGAAGATTAGAGCTCTCCTTTTTCATTTAAGGTGGCATGGTAGCAATGGAGACCGAGAGAGAAAAAGAGACCTAGGTGGAGGGAAGGACTGGGGGAAAAAAATCGAGTAAGGGAACAAAGAAGAAAGAGAGAAAAGTGCGAGAGACAACTGGAGAGGGGAAGAGAAAAGAGCGATCTGCTCAAATTCCACTTTTCTACCACTCATCCTTCTTTATAATGAAACTGTCAAATCAATGTGGAGCTTAACGACAAGCCGCTCTCCTGCCTTTCACTCTCTTTCTTTTACTCTCAATCTATTTATCCCTCTTTTTTCCCTGTTTCAAGTCTCTTACTCCCTTTTCACTCTCCCATTTTCTAGTCACTCTAGTCCTTTTATAATTCGGTCTTATGGCTGCTGCTAGAACTTTTGGTCTGTCTCTATCCCCATCAATTTAATTAAAGAAAGTATTGTAAGTAAACTGTTTTTTTCCTTCATTTTGCCTCATTTCCATACTTCTTATTTTGCTAATGTTTTACCTTAGTCACTCCTTCTATCTCTCCATACCTACTCTCTGTTAGGAATTGGTAGGGGTACAGATACAATTATTGGCAAATTATGAAAATATGTTAATATTAACAAAGTCATGAATATGGGTATTAATAACTTTACAATTTTGACAAACACTCAAAACGGGGCAGCACCCTGGAATCAGGGACCAATATTGAACTGTGAAAGCCTCATTTCCCTTTAAAATACAGATCTTAAAGCGCCTGTATTCTGCTCATTTTCAGGGTCATAATTCTATTTTGAGGTTGTACCAGAATAGGTTTCCATGGATTCATTTAAAAAAACACCATGTTGTTGTTGAACCGCACATTGCTGCAAATCAGTTTTCACCCTGTGTGTTCAGGTCTGTGTTTTATCTCCAGAGTGAGACATCTCCCTTCTATCCTATCTTTGTTGGGAGCTGCACATGCTCAGTAGCTCGGTAAGATCCCATCAGCTAGATACTCTTTCTCCTTTGGTCAGTCCAAGGCAGGATCAGCTGGGAGAACGGGGGCACTTGTGGAATACAGGGACGTGTAAGTAGATTATGGTGAACTAGTGTGTGTTGTTGCAGTGTTTTGCCATTGAGAATGAGCTAGCAAGGTGAACTTCACTGAGGTGATTTAGATCAGCCTGAGTTAACTCAATAGATCAAAATCTTAATTGAATTGATTAAGAACTAATTTGAACTAAACCAAACTAAAAGGGTTGCAACCTGATACTAGAACCTGATATTAAAACCTGATATTAAAACCTGATACTAGAACCTGATATTAAAACCTGATACTAAAATCTGATATTAAGTCAAAAGTCAGAGGTTAATTCAAAAGGTTAAAACCTAATTACTTAACAAAAAGGGGTTAAGGTAATTTGAAATTGTGTTAATTGTTGTCCAGTGTCTTGTGTGTTACGTTTTTCAATAATAAGCCGGCAGTTTAAACTTATTCCCTGGTCTGTGGTCTTTTTACTTTTCCAACATACTGTAATGCATCTTTTGCTCCAGTAGACGAACTTAGTTGAATAATTCTGGTCCATAGAATATAAGTAAGTACTGTTTTTTGTTATTACTATGTAATTACCACACAAAGGTGTTACAAACGGGATTGTCGCGAGTAATGAAAATGTGACCCCCCCTGGCCCCCAGCTGTCAATCAATGTCTCCCAGTGATGCGGGCCCCTGATTGGTCCGGGACCATAAGCAACTACTACTGTTTACTGATAGTTACGCGACTGAATCACTCAATTTTCATTGGCTAGGTAGATTGACAGTGGTACCCACCAATTGCAAAATTGGCTTTTTGAGCTCTTATAAAGCGGCTGTCAATGTGGTGCATACCTGTTGTGAAATATTTGTAACAGTCTAAGGAAATGTTAAATTATAGTGTAATTAAAAGTCACTATTTACTTGATTTATAGCTGATACTTGAAAAGGTACACCACTTAATTTGTTTAATAGTAATTGAGTTTACTGTAGGCTGTCAAAGGAAGGGCTTTTATTTTGAAGTAGCCTACATGGAAGTTATCTTCCGTGTTCTTGCTAGCTTACAGATGACCGTGAGATGCTAGATGCAATCTGTGTCCGCCAGGCCTAAATTGTTCCTTTCATCTTAGTGAACAATAAATGTTCTCAGTAAAACACAAGCGTTTCCGTCGTCATTCGAAGTCATTCCATTACAATACCGTAATAAATATATGGAATGTGCTTTACTTTTCCTAGCAAAATGTACAAATGGATCATGAGAACAGCCTGAACACACACAAACATTGCATCAAGAAATGGCAATTAAAAATGACTTTTGCTTATTACACCATATACACTGGCACGCCCTCTCCTCTTGATGCTGGTCTCCTGGTCCTTCCCCTAGTAAACAAAAACACTATTGCATACACCAAGATTTAAAATGACATCCCACATCACATCAGAACACTATCATCCATCACATATTTCAAAAAGGCATACAAACAGCTCCTTCTTAACAGTTACTCTAGCACACATTAATTGCTCATGTATTGTCTACACCTTGTTGCACTGTCTGTATCTGTCTGGCCCAGCTGATGTCTTGTATAAATGTCTTTGTCCTTATGTAAATGTATTGTTGTTTTAGGTGTCCAAATTTGTCTAGTCCATATTGATGTCCTGTACAAATGTCTGTCCCGACGTGCTGTAACCATGTTCAATATTTTATGTTTCTGCACAACAGGAACCTGCTGAAACCAGTTTTTAAATTGAGTAAGGCCCGTTTATATTGTAATGTAATGTTACTTTCTAACTTTCCTGTATAATAAATATGAAGGAATGAATGCATGAACCTGTTGGTTATGGAACATTCTCCTACCGTGCCCCTCATCTGTTACACCTATAAATACATTTGATTCATTGATTGATTGCTGCACTTTTACAGGTCAAGCGTTTGCTGATATACACACACACACACACACACACACACACACACACACACACACACACACACAAACACACCCACTGGCAATGCAAAGGATTTAACCCATGACCTTTCAGCTACAGGGTGGCCTTCCTAACTGCCCTACCGAGATGATGAGAGGATGAGGAATGAGATCCTCAGCTCCCTCCTCCTGCTTTTCAATTCCTCTCACTGTGGGTTTGTGTGCCACTATGACACTATGAGGAAACCTCTCTGTGTGTGTCATTCTCACTGATGCTAGCTCTCTCCATTAGGCTTCGCTGCGGGCTTCCATGGGGAGAATGATTGGTCTCTCTTTCGGTCTACATTAGTCTTCAGCGTGCTGGCAAAAGAAAGATGCCACAGAGGAATGTTTTCAATTTTTTCCCCTCTTGTCTTGCTTCCTGTCTTCTTGTTCTATTTTCTCTTCATGTATCTATTGAAGAATCCTTTAGTTCAGAGATCTTCGACGGGGGGTCCTCAGAGCTACTGCAGTGGGCCAACAAATTATTATTCATTTTTTGAAAGTGTTTAATATTTCATGTACATTGTATGTATGTATATTGTATCCTAGTATTTCATTTATATTTATATTCTGTGCTGTATGACTGATTTTGCTGCTGGAACACTGTAATTTCCCAGTTTTTTGGGGATCAATAAATATCTATGTATCTATCAATCTATCTATCTATCTGAAAATAATCCACGACATGGAGCCAACCCCCCAGCAGCTTTTTTTCACAATTTTTCAACATAATTATTGATTTAATGATTAAATAAGGTAGTCACTCCAAACTTACCTCAATTATAACTTGTCTCCTGCAAGTTGTACTACATCACTTTTGTTTTAGCATTAGGGGAAGCAAATTATAACTGGGGGATCATTTGGAGCATCAAAAACGTCATTTTCTGCGTTATTTGGATGGACGAAGGGATGGGTGGCAGTTACATTGAATCAAGAAAGCCAACCACTTATGTTTGAAAACAACTATTTTTGTAATTAATCATTAGACCCTCTAAATTATACCTATTCATGGACCACACATATCTGGTGAAAATAAAAGTTATTAGTTAGTTTGACTGCATGCTAGTGGCCACTTTACTATTAAAATGCTTGGTTATATGAACAATGTGTATGTTAACTCTACACTTGTATGGAAACCCAGCAGTTCTTTTAAAAAAATAGTATCTTTATTTAAATCTTAGCCTTTAACGTGATAAAAAATAATCCTGAATTTGTTCTTTTCTTTTTTTTATCTCTGTCTCTCTTCCAGTCCCACACTCCTCCTCTACAGGGAGGGTGATCTGTTGGACTACTTTCTCTCTCACAGTTTCCCTTTGACAGTGGGATTGCACAGATAAATGTGCTGAAGGAATATTCTTTGTTTTTTGGATGTGTGGTACCTCCCTGTGTGTGATACTGTATGTAGTAGCTGTGCTAAATCAAAAGTTGCTGTCTGCCTACTCAGCAGGTGTAAGTAGGTGTGTGTGTGTGTGTGTGTGTGTGTGTGTGTGTGTGTGTGTGTGTGTGTGTGTGTGTTCCCACCCTGGCGTTTAAATGTCATCCCAGAAAAAGGCCTCGAGGATGAGAATTGGAACCAGGTTACTCATTCATCTAAGAGGGATTGTGGGGAGGAAAAAAGAGAGGGGAGGGAGGGAGGGAGGAAGGTGCTGAAATGGGAAGAAGATGGAGGAGAGGAAATGGAGCGACCAGGGAGGATAAGTCAGGAGAGGATGGCGAGGCAAAGAGGAGGGAAGAAAGGAAAATGGAAATGAGGAGATGGAGTGGAAATCAAAGGTAAAGGTAAGGGGGAAGTGGAAAGAGTTTAGAGGATACGTGGCAAGGAGGTTGGAAAAAGGACTTAGAGAGGAAGGAGTGAAAAGTGACAAGCAGAAGGAATCAGTGATGCATTCATCCAGAATGCCATTTCTGTTTAGTTCTGTCCATTTTGTTTGTCATATTATCAATTTCCACAAAGTTCAGATGCATTGAATGTCTCACACTACTTGTCTCATTACTAGATGCTTGACAAATAAATTTGTGGGTTTGTGTGTTTTATCCAATCAGTCTATGCCAAACGTTAAATTTGATCATCACAGGTGTGTTAATGCAACACAGTCTCATGAACGGGTTTGTATGATATTGTATGATAACCAATGCACAACAATTTGTATGATATCCTATGAAATCAGATGACAACCAGTCAAATGACAGTTAAGTTTATCTGTCTTTAAGTTGTTTAGCTAAGACAAGGTGCACCTTGAGGATACAGGTGTTGCAGTGGCCGTTGCAGTTCAGCGACGACAGTAAAGTTTAGGCACCAAAACCACTAGTTTTGCAGTTTTTAAAAAGATTGTGGTTTGGGTTATTACACCTGTCCTCTTAAGTCGTACTGCCAGGACATGAACACCTGTTTCCTGGATAAAAGTCTTGTGTTTTCCCCTTAACTTCTCCCAGGACTCAAACTCTGCTACCCCACTTGAAATCCCTGGCTTTTATGACCCACCCGTTCATTTTATGACACACCCATCCAGCCCGACTCTTATACACCAGCAGTCACTGTGGTCCATACAGTAATTAATACGTGAAATACATCCAAATTACAGTGCATTACTTTTCATAGCTACATGCAGAGCAGCCTGGTTTGTGCTAACATGATTGCACAGACACATGGACCACTCTTGATTTCATGCAAGTGGCACACTGCTTGTATGTATTACAATTTAATTACAGCAATCAACAAATAGAACCTGTAAATGTTAAAGTCACTGAAGCCGCTTTCAGTTAATCTGGCTGATTAGACCTCTACTCCCATTGAAGGAGGGCCAGAGCTCAGATGGGAATTTATAAAGGTCACAAATCGTTGTCTACCAATAAGAATGATAAAGTTGTCATTTGTCCTGCCCTATCAGGTACAACATTGCTAACGGGACACTCAGCACAATGTCAATAAATCAGTCTGTACACACCCACAAAGTCCTGGGAAGAGGTCCAACCAGCCGGAATAACTAAAAAAACCCTGTGTGGATTTTGATGGCCGTTAAATCAGTATTATTAGATTTTGTCTGGCATTGTAAGCTGCAGAACGAGTTGTAAGCACAACAGTGACACGTCCCTCAATGAAGTTGATGTGGTGAATATGTTGGCAAACAGTTGCCAATTAGTGTGTCCAGCCGACAAAAAGCGGCATTAGTATAAATATGAACTCATGTTAGGCAAGCGACTTAAGATGTCTACTTTACAGAGGAGGAGAGAGGATGGTGGCCTTTCAGTTCCAAACTTTAAACATTATTTCTGGTCCTTTGTGTTATGGCCCCTTCTCACTTGGTTCAGTCCAGATGTGTGTCTGCTGGCGTACCTTAGAAGGTGCCATGACAGAGCCTTGGTCACTCCATGATGTTCTTTTTGCCAATGTATCTAACAAACATTGCTAACTATGCTTTGGTCCATTATCTCTCATCTAATCAAGACTTTTTAAGAGATTAGCTGAAACAAATTGCCATATAGTTGCAAATGGTACACTTTTTCCCCATTATTCAATAATACAGCACTCCTGATTGGTAGGAGGCCAATAACAGCCCACAATGGGAACAAGGGGACTTTATTGTCTAAAAGACATTTTTGGTGAGGTTGGATTGTTACCCTTCTCTGATTTACAAAATGCATTCAGTCTGCCACTTTCCTAGGTTATGGTCGCCCCTCAAGGCATACGGTGTCCCCTGGCCGAGGCCTTTGCTCACCCGTCAGATTCTGAAGTTATTTACTGTGCAGCCTAAAAACTGTGGTATGGTATCCAGGCTTTATCAGTTCTTGGTTATATCTGGCCGCTCTGCCCTTTCTACAGTTTGACCCATCCTGTTCACAGGGCTCTGTTGAACCAGGACATTTTTGTGTTCACCACACAACAAAGGATTTTGTTTGACTTCCCTTGGCTTTTTTTTCCATGGTTCCAAGCACGTTATGCGGTGTTAAGAGCTTGTGGTCATTTTATGTATTTCTATGAGATCTGGCAGTTTCATTTAGAGAAAGTGATACTTCAACATATATTTGGATAACAAGTATATAATGAGTTACTAGTAAACACTTTGACCACGTTCTCCTCTCTTTTGCATTAGAGATATGACATATTTAGGCATAACATGTTTATACCCTTTGATCATATTTTTACAGTTTGTTAGACTGCACATACATTTGTAGATTAATTAGGACATGTCCTTGACAGTAGCCTCCCCCTTGCTTATGTTAAAACAGAGCTCATGTTAGCACCAGCCACGTCTTATTAGAGATGTTCTGACATATGACATCATAATTAGTTTTAGTTGGCTTATGACTGTTCACATTTACATAATTCCTACAGTATGAGGTGTAGCTATTTCCAGGAGACACCCACTGCAGGCATTTTAATGATAGATTGCCAGGACAGAGAACGTCAAGACAAAGCTAACATTTGACATTACAACCGCTTGATGTGCTACGTTCATGTCATCCATCCACCTCTGAACGGAGTGTGTCTGTCCATATCACTCTCTAGTACCGCAGGTAATGACCTATGCCTGTCTGTTAATGACCCAAGTGTGTGTCTGTGTGTCATTGTTCTTTCTCTTTGTGTTTTCAACAATCAGATACCACAGATAAAAAGACTGTGGCTGTGGCTGAACTGATCATTTTTGGATTGAGGCACTGTATTTTGCCACTGTACCATATGGTATTTTAATAAACTGTGAGAAACAAATGTCAAAAATATTAAGTTACTTTGAATATGTTATTACCACAAATCTAATGAACCACTTTGTTATCCACCTGTGAGGCACTATTTTATAACATGTCCTTAGTTCCATCCATTCCTGGTCCCGCTGCTGCCACTCCTCTTCTTCACAGATCATTACAGGGAAGGGTGGATGAAAGGTAGATGGGTAGATGGATAGGTGGTAGGATGATTAAAGACAAACATAAACACACACCAGTGAACACGCCTCCGCCTCCAACATATAATTTCTCTGATACAGTGGGTGGAATCTTTATCTTTTGTGTTAGTGTGTATGTGTGTGTCAGTGTGAAGATTTGTATGCATAAGTATTTTCTCTGCACATTCATTTGTATTTGTTTAAGTGTGTGTGATTTGTTGGAAGATGTGGAGTAGTTTCTATGCCTTCTGATTGGCCTTCTCTATGATTAGTTTTGATTAGATTTAGGCTAACAGACACAGACATGCGACTGCAGAATCTGGATGCAACAGGACAAGATTTTTTTGTTTGAGCAAGCTGTGGTTGGATGCCGGTACACAGTCCATGTGGAGAGCAAAAAAGGTGGTTAGAAAAGCAGAAATTAGGAATTATTTAGACTAAAATTAAAGGAAAGGATGTTGATGGATAATCACAGACTGGAATATGTCAATTTTTACTCAATACTATGTCAAAACTACTTCTACTACTTTTTTTTTACAAATGCTACAAAATTGAATAAGACGCCCCAAAAATAATGAAAGTAGAGATTTGTACTTGCCAAAGAGCGTTGGGTGGAATCAATCATGTTATTTTGAGTACTTAAAAAGAACATTGATATAGGAAAATGGGTCAATTTGACCCGAGGACAACATGAAGGTTAAGTACAGTACTACAACGGTTCCTTATAGGAACACCTTTTTTTCTTAAAGCATCCAAGCAGATAAACATAATATGTGGAGTTCCCCAAGGCTCAACCCTCGGACCTCTTTAATTAAACCCTTCGCCTCTATTAGACCAAATGATGCGAAAAAAATAGAAAATCAACTTTCATAATTATTCAGACAGTGCCAAAATTCACAATGGTCTGTAACCAACCAGTCTGATAGATTCTCTATAGAAAATACATTGATTCAATGATGTTCCTCATCTTGCTGAACACAGACTGCAAAGACAAAACACAAAAGAAATAAGTCTCTCTAAAAAATAAAGTCAATTCAGAACTTGGTGCAATAATGTGATTTGAAAGTCACGTCAAATCAATACCACAGCCTGCATAAAAACGTGGTCATGAGGATTTGTGTCCAAGCATGACTTCATGATATCTCGCAAGTTATATTATTACAATCTCTTCTCAGGTTTTCTTCAAATAGATTTCTCAGGCAACTTCAGGCTATTCAGAATGCTGCTGACAATTAGTCTACATATCTGACTCTCAATTAAAAACCGGGTAACTGGAATGCATTCCAATATTGTCCTCTCATTGTTTCTCAGTGGTTGATATTTCATATTAAAACACAACTTTTAAAATCCACTTTAATAACAGCCCTCACATGCCAAATGCTGTCCCGATAAAGGAAGTCTGCCTCAGTGAATGGCAGCTTTATCTCTAAGTCTAAGTGTCATACAACTTTTGAAATCAACATCTTGGCCCTGATAACCAAAGAGTACTGATTCAGAACTGGACTGAAAAAAAAACACTAACTTCAGGCCATATCACTTCAAATCTATCCTGCAGGTTTCAAACTATAATGAGCGTCTATGTTCTCGTACTTCTCCTGAGCAGGTTTACTGCTGTGACTGGCAGGTGTGTATCTGACAATTTGACCAGAACACACATTTGTCCTGTTAGGATCTGTGTGCCATCACACTCTGAAATGAGTTTTGCTGACAAAACCGTTCATATTAAACTCGGAATTCTGCTTGATGATGACAATAATGATAACCGTATGAATAGCAATGAGATGGAGTTGATACAGCCTAGAACTTGACTGTGACTGTGGAATAAGATAAGAATTGTATCTCTCCCTGCCTTCTTCCTTCTACTTCTTCTCCTCTTCTCTCCTCTCCTCTTCTCAAATAAGGTTTAGAAAACACTAGGAAATAACGCTGGAATGTGAGACACAAGAGGTAGAGCCTACTACAACAAACTGGTAAATGACACATTATGTCAAAGGTGGATTTGGGGCAATTAATATAAGTGCATGTGAATTGCTGTGAATGCCTTTTTAAATAAGACTTGTAGCATGTGTTTTTAGGATTTTAGTGTTTGCATGTTTTTATATTTTATATTGCATGCTTAAGTTTTATTTACAGCTTTTTTATTGCATGAACTGTTATATTTTTACCACCTTTGCCAAGACTGGAGTTCGTCCCTTTTTAATTAGACCTAAATGAGCTCAAGGCAGGACAATGGGAAACACCTGAGCTTGATGCAGAGCAGGTGTGGTAAGGGAACTCACCAGTGAAAAGGGAAGAGGAACAGACCAGAGGGGGGAGGTTACAGAAAGGAGACACGCTGCAGACAGAGAAGATGTGACGCTGAGGAGCAGGGGGACTCGGAGGGCCAAGGGGCAGGAACAGCTGAAGCGCTGGGCCAGCTCATGCCCCGACAAAGCTCGGGCCGTGCCCAGGTGGAGGTGCCAGAGCGAGGCCGAGAACGGAGCAAGGGAACCAGAGGCCCAAGAAACCAAGAGGATAAATGAAAGAAGAGGGGACGCTGAGGAGCAGAGCAGAAGAGAGACCGAGTGACCTGGAGGACAGTGGAAGCCGAGACCAGTAGACGGGCTGGAGAAGTGCTGGTGGGACAAGCCGTCCAAAGTTCGGGTGAACTCGGGGTGGTGCAGACCAGATTACGTCCTTAGAGCCCGAAGCAACAGGGGGACTGCAGCCACCCAAATGACGAGTTCAACGCAGAAATGCAGATAAGTGAAGGACAGTCTTCCAGCTGTCCTCTGGGAGAGTGTGTGGAAAAGAACTGTTTTTGTGTCTTGTTTGTTTGACAGCTCCCTTTTGTTCTTCCTCAGCGTTGGCCGGGTGGAACACGCGACGAGGACAGGCGAGAAAGGAAGAGCCCAGGCTTCCCTGGGCGGAATCGGCCGTGCTTGAGAGCAACCGAACTACGGACTGTAGCAAACACTTGGGACTAGCGGCAAGAGATCGCTTTTAATACTTAGCCTTTTAAACTTTGTCGTCTTTTAACTGTTTTTACATCTTAACTTGTTTTAGATTAAAGTGTTATATTTTGCAAACTGTCTGTCATATTTGTCAGTGGAAGAAGAAAATTTGCTGGTATTGTAATTTGACGCCCCAGCATTCTCACCGGGGTGTGACAATTACACATGGTGAGTATATACATACACACATGCACAGACTGGATCAGCAGAGACTATAAGACACAGGTGATACACATTAGGTAAAGGCTGTTAATGTTGAGGAAGAGAGGAAATTATTGGAAGAGAGAAAAGAATATATAGTTTAGAAAACAGCCTAATCTTAGGAAGAATAATTAATCTTCCCAGGCAGACCAGTTGTAGCTGTTACGTCTTTCTGAATCTGTCCTGTGTATCAAAGTTCTCTACTGGTCATTCTGTCTTAGCTGGAAAACTACAACGGCTATGACTGGCTAAAAGCTAGCATTGAGCGGAACAAGCTATTTTGCTTTAATACCAGTGAGGGAACATGGAACACCACCAGTTTTAACTTTAATAGCTTCGGAAAGGCACTTATCAGGCATCCGAGCGACCCCTCACAATGGTGGTATATTTGAAGACCTTTGGTGAGGACAGGGTGTTACTGTTCACTGAAGTGAGGACCAAAACCGAGGAGAGGCAGAAGACTATATTCAGGATTACTTTCACAAAAACAAGGCATACAAAAAAGAAACCAAATATGCAGGAACAAAGTCAGGAAAAAAACTCACAGGGAACAAAGACATAAGAGAAAAAATCCAAAACCAAACAACTGGAATGAGAACAGCGACATGCACAGACAAAAGGATCTGACTTTAGACGAGGGGGGCACAGACACTAATTACACTGGGTATGAGACAACGAGAGGCCGGTGACAGGAGGGCTGGGAAACAAGTGGAAAACATCAGGTAATCACAGGAGTGGGAAAACAGGAAGTAAAACTAAAGACAAAACAGCACAGAAAACCAGACTATCAAAATAAAACAGGTAACAGAACATAGACACTCAAGGGACACACAAGACAAACTGCAACACAAGACTGGGGAGGAAACTAGGACACAAGACAGAACCAAAATACCCAAACCATAACACAGGGTGGAACTGGATGAGCAGCAGAGACAAGCCTGCACAATGAGAGAGTGAGGAAAAAAATGGGATATACTGAAGCGCCTTGTTGATTGTGTCATTCTTTTGGACAGCAAGAATTGTCGTCCAGGGGACATGAGGGGAAAGAGTCCCTGAATCGAGGTAATTGTTTGCAGCTGTTATCTCTGCCATTAGAATATGATGCTGATTTGCGACACCACCTTGCCACGGCCACCGATTTTACAGTAACATCTGGGAAAATTCAAAGTGATCTCATAAGTGCTGTTGCTGAGGTGCTAAATGATACTATTATAAAAGAGATCAACAACACCAAGTTGGTCGCAGTTATGGTGGACGAGACCACAGATTTAAGCAACACTGCACAGCTGTCATTTGTACTTCGCAGCTTCAGTTCTTGAAGTGTCAGGCAGCTACGACTGCAAAATAAAGTTAGTGGCACAGTGTTATGATGGAGCTCCTGTAATGGCATGGGGACTTAATTTGCGTACAGGCGCGTAAAAGAAGAAATCCCTCAGGCTCTGTTTGTGCACTGTTGCACACACATTAAATCTCGTGATACCTCTGGGAGCATCAAAAATAAAGGACTGCAAGATTTTTTTTTGCTAATCTGGGAGGATTGTCTGCATTTTTTACACGTTCTCCCAAGAAAACAAAGCTGCTGGATGACTTTTCTCGTGGGTCTCTCAGGTGAGATGGAACTTCAACTCCAGGTTGGTGGGCACGGTCCACGACAAAAGAGCTGAGCTGGTCGAGCTTTTCCAGCACACCCTCGATCACACGGAGGATTTTGACTGTAAAACGGTACATTGTGCATCAGGACACTTGTCACAGTTGAAAAGCTTTGACTTCTGTTTTTTTATCTTTGCTTTCATTGGCTTTTTTGACTTTGCTGATGTGCTCTTTGGAATACTGCAAAATAAGAGCTTAGACGAGCATTTCAGTCTGACCAGAATTGGGGATTTTTGGAGTCTTGAAGGTGAGTGTGGAAAATTTGATGCCATCTATGAGAGGACCCGGTACACCGCGGGACATCCGAGAGCAGCTTGAGGCTGAACAGACCCACACACGCACTATACACAGCTACACACAGTGCTAATCGACAGAT
Organism: Etheostoma perlongum; assembly: GCA_026937815.1. NCBI lineage: Eukaryota > Metazoa > Chordata > Actinopteri > Perciformes > Percidae > Etheostoma > Etheostoma perlongum. The sequence continues at coordinate 23,453,584 of CM049374.1, read as the reverse complement.
CATCACACAAATCAGGAACTGATTTGAGGATCGCAAGCGACTACTGTTTTCTGCATTGCTGGATGCACAGCTGTTTACCAAGTTTGAGCAGACATTTCCCAAAACAGAGCTGAGGAGCCTGGATGGGAGCTACGGCTCCTCATTTCTGAGGACATGCATGTCACAGCTTTATGCCCTCACATGCTTGATTGTGACCATACCAGTGTCCACCGCATCAGTTGAGCTATCTTTCTCAGCTCTCAGGTTGTTACGGAAGGCCCTGAGTGAATGCCCATCGTACGCTACTGCCTATCACAAAAAAAGATTCAAAACTGTCAATAAACTCTCCAAAAAGGTTGTTTTCTCATTATTTGCTTTTTATTTTCTACTACTACTGTGTAAACTCATCTCTCTTCTTACTTTGTCATCGCTGGTAAATGGCGACTGCTTCAGCCTGTGTTACTGATCCTACCGTAATGTCACAAAGAATTTGCAAAAGCTCTCGTTCTCGGATTCAGGAACTGTTTTGATGTGTTTGATAGTACCAACGGTCTAGGAGTTACGGTCATTTGAAGCCTGCCAGTTAATACTGTATGTGATGCAGCCAGTAAATCTTGTCTGTGATTGGACGGTCATATCTCCCTGTAATGACCAGGTACTGTAATGCCCCGTATATGAGTGCAATGCTCCCGTTTTTTTTTTTTTGCAACTACCTGCTGTCTAAATAAATTTAAGAAATGTCCTATTCACAACCCTGTTGCTCTGAGTTTCTCTTTTAAACCTCTGAGCCCTAAGGCCATTTTTACAGTTTATTGTCCGTCTGGATTTATTTTATAATAACTTGTAAAACATCAACCCTGTTGTCTACAGTCAAGATATGAACATCATTTTTTTTAGAACAAACTGGGTTAGTAGAATATTTGGGTTGCAATGAGGTCACTTGCATGTTAAAAATGGTTCTAGGACCTTAAAGACAAATAAATAAATAAAACGGAACATGAATCTTCCAGACATGTATTGATATCACAGACAGATAAATAATAAATAAGCCATTTTCTTTTCTAAAACACTTCTCACATGTCTTGGGAGACACACTGTGAAGAAATAATCATTATAACTTATACAGATGACAAAATACAGACATTTTTTCAAAGAAAGTCAAGACGCTTTTGCTCTCATGACATTTACTTATGCCAATAATCAACATAATAATGTCATATTTATTGATATTACACCCACAGCAATGCTACACAAGCAAATGCGTGTAAAAAATGTGCTCCTCTTGGCCTTCCATACAGCCTATTGGCCTTTCTGTCCCCTCTGGCCTCCATACAAGAGGGTAACGTTGTCTCCCATATATGGGCATGCTGGGGCCTGTATTTCCGTAAAAAGACAAAGAGGAGAGACGGAGCCGCGAGCTAGCAACAGAAATGAGCCAAAACGCGATGAATTATGGACATAAAGTGGTTAAATCGTGGATGTAACAGTTTGGATTTAATGCTCGACAACCCCGAAAGAGGCTGGAAGTTCCAGGCTCAATAGAAAATCTCCTGTAGAGGCTAGAAGGACCCGGAAAAGACCTCTGTAACCACTAACTCGTCAGGTTTTAGACGCAACTTTTGGTGAGTCGATAGCTGTTATGGTTACTAAATTATTAAACTATGAATCAGAGGTGCTGTTTTTACGCGTGGGCGAGTGTCTCGGTCACAGTACTGTACTCACTCACCAATGCTGATAGGTGCTACATATGTTTTATGGTACACATTCCTGGAAGACTTTTAATGTGACACATACATAAATGCAGGAAGTACTGGGCCAGCAAACTCATCGAAAGAATAACAAAGTATACACAAATGGAATTAACTTGTGAGTAAAAAGAAGTTTTTTTCTGTTAATATAGAGAAAATCAGACCAGATACAAGGCATGGCAGTTGTCCTGTGATAATAATGCAGAATTACACATATGAGCCATTACAGTACAGCTGCTCCAACCCTCCCTAACTGTTTTTACCTGGTGTTCACTATGTATATTTGGCCAATTACTTGAATACATTTACATTTGTAGTTTACTTGTGTATATATACAGTGGGTACGGAAAGTATTCAGACCCCTTTAAATTTTTCACTCTTTGTTTCATTGCAGCCTTTTTCCAAAAATCAAAAAAGTTCATTTTATTTCTCAGTAATGTACACTCAGCAACCCATCTTGACAGAAAAAAACAGAAATTTAGAAATTTTTGCATATTTATTAAAAAACAAAAACTGAAATATCACATGGTCATATGTATTCAGACCCTTTGCCGTGACCCTCATATGTAACTCAGGTGCTGTCTATTTCTTCTGATCATCCTTGAGATGGTTCTACACCTTCATTGGAGTCCAGCTGTGTTTGATTATACTGATTGGACTTGATTAGGGGCCACACACCTGTCTATATAAGACCTTACAGCTCACAGTGCATGTCAGAGCAAATGACAATCATGAGGTCAAAGGAACTGCCTGAAGAGCTCAGAGACAGAATTGTGGCAAGGCACAGATCTGGTCAAGGTTACAAAAAATTTCTGCTGCCCTTAAGGTTCCTAAGAGCACAGTGGCCTCCATAATCCTCAAATGGAAGACGTTTGGGACGACCAGAACCCTTCCTAGAGCTGGCCGTCCGGCCAAACTGAGCTATCGGGGAGAAGAGCCTTGGTGAGAGAGGCAAAGAAGAACCCAATGGTCACTGTGGCTAAGCTCCATAGATGCAGTCGGGAGATGGGAGAAAGTTGTAGTAAGTCAACCATCACTGCAGCAATCCACCAGTCGGGGCTTTATGGCAGAGTGGCCCGAAGGAAGCCTCTCCTCAGTGCAAGACACATGAAAGCCCGCATGGAGTTTGCTAAAAAACACCTGAAGGACTCCAAGATGGTGATAAATAAAATCCTCTGGTCTGATGAGACCGAGATAGAACTTTTTGGCCTTAATTCTAAGCGGTATGTGTGGAGAAAACCAGGCACTGCTCCTCACCTGTCCAATACAGTCTCAACAGTGAAGCATGGTGGTGGCAGCATCATGCTGTGGGGGTGTTTTTCAGCTGCAGGGACAGGACGACTGGTTGCAATCGAGGGAAAGATGAATGCGACCAAGTACAGGGATATCCTGGACGAAAACCTTTTCCAGAGTGCTCTGGACCTCAGACTGGGCCGAAGGTTTACCTTCCAACAAGACAATGACCCTAAGCACACCGCTAAAATAACGAAGGAGTGGCTTCACAACAACTCTGTGGCTGTTCTTGAATGGCCCAGCCAGAGCCCTGACTTAAACCCAATTGAGCATCTCTGGAGAGACCTGAAAATGACTGTCCACCAACGTTTACCATCCAACCTGACAGAACTGGAGAGGATCTGCAAGGAGGAATGGCAGAGGATACCCAAATCCAGATGTGAGAAACTTGTTGCATCTTTCCCAAAACGACTCATGGCTGTATTAAATCAAAAGGGTGCTTCTACTAAATACTGAACAAAGGGTCTGAATACTTATGACCATGTGATATTTCAGTTTTTGTTTTTTAATAAATATGCAAAAATTTCTAAATTTCTTTTTTTTTTTTCTGTCAAGATGGGTTGCTGAGTGTACATTACTGAGAAATAAAATGAACTTTTTTGATTTTTGGAAAAAGGCTGCAATGAAACAAAGAGTGAAAAATTTAAAGGGGTCTGAATACTTTCCGTACCCACTGTATATATATATACACTACCGGTCAAAAGTTTGGGGTCACATAGAAATTTCCATTGCACTCCATTGTAGACAGAATGTCAGCTGAGATCAGTTGCATTGTTTTTTTAACCAGGGCAGTAATCAGATTACATTATGTGCTTACATAATAGTAAAATGGTTCTCCAATGTTTTTCTAGTTTTTTATTTTTAAATGATAGATTAGTACACAGAATGTGCCTTTGGAACATTGGATGAATGGTTGCTGGTAATGGGCAATGTAGATATTGCATTAAAGATCAGCCCCCCACCCAAATTAGCAGGTATTCTGTCTATAATGGAGTGGTATGGAAATGTATAAGTGACCCCAAACTTTTGACCGGTAGTGTATATATATAGTATATATAAAACAATTTCCTCCCTTTGGCTTTCTGTCCTTTTTTTCTTGTATTTAATTTCTCCCTTCCTTTGCTATCCCTTTAACACAACCTGTTCCATTTACACTGGCACACACATTCCAACATTTGCATCACGCTGTGCTTTTGTATAAAACATAAACACCCAATTACCAACCGGCCTCCTGTTGCTCATATTTGTCATGTTCTGTCTCTGGACTGCAGAGTGCTGCTGCACCAGGTCTAAAATCCAATGAACAAACACACACACATATTTGTCGTCAGTTATTACTGTGCAATCAGTCCACACAGAAGCTGAGTTCGATTGTGTTTTCCTATAATAGAAGAAATGCCGGGGTCCAAATAAAATGTCTGGCCTTGTCATTTTAGACAACGCCGAGCGTGGTCACACATCTAATTGGGGCTGAACGATTTGAGAAATATAAATTATTGCAATTTAAAGGGACTATTTTCTATGAAATAAACTTGGGGCCTGTAGTTGTTGCTGTTTTAGAGGACATGTGTTTGTACCAAGAATTACCTGTCAGTCTGAGAAACCTCAACCCTGCTGCTGGACCATTTCTTCCTAGATTAATTTCTCACAGTAAGAAGGTTCTGGGTTGGAACCCAGGTCGTTCCGGGCCTTTCTGTGTAGAGTTTGTATGCTCTCCCCATGTTTGTGTGGGTTTCCTCCAGGTGCTCCGGTTTCCCCCCACCATCAAAATTGCTAGGTACTAGGTTCTCCAGTCAGTGCCCTTGATCGAGGCTCTGTCGGCCCCCGGGTAGTTTGTATGGATGCCCCCTTGAGGGACGGGTTAAATGCAGAGAACCGATTTTGCTAATTTAAACTTTATTTCAGACCCAGGGGGATCCAAATCACAATAAAACACACAAAAATACAAAATACAGAGCCTTCCACAATGTTCAGTGACTGATATACAGACATGTCAACGGTTCAACAGCCTGGAAGAGAATCTGACAGAACTGCGTACAGGGTTAGCCAAAACAGTGATTATGTAATTTTCTGACTCAGATACTCAGAAGTATCTTTGAACTCACATAGCTAGACGTAGCTGCGATGGATGTAGTATAAGAACTGGATACAGCGTTCAATCCAGTTGCGCCTGAAGTCAACATAGAGCCAAAACGCGTATAAATTATTTTTTTTTTTTTATCACAGCTCTTGCGTTTTGAGAATTGCACTCGTTCAAATGACGGTTTTGACTTAAAAACAAATTGTAGCTTACAGCCCTACATTTGATCCTCCAGTGTCCCTCATCAGCCTCATTTTCCATTTTCACTGCTGCACACTGAACACTGAACCTGTTTGAGACTCCGAAAAACAGATGCTACAACTTTTCATGGTAAAGAAGTGACTCAGACTCACTGTTGTGACCATATCTGAAGGGAAGTTTGTGCGTGAAAAAAGCAAGTTAAAATATTTCTGAAAATATACATAAACATCAGTTCAACATATAATTTGTAGATATAAGTCAGCCTAGTGATTGTCTTTTAAATGAAATTATAAATTTCAGATGACAGGCTAATGGCATGTAGGTAAGGTAGCCATCCACAGATAAAGTTAAGCTTAACTGCGCTACATAAAATGCATAAATATATGAATATGTCAATACTTATTATTTTAATAGCATGGTATTGTACTGTATGTACCATATAAAGGTATGTGCATGGGCTCTAGTAAGCCCAGTTTAATATGCAACTTTATTGATTGACTACTACCTGAAAATCAACACATTTTTGACGCGTTTTATTGTTGTTGTTTTTTACTTTATCTTGTGTTTTTGTCCCTTTTTTCAACACTTTTGATGTTTTTTTCTATCCATCCATCCATCCATCTTCATCCGCTTATCCGGAGTTGGGTCGCGGGGGCAGCAGCTCCAGTAAGGGACCCCAAACTTCCCTTTCCTGTTTTTTTCTATGTTCAATTCAATTCAATTCAATTTTATTTATAGAATCAATTCATAACAAGAGTTATCTCAAGACACTTTACAAGGACCCAACAGTTCTAGTAGTTTCCTCCAGAGCAAGCAACAGTGCGACAGTGGCAAGGAAAAACTCGCCTTTGGGAAGAAACCTCGGACAGACCCAGGCTCTTGGTAGGCGGTGTCTGACGACCGGTTGGGGATAGAATGAAGAGTGGCAATAACAGTCCCTAAAAAAATAAATCAAAATAATAGTAGTTTGTAGTAGTTCTTTGTAGTAGTTCATGGCATAGCAGGGCACTGTGCAGCATTACAAGGCACAGCATGACGTAGCTGGGCACCGCAGATCGTGGCAGGGAAGGGAACGTGTAGCGGGACCATGGCGACAGCTGCAACCATGATTTTGGAGCCTCCCTGATCCGTGGAAACATGCTGGGAGAAAAAGAACAAAAGGACTCCGGGGAATGACTCCCCAGAGCTAGGTTAGTAACAAGCATTTCTGGGACATGGATGCACACAAAATAGGAAGATAGAAAGATAGGAGAGAGGAGCTCAGTGTGTCGAAGGAAGTCCCCCAGCTGTCTAAAACTATTACAGCATAACTAAGAGAGACAGGGTAAAGAGAGGAGCCTGGACAGGCTAGAACTCTCCCCAACCGGATCGGGCTGTATGCCAAGTCTCCCTTTAGTTTATTATATGACAGATAAATCTGACAACTATGACGAGTAGCAGGTGGGCCGGTATAGGCGGACGGTGCGACTCCTCACTCCCTAACAATATTCAATTCTATGCCCTAACTATAAGCTATGTTCAACACTACATAAGACTAACTTATTAACTTTAGTTTTACAGTTATTTTTGGAATTTATGGTCAATAAACCTCATTTATAGGAAATTATCCCTAATGTTTGAGTTAGAAAAGCAGAAATTAGGAATTATTGAGACTAAAATTAAAGGAATGGATGTTGATGATAATCACAGACTGGAATATGTCAACTTTTACTCAATACTATTTCAAAAACACTTCCATTTGTTTTACAATGCTATAAAATTGAATAAGACGCCCCAAAATTAATGAAAGTAGAGATTTGTACTTGGCAAAGAGCGTTGTGTGGAATCAATCATGTTATTTTGGGGAATTAAAAAAGAACATTGATATAAGAAACCATCAGTAGAAGTAAATTTCTTTGGTCCTTGCCTGTTACATGTTGGGGTGATTTTAATAAGTAAAAATAACACCCGATCCATTGGGATGGCAATTTTCATTATTGTTTTCAATGTCCTTATTTACATCTTGCCAAATATAAGAGCAGCCTTTTTATGTGATTTCTTAATGAATAGTGTGTTTGTGTTGGTATTCACCCCTCTATCTGAACTCTGCTACCACGCAATGTTTGCTTGTGTTGTATTTCAGCTCCCGTTCACAATCCTCCAAAGCCTTGTCAGTGCGGGACGCTGAAGCCAAATGTGATGTGACACTTTAATAATCACCCATGAAGAGCAGTGTAGGTGTGCCAAACGGATTAATGTTCCACCAAATAAGTCAATACATGCAGCTGAAATGAATTACATGTGAAGAATGCAGTAAGTGGGAGGCTATAGAGTGTGTATGCTTGTGTGATTGGGCTTACAGAGCCAGAGGTGGAAACACAAAGGGTCCAGATTATGCTGGTGTATGTACAGCATGTACTGACGAGGCAATGCATATGGCGTCAACTCTCTACTGTAAAGCTGAGCTAAACTCTTCCTGAGGGCTTTAGAGCTTGTAGACACCCACCAATGCAATGCATTTCTACAATATTTATTAATCCCCACAGACAACCACACAGTATTACTAAGGCACACACCATGTGGTACCTATGGTTATGCAGGTTAGATACATACTTGTAACCAAAAGGTTTTTATTCCCAACATTTTTGGAGGAGAAATCTGGACAATACTACCTTTTCTTTTTTAAACCGCATTTTGAGACAAAAACCGTGTCCATGCACTAAAGAGTTTTAGCTCCAGTTACAGAACTAATCTCCGCTCACGTCTGTCAAAGAATGTCGCACGACCATGTGTGTGGAGGTGTAAACAGGAAGCTGATTGTCTCTTCGTTGAAAGTCATGAATGTGTAAGTTGAAAACACTTTGGAGAAAGAACACCATTGACTACAAGTAAGAACAGGGATTTATAACCAAAGTGTAGACTGACATGAGGCACAAGAACGGGATAGTTTACTTTAGAAAAAGATGGTGGGGGGGCTTAGAAAATGTACATTTCAGGACACAATCCCTGGTCTTCTGGGTGAAAGTCGTGTTTTGTTTGACCCATCCACCCCCCCAGCCAACCTCATTACGCTGCTTTCTGTCTTTCTGTATGTCTGTATTTGTTAAAGGGTTGGTAGTTTCTATATATTTGACAATTACAATGGAAATGTCCATTATAGCTGTAATTAGCTTTGATTAAAGCAGGACCTTTAATTCCCAACTGCTCCAGTGGGACTGCTCTGTTATGGTTTAATTTTTTTTTAATCCTGTTTAACCTTCCCTCTTCGTGATCCCTTCCTGGTCTTCTGTTTGTGTCTTGTTCGGTCTGGTGTTCCTCTGAGTATCTGTATGTTCTGTTTCCTGTTTTATTTTGAAGTCGGGTTTTTGTCTCATCTTCCTGTCTTCCCACTCTTGTGATTACCTGATGTTTTCCACCTGCTTCCCAGCCCTCTTGTCACTTGACTCTTGTTACCTCGTTACCCCCTGTATAGTCTTTGAGCTTTCATTGTCTTGTGTCAGATCCTCGTTCCTGTCGGCGGGTCATGTGTTTCACAAGTTTCCTTCCCGGTGAGTTTCCTTCCCCGTGAGTTATTCCAGCCCCAGTGCTCTGTTTTTTTTTTCCTGGTTCCTTGATTTTTGGTATTTTTGCTCGGACTCTGTTTTGGTTACAATAAATCTCTGCTGCCCGCCTGCTGTCCTCTGCTTTTGGGTCCTCCTTCATTCTCCGACACACTGCTCAGTGGCTTGTTATTTTACCCTGCAGCTTCTGTGTGTCAAGGTGTATTACTACGACTTCCAGTTCCAGGAATTAAAAAAATGGCAAATTGTATGACAAATGACTGCAAATAGTAGCACAAGCATTCACATAGTACCAAGTGTACCACAAAGTGTATTTCAATGAAACAAAGTATAACAAAAGCTATCATGAAGAAATGCAGTGTCTTCTGTTCTCATGATGAATGTAATTGTAGGTGGAATTTTCAGTTATTTAATGGTGTAGTTGTGAATTCAATACTTCATTCACACACCATCAAATCTGAGAGAGGGGCGCTTGGGTAGGTCGCCTGGCACCCCCCTATATAGAGGTTTACTACTTGATGCAGCGACCCTTTGTTGCATGCCCGTCCCCCTCTCTCTTCTCTTTCATGTCTTAATTTGTCCTATAAAAATAAAGGCCTTAAATTCCCAAAAATTGTCTTAAAACTGTCTGAGAGCTCAATTTAGAAATATGAGTGAGATGAAAGATGTCAGCATTATACCTTTTCATCTGTTTTTTTATTAGACAGAAAATGTCTGCAAGCAGTGTGAAAAATTATTACATTTTTGTCTAATTGTTGTCCCATACTGGAGGCTTTTTTGGGTATCCATATCTTGATTCTTCTAAGGTATTTCTTTCCCAAGGTGATTGAACCAAGCTCCGCAGCATCAGAAACGAGTAGAGTTATCTTGAAGCCATTGTTGAAGGGAACAATTCAAGGCTTAATGCTTATAAAATGCTTCTTTTTAATTTAATTTTTTTTCTATCTCCACTTCCGCAAAGGTGGCCAGGGCAACCTAGTTTGTAGAGTTAATCTTTCTCTAAATGAATTAAGGCATCTCTTTTCTTCTGTTCTAATTGAAATGAATCCTCTAGGTTCTTTTTTTTTGGAGTAGCGGCAGATGTTAATTTAAATTAGTCTATAAAAGGCTGAAAGAGGGAGGGAGATGAGTCCCTGAGAGATTGTGTGTGTGTGTGTGTGTGTGTGTGTGTGTGTGTGTGTGTGTGTGTGTGTGTGTGTGTGTGTGTGTGTGTGTGTGTGTGTGTGTGTGTGTGTGTGTGTGTGTGTGTGTGTGTGTGTGCGTGCGTGCGTGCGTGCGTGCGTGCGCGCGTGTGTGCGTGCGTGTGTGCGTGCTCTTAGGGCACTGAAGATTGATTGTATCTTTTTATCTGCCACGTTTAAGTTCCGGTAAGACTAAATAAAGAAATAAAATATGGATGGATATAGTTTGGAATATGATTTGGAGATTTGGGATGTCACCAACCCAATAAAATAGGGCTGAATGACATTTGGTTTATAGTGCCCAAAGCATTGAAAAAAATGACATTTGAAACTAAACGTAGGATATCCTGTCAGACCTGCCGTAGAGAACATTTACTAACTCTGTTGTATTCATTAAGACTGCAAAGTTTGGAAATCAGGAACTGTCTCTTCCTTATCTATGATATCCACCAAAGCTCTTCTTAAATGTCATCTGTCTCATTTTTAGCTGCAATCTCTTTCTGAAAAATATATCTTCACTATTTAGTCCTCCCTATCTTCATATCTCGCCAGTTAACTGACCTCAGTCTTAGTCAAGCTAGAATGTGGCACCAATTTCAGAGCAGTTTATTAAAAATGATTTTCTTAGTTTTTTTTTTTTTTTTTATTATCCCCTTCGGTTCATTTGACAGGATTACTGAAATGCCATGTGTCACGAGAGAACCTAAACCAGGCTCAACAAGACTCAACACTCTTCCAGGACATCTTTGTTGCATTCAGACATTATTTTTTAAGACACATACAGAATTCGAACAAAGATTAAATAGTGTAAGAGATGGGTGGCGACATGTGATATTATTTTTTGTATAAGAAAACAACTTGTGTGCAAGTATTTCAGAGTTCCGTTTCAGGAAGGAGGTTTAACAAACTCTGAGTAAAACCCTGAACTCTGAGTTTTTGGTTCCAGAACAGCTGATTCGAGATGGTTCAATCAACTCAGAGTAGGTTCACTCAGAGTTAAGCGCCTATAATATTACTGGGGAAAACTGGAATGGTAGTAGGCTACACCTATCATTTCATTTAGGTGCAATCCTGCGGGAGAAAAAGTAAACCACTACTAATCCCATTCTAACGTTGCAGCACCATCATTAACATCATTATGATTTACAATCGTTTGTTTCTTTTTAATGTCTCTTACTGGTTTGTGTCCAGTGAACTCCACACAAACGTGTTAAAATATGACTTTCACAGCCTGAAAAATATGTCAAATAACTTTAATTGGACATTTAAGCCTTTAATTTTAAAATCCTACATCAGAATGGTCCGATATTACCCGAGTGCCACACTGGATATGTGTTGTCTCACTCTGAGTTGGAATGAATCTGGCTTAACAGGAGGAATCCTTTTTAGAGTGGGCTGAGTAAGAGTTAAAATATGGCTTTAAGAGCCTGACAAATATTTCAACTATATCTTTATTTGGACATTAAGCCTTTAATTTTAAAATCCTACATCAGAATGGTCCGATATTACCCGAGTGACACATTGAATGTAGCTCCCTCCAGTTAACAGACACGGACACAAGGCGTTCTTGTTTACGGGCATTTATTGGTCGTATTATGTCTTCCTCGATGCCATCAAACATGCCGTGAGAACTAAATACAACATAGAAATCACATAAATTACAGGAATAATATTCTCACAGAGAACACATGAATAAATAAGCAACACAGATTGACTGTTAATAAACCGTCACACAGTTATGCTTTTATATTGATATTTACACGAAAGAAATACTACACATACCTCATTGGCCGCGTTAACTCCAGGGGAGTGAAAAAACAGGTAACAAACTTCTCTCCAGCATGTCCCTCGAACTTCCAAATGTAAAGCCATTACAAAAACAACTCAACGAGTCGCAGTTAGCTCGGCATGCACTGCATGCTCAGTTGCTGGTGCAACGCGAATAAATGTCTGGAGCAACCAAACCTCAGCACAATAGTTCCACGATATAAGCCCACATAAACAGGTCAGCTCGCACACACACACTTCAAAGCAAAAGAAAATGCAGAGAAAAACAAAATATATTATGCTACATTCAAACATGATTTCTTATTAAATTAAATATTCTTCTATGAACTTAAATTATATAACTGTCTCTGCTGGCAGCTACACTGAATATGAGTTACCTCACTCTGTTGGAACGAATCTGGCTTAACAGGAGGAATCCTTTTTAGAGTGGCCTGATAAAGAGTACAATATGGCTTTCATTTACAACCTGAAAAATATTTCAAATAAAGCTTTAATTAGACTGTCAGGCCTTAAAAAAAAAAGCAAGATGGCGCCGGCGTGGCTGGTTCGCCGCTTGGCTCTCCTGACTGTTACAAGTTTTATACTGTTTTTATTGAGTGTCATTGGGACCACTGACTCTCTGCGGACGTATGATCATACAGAGCTCTTACATATCAAATTTTTCTGGATTCAAGTGCTGAATATAACAATAATGGATCTTCAAAGTCGCGTCCCTCTTACCTGGCTGACATACCAGAGCACCTGCTCCACCTTTTTAAAACCATTGGGTCTGTGTTGAACCCTCCACAATCCACCTCTATTGAATTGTCACCTGATTCTTGTGAGAAATTTTTTGACTTTTTTAACAGTAAAGTTTCAAATATCAGAGCCAATATATTGCCCCACTTTTTAAGTGTCTCCTTGCACTGCTCAGCTATTTTTTGTCAGTTTGAGCCAGTTTCACTGCCATCTCTTACAAAGATCATCAATCAAATTAAACCCTCCACATCCCCCACAGACCCTGTCCCTCCATACCTTTTTAAGGATGTATGGGAAACGATTGGCTCTCATGTTGAGGAAATTAAACTGTAAATAGTAGCCTGTCTTCTAGAGTTGTGCCTACATTTTGTAAAAAAACAGTGATTGAGCCATTGATTAAGAAAGCTGGACTTGACTCCACAAATGTTTCAAATGATCACCCTATTTCACTTTAGGCACTTTAGATATTTTTTCAGTCAGGTTTTAAAGCATTGCATAGCACTTCACTTTTAAAGGTTTTTAATGACCTGTTTTTAATGACGGATTCTGGTGATTCAGCCATTTTAGTGCTTTTTGATCTCACTGCTGCTTTCGACACAGTTGACCACACAATTCTATTATCTCGCTTGTGTGGGAGTTAGGGGGACTACCTTAAAATGGTTCCAGTCGTATCTTTCAGGGAGATGCTTCTTTGTTAAAATGGGGGACTCTACCTCATCAACTGTGCCTCTTAACTGTGGAGTCCCCCAGGGATCTATTATTGGTCCTATTCTTTTTGCACTGTACCTCCTTCCACTTGGAATAGTTTTTAAAAAGCATGCCATCTCCTATCATCTTTATGCTGATGATTGTCAAATGTATATACCAATCAGAAAGCAGGAAGGCAGCCCCCTGACACCCCTACTTGACTATTTAAATGACGTCAAAGCGTGGTTAACCCAAAAAAATTTTAAACTAAATGAGAGTAAAACAGAGATCATGCAGTTTGGCCCCACTAACTCTATGATAGACTTGGGCCCCCTCAATGATTTTGTGCATCCTGTTTTAACTAACCTTGGGGTAAAAATAGACAGTGATTTTGAACTTGACAAACAAATAAATGCAGTTGTGAAATCTAGTTTTTATCATCTTCGCCTTTTAGCCAAAGTTAAACCGTTTTTGTCTTTCAACAGTTTTGAACAAGCTACACATGCTTTTATTTCTTCTCGTTTAGACTACTGTAATGCACTTTATATCGGTATAAATCACAAAGCACTGTCACGCCTACAGTTAGTCCAAAATTCTGCAGCACGTCTTTTAACTGGAACCAAAAAGCGCGCTCATATAACTCAGATTCTTGCCTCATTGCACTGGCTTCCTGTACGTTTTAGGATTGATTTTAAGATTTTATTGTTTGTTTTTAAAGCTGTGAATGGACTGGCCTCATCATATATCTCGGACCTCATCCTAATTTATAGGCCAGCGCGGTCACTGAGGTCAGAGAGCCAGCTCCAGCTTGTGGTCCCCAAGACAAGACTTAAAACTCGGGGGACAGGGCCTTTTCCGTGGTTGGACCTAAACTCTGGAACGCTCTGCCCCTCCATGTCCAAACAGCCCCAACAGTTGAGTGTTTTAAGTCTCGTCTAAAGACTCATTTTTATTCTTTGGCTTTTAACTCCATGTGAGTTGTGTGGTCCTCTGATGTCTCTTATTGTTTTACTGTATTTTAGTATTTATTCATTTTATTATTTTTTTAAACCCGTTGCTCTTATTTTGTTTTTACAATATTTTATATTAATTGTTTTGTATGTTTGAGTTTTCTGTGCAGCACTTTGATAACTTTGTGTTTTTAAAATGTGCTATAGAAATAAAGTGGATTGGATTGGATTTAATTTTAAAATCCTACATCAGAATTAGGGATGAGCGAGTACAGCATTATCTGTATCTGTATCTGTTTACCACATGAATTATCTGTATCTGCACTTGGCCTGGGCGGGGCCTAACCCGGAAGTGGTAAGGATTTAAGTGGGTCGGGTTGTCTTGAAATGGGCGGGGCTTTATCCGGTACATTATAGTAGGCATACAATTGCTATGGGTTGATCAGAAATTGTTATATTTATTGCTGATTAGAAAACATGACAGCATCAGCATTGAGCTTCAGATCAATGGTGTTGTCATGGTAACAAACAAACTATATACAGAACAAGTTTTGCAACAACAAATACAACACATGTGGTTGCAATTATTACGTAAAATGTAATGAACAAGAGTTTTCATACTCAATTTAACTTTCTTTTTTTAACTTTTAATTTTTTTATGATCAGTGTGATTTCGTTGTTTTGTTTTGTTTTTGTTTATTTTTTTATTTTTATTTCCACACCAGGTATGTGTGAGTGTGTGTGTGTGTGTGAGTAAGAGAGAGACACGGAATGAGAGAGAGAGAGAGAGAGAGAGAAAGAAAGAGAGAGAGGGGCGGGGGGACTGTGTTCTACGGGTCAAATAGATTGAATAAATTAAAACCAGCAGAGGTTTAAAAAAAAAAAAAACGGCAGAGACACAACGCGAGTCGCATTCTACCAAGCAGCACCATGTCTGAACAAACCCCACGTTTACTACTACTGGTTAAGTAAGTACTACAAACCACACTAAAAAACAAACCTGAAGCTGAAGAAACCCTTAATGTTAACGGAAAAGACCCGCGACCCTGAGTGACTGAGGGAGAGGGAGAGATTAATCTTATCTTACCCTACTGGCGCTATCCTCATCTCAGTGTTCTTCTTCATTTCTCAAGGTTTCAAAATATTCACATGATAACTGTTAAACAATAACATTTGTTCAGTACTCATAAAATATAACTTTGTTCAGTCTCCACAGGTATGTGCAGGCTTGGACCCGAAATGCAGGAGATCGAGGAGAGGAGGGAGTGTGCAGGTCCTGAAGGTTTATTTAAGACAAGATAAGATAAGAAAACACAGTGGGGAAATTGCAGTTTGAACAGCAAAGACAAGAGCAGAGATAGATAAGTGTACAAGTAATAAACAAGTGTCAAACATGCACAGATGTAATAATGGCACCAGAGTCAACCGTGTTCGTTGTACAGTCAAAATAAAAAATTAAAAATATACTAATAAATAATAGCAACACATTGTACGTCAACAATCAGACAACAGCCAAAGAAAGCACAGATGCTAAATACACAGGGTAACGGGGGTGAACACATCAGGGCAGGAAAACACAAGGCAGTAGGTAAAGCAGGACATGACAGAGAGAAACAGACACTACCAAGTTTCTTTTTTTTCTTTTTTTATTGAGAAAAATAATTTACAATATGAAGGCATAGAAACCATGACGTTTCCATCTCTCAACATACATACAAGGCACACAGGATGGAAAGGATAACTTATTTGTAATATGTAAAATATGAAGGCAAATAGAAAAAAATAAAAATACTGAAAGAAATTATTAAAAAATAATCACAGTGAATCTGACTTCTCTTGTCGTTACTAGGGGTCCTCAAACACCTTCAACTCATAAGCATGGAGGAGTTTCAAAGCAATAAGATGATTGGCTACAAGGTCTTGCTGAAAAACTGAAAAAGGGGCTTTGATTTCCTCCATATGGATGAAAAACGTTGGCATCAATATCATATTGTTCAAAATCAGTCTTAATGTCCTTCATAGTAACACAGAACACTATTTTTTCCTTTTAACGGAGTGAGTATTTGGATTGTGGTTGAGAGACAGTCCTGTAAATCCCCCCCAGTACATACAATGAAAAAACAGATTTTAATGTCAGTTTCACAAAAGATACAGTTATTATGATCCACGGCGAATCTTTTTCTTAGCAGCTTGTTGGTTGGATAAATATTTCTCATAATTTTAAAATGGACTTCTTTTGTCTTAGGGCTTACATCTTAATGTCTTGTAGAAGTCAAGGAATAGAAAACATCCTTTATCTTGTATGAGATACAATGAGGCTCAAAAGTGTGGGCACCCCAGGTAAAAATGTGTACTAATGTGCAAAAAGAAGCCAAGAAAAGATGGAAAAATCTCCAAAAGGCAAATGACAGATTAGTCATTCATATAATATGTCACAAAAAGTTAGATAAACGCTTCTTGTGCAGCCAAGAGTCCTTAATTCTTGTTTGAGGTATGTTCGCCCATTCTTCCTTCCAAAAGTCTTCCAGTTCTTTGAGATTTCTGGGCTGTCTGTCACGCACTGCTCTTTTAAGGTCTATCCATAGATTCATATCCATATATTTCAATTATTTTGAAGTCAGGAGATTGTAAAGGCCATGGCAAAACCATCTGTTTACACCTCTTGATGTAATCCACCGTGGATTTTGAGGTGTGTTTAGGATCATTATCCATTTATAGAAGCCATCCTCTTTTTAATTTCAGCTTTTTCACAGATGGCATCAAGTTAGGGTCCAAAATTTGCTGAAATTTTATTGAATCCATTTTTCCTTCTACTCGTGAAATGTTCCCTGTGCTTTTTTTGGGACATATTATACGAATGTCTAATCTGTCATTTGATGCCTTTTGGAGATTTGTCCATCTTTTCTTGGCTACTTTATGCACATTAATAATATTTTTTACTTGGGGTGTCCTAACTTTCAAGCCCCACTGTAGTTATAATCTAACAGATCTTGTACTTGTCTTTTCTTGTGTTTTACTAAATATTTGATCCAGTCCTCTTTTTAATCTGTTAGTGTACAGTATATGCAGGTACATAATTTAGAATTGTTGTTTAATAGGGAAATTGGACGATAATTGTCGAGATGCATCGATAATTGGTTAAGAATCGAATCATTGGTCTCTGAATCGGAATAGTGAGGTGCCCAGAGATTTCACCCCCCCCATATTTAAAAGTGTACACACCTTTACACTCAAATTTGGATTAAAGCAAATCAACTGCACTGTACAGTAGCTTTATCAGTTTATCTATCCAACTTCTCGTCCAGCACATGGTGAGATTCTCCTAGACTCTGTGTGTGTGTGTGTGTGTGTGTGTGTGTGTTTGTGTTTGTGTGTGTGTGTTTGTGTAATGTGCTTGTTTGGGACAGTGTGTTTTTCATCCTTGCCAGGGAGAAACAGGGACAGACAGGGGCAAGAGAGACCTCCGACAGCGACATGACACAGCTTATCAATCTGAACACACACACACACACACACAGTCTGGCAGACACACAGCCTCAATTGTATTATGGTAATGTTTTTTCCACATAACCTTTAAGAAGCTGCCAAATTGTCATTGTTCCACAAAGCCCCTCTGAACTGTGTGTATGTGTGTGTTTACTCAGAGGAATGGATGTGCGTGGCCTGTCAGAAGTGCCCATGTATACTATAATGTGCATTCATTACCAATGCTGTGTAGAGTATGTAAAGCTGTGTGCATGCTGGATAAGTCAGCACAAGTAATTGCTTGTTGTGTCTAATCTCTTGTCGTTTCCTTTTCTCTGCCGGTGTTTAGAATGAAGTAGAGTCTGAAGGCCCAGAGAATTGCCAATTGAAAAGCAAGAAACAGAATCGTTA
Source organism: Etheostoma perlongum (assembly GCA_026937815.1). Classification (NCBI taxonomy): domain Eukaryota; kingdom Metazoa; phylum Chordata; class Actinopteri; order Perciformes; family Percidae; genus Etheostoma; species Etheostoma perlongum. The sequence continues at coordinate 23,435,524 of CM049374.1, read as the reverse complement.
CACACACATTTTACTTTCCAACATCTAGCTCAGTGGAAACTGATCTTTTGACAAGTCCATTGCCATAGAATTAGAATTGATATCCTCTCGATTTCCTATTTGCAATTTGCCGCTGCAAATAAATCCTTCTCCTATTCCGTTCTAATATTCTTGTCTAAATCATCTTCCTTCAAATTGTTTGACTCATTTTAACCTGCTCTCTTATCTCTCAGCCCCTTCCAACCCCAATGCTAACATTCCATTCTAAGAAGCTATAATGTTTATGTTCAACATCTTAATTTAGTGTTTTAACATGCCATTGGCTACCTAGCACAACACATGAAAAGTACAGCTGAGGCTGATGGGAATGTGATTAGTTCAGCAAAACCAACGTACAGGACAGATTGCAATTTGACCTGATGGTGGGGGCATTACACATGATTCTAACTCAACCTTAGAGGGACACAAATGTCTGCACTAAATTGTATGTGAATCCATCAAATCATTGTTGTGACATTTTACTAAAAGCAAAAAATGTCAACCTTATTGTGGCGCTACTGGAAAAGAAGGACGATTACCAGCAGGATTCATCTTATGGGGACTATGAGTGTCTGTGCAAAATGTCATGGCGATCCATCTCATAGTTAGATAAGATATTTCAGTCTGGACCCAAGTGGCGGGGTGTCCGTCAGACAGACAGACGGACGGACGGACGGATGGACGGAGGGAGGGAGGGAGGGACAGCCAGACAGATGGACAGACAGACAGACAGACAGATGGACGGACAGACAGACAGACTGATGGACGGACGGACAGATGGAGAAACAGACAGACGGACGGACAGACAGACAGCCAATGAGATTGACAGAACGACAGACAGGCAGACTAAAAGAGAAAAGTGGTGCAGGAAGGTGCAGCACACCACCAAACAGAACTCCGCCATGCCGCAGAGGCAAAACGCTGCAAGGACAAACAGAGACAGTCTCCACCACCACACAACACCTCCACCTTATGCCCACATTGCAGCAGAATCTGTGGCTCACGGATCGGCCTTTACAGCCACCTGAGGATCCAGAAGTAAGACGACCCGACAGAGGACAGTCATGCTCGTCTCGAGTGGCCACCGAAGAAGATATGTAAAGACGGTTTGAGAGATGAGCCTGAGACAACACTCACTGCAGATGTTCAGGTGTCAACTTTTGAATTTTTCGAAAGTTAAACAATTGTTTGTGTATGCAAACCTTTCTTAAAGTAAATTAAAGTTGGCACGCCATCAGAGCAGTCAATGTCACAAAAACATGACAACACACAAACATACACTAACACACACACTAACTCACACACACACATACAAACCTAAACTGTAGAAAATGCACTTGAGCTGAAACCCAGGTTGTCTCACACACACGTAACCCTGTTGTTCAAACACACACACACACACACATAGACACACACTGTGAGCGGTGGGGTGCTTCATTAGTCCTGGTTAATAAAGTGTAAAGGATTTTCATTAGTGCTGACGAGCCAGCTGGCTGAGGAGAGCTGACTGACAAGAGGTCAGAGAGGAGGAGGACGAGGAGGCATGATAGCGGGATGCAGGGAGGAGAGGGAGCTGAACAGACACAAGACAGAAGGAGGGCGAAAGAGAATAGAAGTATGGGAGGAAATGAGGAACAGATTTCAAAGAGAAGAAAGGAAAATGGTGAACATACATAGCAAGAAAGAGTGAGGAATGGCAAAAAAACTGAGGGAAGGGAGAGGAATGATTAATGGGAAAGGGAGAGAAGAAGGTGAGATCAATCAGTTAGATGTATGAAGGGAAAGGAGGGAGTCGAGGTGAACATGGAAAGAAGGGGAGTAAGAGGTAAAGGGAAGGAAGGATGTAGGGAAGGAGAAACATGGTACGTGTCTTCGGATAGAGGGATGGATGGAGTGAGAAGGAATATGGGTGGAAGTGGCAAAGAGAGAGAGACAGAGGGTAGAGGAATCCTCGATGGATTTCTGGGTCAAGTGATCAAGGTCAGAAGAGTCAAGGACAGATATTAGGAACAAAAGATATTTCGGGGAAATAAAAACACTCTTTTCAATTTCTATGCTCATTTGGATATACATCACTACCCTGCTGGAGCTGAGATACCGTAGACTCAAGAGAAATGGAACGAAAGAAAATCAGATTTAAAGACAAAGATGTTTTCATGTAATGTAAGTGAATCAAGAGTGAGAGAAAAATTCGCCACATTCATCTCTCAAGCACCTAATTCTGAAAAAGACAATATTCCAACTAAGCTGTTAACATGGCTGATTAAAAATAATATTCCACTGATATTCCTGTTTTCATGCAACAAGGCAAAAGGTTTCCCAACGGTGGAGGACATTTCATTCCTCTTTCATTCCTTCAGCCAGCTTCTTAAAATAGGAGGTGTTGCGATGTTTGTGCATATCCAAAAAAATGTGTGATTCAAGTCTTTGATAATGTTTAAAAGTAGCTGTGTTTCTCCTTCTTTTCTTTTGTCCATGCATCTCTACTGGTTTGTGTACAACAACCAACGCACAGAGCTGACCGTAAGCCGAAAACAGGCAAGAGGCTGTAAAACTCTGGGAAACAGATGCAAAATAATGCATCTCGAAACAAATTTAGACGCATTATTCTGATTGCGCTGTATATATGTCCTAAGAAAGCTTCTAAAACCTGAACAATAATACCAGCAGAACCCACGTCTTAATCAGAAAATGAGAAATTTGAAAAAAAGTAAAAGAAAAATCTGAATATCTAAACCGAATATGCTGTTAACAGGATCCGTATCAAATTTGGAAATTGTCATATTCGGAATAATAGTGGAATATTTGTGTGAAATAGTGTGCATGTAAACATACTCAGTGACCATGTTCCTGTTGAATCTTTGCCATAATTTAATGAATGCATATTTATGAAGTTACATACATTCTAAACATCAGAGAATACATAAAGTATTACCCTTGTTTTGTTACAAAAAGGTTGTGTTTTTAAGCTGAACGGCTGTGCTAAATGATAAAAAAATACAGTATATACTACATTTGGAATCATGTTATGATGTTTTTTTGTGCGTTATGGCCTTGCTAAGTCTCATGGGCTATCTGTGAAAACTATTCATGCCATGTCATTTCCAGTTGTAACCGCAACCATTGTAGTTTTAATGCAAAGAATAGTGCATGAAAGAAGAAGAGATATAAACAAAGAAGAGGACAGAAGGACATATTTTTATCATTGCCATTCAAGGTTGACACTGTCCTACTGGCCCAGACACAGTAAGAGACTGTGTGTGTGTGTATGTGTGTGTGTGCGTGTCATTGGGTATAACAGTGTGTCCTTCCAGATCCAGACAGGACACAGTCTGACCAAAGTCACCTCCTCATGACAAACAGCTTTCAGACAGCCCAGTGTGTGTGTGTGTGTGTGTGTGTGTGTGTGTGTGTGTGTGTGTGTGTGTGTGTACGACGCACAGACAAGCATTTCTTAGGCTGTGATAGGAGTTTCAAGAAGCAGCAGTCAGAGTTAAACTTCAAAACATAATCAAGAAAAGAAAATATTACAAACCATTCTGCAGCTGCTGTGGCATCCCCTCAAATATTTTCTGGGTCTTCAAATCTATAAGGAGGAGGATGTAGGGCAATTTCCTGTGAGTGCAAATCCCACCATTTGAGTTCTCAAGTGATTTGCTGCAAAAATGCTCCCCCCTCTTCATTCCCCCTTGCAACCAGTGCAGTTTATGGCCTTGACTCCTCTGTCTCTATTTTGATCTGTGGAATGAGTTTATGCATATTTAATGATCATCCTAATGAAGCTTTCACCTCGTGTTTGCCTGCTCTCCATTTTCTTCTCCTGCCTCTTGAGCACAGACACTTTGTCGAACAAAAACACATCCGCTTTCTGGGAAAAAGACTGCAGGGACATTAGAATGGAAAATATGATCAGGCATACAGTAAGTAAGTTGGTTTGGGTACGGTAGAACAAATGTGTGTTTTTTGCATTTGTGTGCTTTTCTGCGTGTGTGTGTGTGCGTGCAAACGTTCGTGCATTTGTCTGTTTGTGTGTGTGTGTGTGTGTGTGCATGTGGCAACTTGGGAGAAGGCCCATTACTCCAGGCTAAATGACTGAAAGGATGCCCATGGTGCCCGTTGAGATGCCCGACTAGAATGATGGTTTCCTGGCTCAGAATGGGGTCCTTCAGGCAGTAGGCTGGATGACAATGATCTACTATAATGGCAAAGGTCTGTCCCTGACACACACACACAAACACACAAAGATAGAATCAGACACATAGAAAACACAGTAGTTCTCTCTGTGTCAATGTCAAAGGGGGATTTGGTGCAATTAATATAAGTGCATGTGAATTGCTGTGAATGCCTTTTTAAATAGGACTTATGGCATGTGTTTTTAGGATTTTAGTGTTTGCATGTTTTTATTCTTTTTATTGCATGCTTAAGTTTTATTTACAGCTTTTCTATTGCATGAATTGTTATAATTATACCACCTTTGCCAAGACTGGAGCTCCTCCCTTTTTATTCAGACCTAAACGAGCTCAAGGCAGAACAAGTGAAAACACCTGAGCTTAATGCAGAGCAGGTGTGGTAGGGGAACTTTCCAGTGAAAAGGGAAGAGGAACAGACCAGATGAGGACATGCTGCAGAAGGAGAAACAGACAGAGAAGATGTGATGCTGAGGAGCAGGGGGACTTGGAGGGCCAAGGGGCGGGAACAGCTGAAGCGCTGGGCCAGCTCATGCCCCGACAAAGCTCGGGCCGTGCCCTCTCGGAGGTGGCGGGGCGATGCCGAGGACGGAGCAAGGGAACCGCAGGCCAAAGAAACCAAAGGATAAATGAAAGAACAGTGGACAGTGGAAGCCGAGACTAGCAGACGGGCTGGAGAAGTGCCGGTGGGACAAGCCGTCCGAAGTGCGGTTGAACTCGTGGTGGTGCAGACCGGATTACGTCCTTAGAGCCCGAAGCAACAGGGGGACTGCAGCCACCCAAATGAGGAGTTCAATGCAGAAATGCAGATAAGTGAAGGAAAGTCTTCCAGCTGTCCTCTGGGAGATTGTGTGGAAACAAACTGTTTTTGTGTCTTGTTTGACTGAGAGCTCCCTTTTGTTCTTCCTCAGCGTCGGCCGGGTAGAACACGCGACGCGGACAGGCAAAAGGATGGAAGGAAGAGCCTAGGTTTCCCTGGGTGGACTCGGCCATTCTTGAGAGCAGCCTAACTACGAACTGTAACAAACACTGTGGACTAGCGGCAAGGAGATCGCTTTTAATACGCAGTTTTTTTTACTTTTTTGTTTTTTTTTTTTTTTTAGCTGTTTTACAACTTTTAACTTGTTTTAGATTAAAGTGTTTTGAAAAACGCTTGGTCTGTCGTATTTGTCAGTGGAAGGACTTTTGCTGGTATTTTAGTTTGATGCCCCAGCTTTCTCGCCGGGGTGTGACATCAATCCCTTGCATGTTTATACACACTGGATCTCACTAAGTCACACACACATACTAGACTAAAGTAAAGTTGGACAGTCTAGAAATGGACAAAATGGAGGAAAGGATACTTATGTAAGTGTGACAAAGTAAAGGGAAGGAAGTTTTTGAGGAAATGTTATGAGCCTAAACAATTGATTTTTATTTTGATTCATGGCCATTTTTAGTAATATTCTAGTCACTTTCCACCTCTAACTTCCAGGAACTTTTCCCCTCAAAATGCTGATGACTTCTCCATGTAGACAATGATCAGAACAACGAGGAGCAACAAGGTCTGATGGTGTGAAGACAATCAAGATTAAGAGTTGGTGGTTGATTGTTTGAGACACTTGCAGTCTAGCTTCTAATGCCGAAATTACACCAAATGACTTCAAGCGCTTCCAGTGTCTCAGACTAATTTCCAGTATCAAAATAAAACCTGTGAGTCTTGCTAGAGTTGAGGCCCATTGTCTCTATCGTTTGGTTAAAGTTGGTCATAAAACTCTGTCAGTCTTTTCCCCGTCTGGACATTCCAACAAATCAAACGTGTTTGATATTATCGTAAGTTTGAAGCATTGGTAGTGAAGTTAAATCTTTTGGACATTGTCAACCTCCAATGCTGGTGCTGCTGAATTAAATGAAGTTTACATGTATCATCACTATGTAATTTATTATGTTTTAATGCATTTAAATGTATGCTCCAGGGTTGCGAAGATGTGACTTAATTAAATGGTGTAGGCTCCCTATCATGCGGTTTAATTACCACCGTTTGTCTCAGGGAAGGTAGATCAAGACGGCCCTTTTGTCCCTCACCTACCCCCTCTCTTCCTCTGTCTCTGCCAGATAGATTAGAACTAAACTATTGACATGTAAAAAGACACCGATTGCTCCACAAAAGGAAGTACCTTCTGTCTCCAACCACTAGACTAGGCTAAGACCATAGAATGCTGATTTATTGTATTTTTGTTCGAATTTCTCACTTACATGATAATCTTTTGATCTGTGCCCGAAAACGACCCCCAAAGGGCGGAGCTAGAGCATGTCCTTCCTTATTGGACAGTGAAGAAACCAAGAAAACTTGTCCTAGATGTGACCATGCCAACGAAGAGCCAATAAGGACAAGTTTTACTCACGAGGGTGAAGAGTAACCACCCCTGGAGTAGAAGGAATGTAGGAGGGAGGGAGATGAGATTTTGGGGCGAAATAGATGTAAAACCTTCGGGTGAAACAACTATTTCTAGCCCGCTGCAGCGTAACTCTTTGTGTTTTGTCTTATCATTTTTGTTTAATAAATCTTTATGTTAACCTTCCATTGGACCCAAGCCTCCTTCTTCAGAGTTTCAACGAACACAAAGTTAGTTAATTCTAACAGCGCGCTCCCTCCAGCACCAAACAGGAAGCAGCAAATGGGTAGAGCCAGTGTAAAAAACGCTACGCTAAACCCTACAGAGGGAAAATGATGATTTTCAACTCAAGTTAGCAGCAAAAGCTAGTGGTAGCTAGCTAGCTTGGTTACATTTTTCAAAACAAATCTACTTGAAGTCATAATCTGTAAAGATCTTGCAAGGTCACACATTGTAAGACTACAACGTTAGATGTGAGATGATTGTCTTTAGACGTGAGAAGGTGGCAGACTGTAGTCTTTTCAAAGTCGGCTCAGAGTCTTCTTGTAGATGGTAGGCATTAGGTGATGCTGCTCACTGCCTCACTTTACCCCACTTTCAGTGGAATTTTCTGTTTCTGTGACATTTTAGAGATATGATGAATTTTCAGACAAATATTTTCCTTCAACATTCACTGAGTCATGAGAGTACTGGATACACCCGTGCAATGCAGCCTATCTTTAGGTTGGTTAAGGTTATTTGCATAAAGGTGATATTAAATACATATTAAAAACAAGCAATTGCAGTTCAGGAGAGGAGAGAAAGACCTATTTAGCGTCCTCTGTTACAAAAGAGTGAGAAAATATACAACTAAAACATGCTCACTTGTCTTCAAAATGTAAAAACAGGCAATACAACAACCAAACAGGTAAACATACATCACATGGCTCGATCAATAGATAGATAGATATTGATTCCAAAAAAATGGGAAATTACAGTGTTAAGGCAGCAAAATCAGTCACACAGCACAGAATATAAATTAAATACTAGGATACAATATACATAGAATATACAGAACATGCATACAATATACATGAAATAATAGGAAAAAATATAAGAACAAATATTTGAATATATACAGGATGGGAATACAAAATATGCAACTGCTTAAATAGTATGATAAAATGTAAATAAACTAATTGTGCAGGTTGCACTTAGTGCAGTATTGTATTGTGTATGTATGTATCTCAGGAAATTATACACAGATAAAGCAAGATAAAAGAAAATGTTAAGAAAAAAGACAAAAAGACAAGCCTTTGAGTCCGACAATTTATCCAGTCATCAGAATTATCCCAACATAAGGTTTAAGATGAAATTAAAACTGATCCCTGAAGGCTGACAGAGCCGTTTATGGTTTTATTGACGTGCCACACCTTGAACACGCCTCTACCGTAATTACTATGAATACCCACCTAACCCTCTCCTCTCATTCGCTCTCACAGTCTGCACCCCTCCCTACTACCCTCTTTCTGTTCCTCTCCTTTCTCCTCTTCTTTAGGGCCTAAGGGGATCTGTTGTGTCCGGTTGCTATGGCGGATTCCCAACCGAAGCCCCCCCACACGCAGTCAACTTCAAGTCAACTGATGTCTGCAAGCGACTTTTTACATCTCGTTTTCCAGCGACTTCATGCCTTCATCTTCCAATCAATCATCCATTATGACGTTGTTAAAAACGTATCTGGTTGATGGTGTGGTCCTTGCTAGGGAAGGGACATTTTAAATAAAGTCCACAGCAGCAGACCTGGATATCTGATGGAAAACAAATTGAATTTAAAATGTCTTTATGTATGACAAATTCAAATGCAATTAAATTCAGTTTACCAACCCTGACATAAATCCATATGATACCTTGTTTAGGATTTATTGACACTTTGTGTCAAAGTGGTCCTGATTCCTCTTGGCGTGTAGTTTGTGATATTGTGTGACTTTGGGGAATTTGGGGGCTGATTCCAGATCGGCCCATCTGATCTTTCATTTTCTCAAAGGCAGAGCAGGATCCCCAGGGCTCGGTTTACACCTATCACCATTTCTAGCCACTGGGGGACCATAGGCAGGCTGGGGGAACTCATATTAATGTTAAAAAACCTCATAAAGTGACATTTTCATGCCAAGGGACCTTTTAACATGTATATACTGTATCTATAACTACATTTAAATAAAAACAAATAGAGAAACACACAGGAATTAAACATTTAGAGAAGAGGAAACAAATCAATAAACTGAGGAACTGAGACAGATATGTGAGATGTGTGTGAGTGTGTGAGTGTGTCTCTATGTGTATATGTATAATGTGTGTGGGTCACTGTATAATGAATGGGATCAGCTGATAAAGTCAGAAGATGGAGACAGGAGATATCGAAGAGCATGCTTGATCATACTGTACCTGCTTCTGCCCTCTCTCTCTTCCCGCTCTCTCTCTTGCGCGCTCTTGTTCTGTGTGTGTGTGTGTGTGTTCTCTGAGTACAATTATTGAGAGCTGATGATTGACACATAGACAGAGAGGTCAGGGGTCACTGTACCTTTGTGCAAATCTGCTCCCTGTCAAAGACGAGTGTGTGTGTGTGTGTGTGTGTGTGTGTGTCTATCTAGGATCTGAGAAATAATGAATAACTTTCCTCGACCAGCGCTGTAACCCTGGAGGCTGATACAGAGCAGAAGGAAAGGCAGAGGAGGGAGCTGTATGTCACACATTGTATATGGTTCATATGAAGCATGCAATTAATTTAACATCATAAACAGCGCTCAGATATTTACACAATTCTTATATATTCTTCGAGACTCAATGGTGAAGGAAACACAAAGTTTGGATTAATTCACTGCAAACAAATAACACGATTCATAAATATGTTCACAGTTGTTAAGTGTAAATCTGTGATATGTTTTCACAATTGATCTCTATAAATAAAAAAATCTCTTCTACACGTAAAACTACTTTTCACTTGAAAGTTAAAATTCTCTTATTAAGCTCATACAACGGTGGCCTCAGCTGCATCATGAAAGAGAAAGCTCTCCCCCCCACGCCGTCTCGTCTTTACCCATACTGAGGCCACATTTGGGAACTGAACTCACACAGAACAAGATAACAGCTGCAAATGGGCAATATTACTGTTGGAAAGCACTAATTTATGAGGATTATAAATTATTAGCTACACTCTGTTTAACAAACTGTAGAATTATCTGTATAAAATGCACAAGCACTTAGGTCATGTACTGTTTTCTATTCCTTTTTATCCATGTTTAATTGTCTGTTTTATATGGATTACATCAGAATTAAAATAACCCCACATCACCACATACCCTTCACCATACCTAGAGTATCCGGTCTGCAAAACTTCAAACACATCTTCCTTTTTAAAGAATGACTTCAGAGCTTAACTCCAAGTCTTCCAGAGTTGGGGAGTCGGGTAAGGCTGCAGCCTGGAGACCTCCCGCCTCATGCCCTCCTGGCTACACGGAACCGTCGCAACTCTGCCGTGCTAAGCCTGTCCACTGACTCTATACACGATGTGATTGATCTGACAAGAATTTGTTTTTTCCAGCTCATAATCCAGTTATTAGACCGACCCTGGCTGCAAATTAAACAATTCAGAGTAAAGGTACTGTACTTCCTTTTACAGTATTTTATGTATTCACTGTAAAATACAAAACACTTACATACTGTGATTTTAGTTATATTTACCTTATTGCTTGTTTTACTGTAGAATAAATATTAATTAAATACTGTGATTTACAATGTTTTTTTTACTGTACAAATAAAAACAGGTAAGCACTGTTTTTTATGTATTGTACATGGCAATGCAGTACTATAGTACTATTAGAGTATATAACAGTCAAATACTGTAAATTCAGTTTCTCAATGTATACAATGTAAATGCTGTATCACTGTGATTTAACATTAGCAGCATTAATAGAATCACCCATATTCTAAAATATGTCAATTATCTGCAGGCAACAAGAAAATTGTTATTTATTTAAGATTTGGTCAACAGGAACCGCACTTTACAGCATTCTACTGTAAAAATCATATCCAGTAATGTTATTGTGAAATCTAAAGTGTACAGTGTACATTTGCTGCAGCTAGGGTGCGTCTAGATTTCTAGGCTAGAAGAGAGGAAACTTTTACTGAAAAAAGGAAAACAGTATGAGTTAACCATTTCTCTCAGGTGCCATAGTGTCTCCACCTGTCTGAGCCCCAGATAAGCTTAGAAACTGTAAGGGATGAAGTTAGTAACTGTTTTGGTAGCTGATTGACCAGGCCATGTGTGACTTTTTCTTATCATTTGCATCACGCTTTTGTGGAAATAAATCTTAAAGTGGACTAAAATCTTGGGGCTCATAAATTCTGACCGATGCCCCATGGCAAAAGGACACAACCTCTGAAACTGAACCCTCCTCCCTAACCTTGATAGATATTTCCAACTGACAGAATGAGCTGGTCCACTTTAAAATACATTTATAAAAGATATATTCCATTCAGATAGCTTTTCACATCTGACAGAATGAGCTACTTTACTTTGAACTACATTTATAGAGGAAGTCCTTCATTGTGTTAGATATTTCCTATCTGAAAAATTGAGCTACTTCAAACTCTATTTATAGAGGAGATAGGCCAATCTGATAGATATGTTCTACCTGACAGAATGAACTATCCTACTATAAACTACAATCATTGAGGTAGACCATTTTGTTAGATATTATTTTCACTCCTCTCTCTACAAATCTGAGCTTCCTTCCAATAGAAGGTAGTTTGCAAGAAAACTACATCAACCTGTACATTGTCTATATACGTTTCACTTCCGGGATTTCTGCGGTGCTGCTGGAAATTTCATTGGATCATGATATTTTTGTCTGGATGTCCGTTACCCTCTGCTTTCTTTGTGTTGGCATTCTATCCTCTGGTGGATTTCTGAGGACTATGGTTACCTGGTCCTCAGATCTCTGCAGGGTAAATCCAGACAGCTAGCTAGACTATCTGTCCAATCTGAGGACTATGGTTACCTGGTCCTCAGATCTCTGCAGGGTAAATCCAGACAGCTAGCTAGACTATCTGTCCAATCTGAGGACTATGGTTACCTGGTCCTCAGATCTCTGCAGGGTAAATCCAGACAGCTAGCTAGACTATCTGTCCAATCTGAGGACTATGGTTACCTGGTCCTCAGATCTCTGCAGCGTAAATCCAGACAGCTAGCTAGACTATCTGTCCAATCTGAGGACTATGGTTACCTGGTCCTCAGATCTCTGCAGGGTAAATCCAGACAGCTAGCTAGACTATCTGTCCAATCTGAGGACTATGGTTACCTGGTCCTCAGACCTCTGCAGGGTAAATCCAGACAGCTAGCTAGACTATCTGTCCAATCTGAGGACTATGGTTACCTGGTCCTCAGATCTCTGCAGGGTAAATCCAGACAGCTAGCTAGACTATCTGTCCAATCTGAGGACTATGGTTACCTGGTCCTCAGATCTCTGCAGGGTAAATCCAGACAGCTAGCTCGACTATCTGTCCAATCTGAGGACTATGGTTACCTGGTCCTCAGATCTCTGCAGGGTAAATCCAGACAGCTAGCTAGATTATCATGGACCTGGAGTTGAAAACGTTGAAGTTTGTCTCTAAAAGTGTCTATTGTCATTTCATTCGGATTGATTGTAAAAAAAAGCCTGGGAACAAATATATCCCAATATGCTTCCAATATGTTTGTATGTGTAAACAACAGCCAGTGCCAGTCTGCTCATTTCTCCCTCATGCTTCATCTGTCCTCGCTCTTATCTATTTCAAGCTCTCTTTTTAGAAAATGTTTTCCATTTTTTCCTCTCTCTGTCTCCCCCACTCTTGCTTTATCCATTGTTTTTCCACTCTCAGTCATCCCTCTTTTTTCACCTTCTGGGCTGATGGGTACTGGCCCACCAAGACTTCAGGGTAATGGTGCCGGGATTTTACAGTAATGCCGCTGACTCTACAGCAATGCCCTCTTGCTTGTGTGTGTGTGTGTGTGTGTGTGTGTGTGTGTGTGTTAGTTCTTTGTGCTCCCGGGGGATCAGAATGAAACATGGGCATAAGGAGCTAGCATTCCCTCAGAGGGCTGCTCCTGCCAACATGCCTTTATATAATGGGAATAGATGAAAGCCACGTGTGTGTTAGTGAGTGTGCATGCATGTGTGTGTAGAGTGTTCACATGTTTCTACCACTACTTTGTATCTGTGCACCATACACATATGCAGTGTTATTATAAATGGGTTAGTGGTTGTTTCTAGATAGACTTAGACTTCTCTTTATTAACCTTCTTGAGATGACTCCCGCAAGGGAATTGAAATTTCCAGCATCAGTTTTAGTAAGAATACAGTATAGAGGACAGTATAAAGATAACAATAATAACAGTAATAAAAATATTAATAATAATAATAACAATAAGAACCTTTGGCTAGATGATGTCTTTGCAAATGTAGCATATTGGGTAAACACTTGTACTGACAGTGCATGCGTTCATCTATCCACTTTCACTGTTGGGTAGCCATGAGAATGGAGTGATTCATTAGCTGTTCTTTCACATTTCAACCAAGTTTCCCATTTCCTTGGATTTGAGCAAAAAAATGTATAACTACAGTATATTGATTTTTTTAATAACTCAGAAATACCTTGAACGTGTAGTCTTTAAAGGTTCAAGAACGATGTTTGTGCATTTTCTGTATTTCACCTTTTTAATGCATAAAAAGGCTGGTAAAAGCCTGTGTGGCATTAGGAAATCCACCTGCCACAATGGCTAGTGGCCAACAAAGTTCCCTTCAGCCTTTATTGTGTGTATTTGTATCTCTCATCGTTCATAAGTTGGCATGTGTAGAGCAGTTTGTGTGTTGATGGAGCCAAATCAGGGCCACATAGAAAGCACTGTGTTCCTAGTCCTGGGGCTGTGTGCTCTAAATATAATGTCAGAACTGAGGAGGTGTCATATTAGCTGCAGACATGTACTGTAGCTCTTCATCAGGGGTTGTTGTGTGCAGCTTGCAGACTCCCTTAAAAAACACAGCCCAGCGGAGACAGGCGGATTCACTACTTATGCTCAGTGTTGGGAAAGTTACTTTTAAAAAGTAATTAGTTACATATGCCAATTAAGCAGAGCATGTTTTCCTCTTGTCCCAGAATGCTGTGTGGACTATCCAGACCCTCCTCTTCAGCGCTGTGGAGGATGGTCTGGCAATGTGAGACTAGGCAACATCTAGCCAAAGAGGAAGAGGTTCAAGGCAGAGCTAGGTACATTTGGGAGACAATGAGAAAAATAGAAATTTGACTGATTGGTCTCAATCGCAGAAATAGACAGCAGAGTTGCATCCTGGGGCACCATAGGCTACGTAGAAATAACATCACATTATACTCTCTCTGAGTCTGTCTGTATGCTAGCTCTCTGTTTCGTTGTCTCTTTACCTCTTACCCTATCAGACTTCCCCTCATCTCTTTGTTTTCTGTTGTCTGCATGTCCAGTTCTCTCCCTTTTCCCCTCCAGCTGTCCTACAGACTGGCCAGCTAAAAGCACCTGTGTGCTAACTTGTAGAACTTTTAAAGTAACTTAAAAAGTTGCAGCCTTTTTTATTTAGTTTTTATTGTTTTTTATCAGTTTAGCTTTAAAAAGAAATCACAGTTTGTGATGTGTAGGTGTCATAACCGTAATGGTCTCTCCCCAAATGTTAGATTGTGCTCGCTCAACAACATCAATGAATGGAAAGTTTGTCATCAGTGCTCAGTCTCTAAATGTGTCATGCTGTGTTTCCCTACTTTCCTTCCTGTCTTCTTCCTTAATTCCTATTATATTCTTTTACACCATTCATTTGTTAATTTCCTTCTCATTGCATTCTTCGCCAGTTAGCTACACTGTACATCCCAGCAATCCACACATATACATGTGCTAACACTAATGCACATCTATGTGCTTACATTGTATTATACATCTACTTACAAGAACATACATTTATATCCATTCAAGTTTGTTTCTACTTTCTCCACAGATTGATACCAGTTTTGGCATCAATGTATTTTTATTTTAGTACCCTTTGTTGTTAATGCTACCAAATGCAATGTGGAATAAAAAACAGCTTAATGGCCTCTAAATCTGTTTGAAACAAATCTCTTTAAAGGAACACTGACCCTTATAACCATAAGGTAAGAAAACAAGCAAACACACAATCACACTTACTCATACATTATGCATTCATTCATAATGTAAAGTGATATGAAAGGTGACTGTTATTTCACACATAGAAAATGTTAATTCACCCCCACTGACTTTTGTAAATTTGTATTCATCATAGACGCTTATGCATAATGTATTCCCGAAACTGATTCTGTTGTCTAGTTTTTAGAAGAAAATTCTCTTTATATATATTTCTTCATAACTCTGTTGTAACAGTTTGCCTTGCACTTTAGCTGTTTTGCATAAAATAAGCCAAGGGTGTCTTGAGAGTTGACATAATGTGAAAGCAAAATGTGCACTCCTGAAAAATGGTACAGGCTGTCACTTTTGTCTGACGAATGTATTAAAATCTGAGTTTAAGTACCACATTCAATATGTGCAAATATTACTATTGATAATCAAGCTGTTTAGCAGATATACAGTATATTATCATAAAATGTAGAGTGGCTGAAGTAATATTAAACACCCTAAATAATACACCCCGCATTGCAATATTATTAAAACACAAAGTTGGTCAGTGAAGACACTCTACCTGCCTTCTTCAATCAGTTTGGTACCTCGTTAGGGAACAGTCACCCCAAAATCCCAAATACATATTTGTCCACCTCATTGTTTTTGTAGTGTATTAGTCTACATCATGTTGGTGGGAATTGTCCAATGTTGGAGTTATCAGCCGTAGCATTGTCTGCCTTCTCTCCAATAAAATGGAACTAAATGACACTCGGCTTGTGGTGCTCAACGCAGCAAATTAAATACATTTCTAAAAGTCATAAGCAATGTCTCTTTCCAGAAATCATGACTCCACAGACCTGGTTTTGAGCAGTTTTATGCAGAAACTATTTTGGGAGGGATTATATCTCAACCCTGGCCTGGGAAGGCCTCATGATCCCCCAGTTAGAGCTGGTTAATGTAGCTCCGGAAAGGGTAGTTTGGGTTCCCCTAGTGTTGCATTGCCAGACCTTTCTCCGGATGAAGGGTCTGACGATGAAGGGTCTGACGAGTTCACAAAACATTCCAAGATGGGAGAAAAACGTGCTCTGGTTTATAGACATTTCTTTAAACCAATCACAATTGTCTTTGTACTGGTCACAGGTACGGTGCTTCTGCAAAACAGCCTCGGGAAGGAACTTGTTTTAGTGGAAACTGTGTATGTTTTAGTCGTGCAACAGAAAACTCTGATTGGACAGATAGTCTAGCTAGCTGTCTGGATTTACCCTGCAGAGATCTGAGGACCAGGTAACCATAGTCCTCAGATTGGACAGATAGTCTAGCTAGCTGTCTGGATTTACCCTGCAGAGGTCTGAGGACCAGGTAACCATAGTCCTCAGATTGGACAGATAGTCTAGCTAGTTGTCTGGATTTACCCTGCAGAGATCTGAGGACCAGGTAACCATAGTCCTCAGATTGGACAGATAGTCTAGCTAGCTGTCTGGATTTACCCTGCAGAGGTCTGAGGACCAGGTAACCATAGTCCTCAGATTGGACAGATAGTCTAGCTAGCTGTCTGGATTTACCCTGCAGAGATCTGAGGACCAGGAGTCCATTGGACAGATAGTCTAACTGTCATAGTGAGGACCAGGTAACCATAGTCCTCAGATTGGACAGATAGTCTAGCTAGCTGTCTGGATTTACCCTGCAGAGGTCTGAGGACCAGGTAACCATAGTCCTCAGGTTGGACAGATAGTCTAGCTAGCTGTCTGGATTTACCCTGCAGAGATCTGAGGACCAGGTAACCATAGTCCTCAGGTTGGACAGATAGTCTAGCTAGCTGTCTGGATTTACCCTGCAGAGATCTGAGGACCAGGTAACCAAGCGGAAGGGTGACGGACATTATGAAACATCATTGATATATAGACTAGGGGCCCCTTGCTGGTACTGCTGCCCCCAGAGACCAGACACCGGATAAGCAGATGAAGATGGATGGATGGACCTACAACCGCCATCCGCATCACCGAGTCGAAGGACAAGAGGCTTGTGCTCATGACAGCTCGAGGTCTAGACATTTATGGCGTCTCAGCTGAGCTAGCAGTTTTGCTTAATCTCAAGCTGTGTGAGTTTTTAAAATGTATTTGTTTGGCAATTTTTGTTATCTTGTTGTCTTATGTCTGTACGTACACATGTCTGGATCTACAGTCAATATCTCCAACAGTGGGCAACTCACACCAACAGTCTACACTAATCTATAGGAATTAGGAAAAATAAGTTTTTCATTTCTTTTTTATTTTGGGTTGATGTGTCTCTCTAACATAAATTGTCAGTCCAACAACAATTGAAAGTTAAGTAATAATTTCCTCATACAAGCAGTCTACACTGTTGAATTATGGAGTTGAATTTCATATGATATTTCCACAGATCATAAATGACATAGAATTATGGGTAGGAATATAGGTATACGCCTTTTTTTTCTTCCAGGATTTTCCAGTACAAGCAGTAATGGAAATGTTACACTCTGCAAAATCTGGTTTGCAACTTTACAACATGAAGCAATTTGCCTTTTTCTAAATAAGCGCCCGCCTTGCATGACACACAACAGTTCCAAATTTAACTCTTCTAATTATATGCCTTTGGAATTTTGGATTACGCAGCCGCTGAACGGTGTGTGCTTTTGGAAGCAACGCTGGGTAACATTGTTGGTTCGGGGGCCAGAGAGTGTGTAGAAAATGTAGGCAGGTTCTGGCTGCGAGTGAGAATCCAGTGTGGTATTTCCTCTATCTCCCCTCATGCAGGGCTCTGTCTTTCTCTGCCCCACTGTGCTGTTTTCTTCAGGGGATTTGCTGGTCTCGTAACACTGCCATCCAAATCCATTGTGTTTGCTATATACCCTCCTCCCATCTTCTTCTATCTCCTCTCTTCCTCACCTTCTCCTGCCTCTCTTCATTTTTCCTCAGTTTGACTCTGCTTCCCTTTTTCCTGTCTCTTCATGTCTCCTCACAATATCTCTCTGCTTTTTTCGCTTTCATCTCCTGCTTAATCCTGTTCGTACTATTCTCCTGCTCTCCCTGATTGATCCTCTTTTACCTGATCACATTTCAGCACAAGCGTCTCTCTTCATCTGTCATCCTTTTCCCCCAATGTGCTTTTGGTCACTTTGCTATTTCCTTTTCCCACTTCTTCTCTGTAATTCTCCTTCATCCTCAATATTGTAAATCACATTTTTGTCTCATCCTCGCCTTGTTGCTGACTTGATCTTATCTTCTCCCTTAAAGGTTCAGTAGGTAACTTTTGTAAAAATGTATTTTTTACATATTTGTTAAAACTGTCACTATGCCCTGACAGTAGAATATGAGACAGATAATCTGTGAAAAAATTAAGCTCCTATGGCTCCTCCCTGTGCTCCTACTGCCATTTGGCAGAAATACACCGCTCCCGATCAAAACAGCCAATCAGAGCCAGGAGGACTGTCTTAGCAGTGTCAATCACTCTCGTGTACGCGCTGCTCATACCCCCCCCCCGCACAGCGCGTACCGTGTCCAAGCTCAAGATTGCCCGTGTGCTGCAGCTGTGCTAATCACGGAGAAACAACTTTTCAGTAAAACTGCCAATTTCTCGAGTGACACCTGCTCAGAAAACAAAGACGGGCCAACAGAAGAAGACCGATGACGAAAAGCGAGCTAAAAGAAAGAATTAAACCGAGCCGAAATAAAACGAGGGTCAACATCGGAGGCTTTTCAGAGGTGGAGGGAGCTACGCCTCCTGAAAGGATTCAACACGGATTCAGAACTAGCCACATGTCTGCTTGACATGTAAGTATCCCTGCTGGATTTGTTTCATTTATTAATAACTAGCTACACAACTAAGCTAGCGATGGTTACAGTATCGCTGGTGATAGCGCAAATCTCATTTTACTCTGTAGCTTGTTGCTAGCTAAGTCTAACAGTTAGCTTGTTAGCTTGTAGCACGGCAGGAATGTTGTAGCTAACTCGTTCACCCTCAATAAGCAATATTGTTTCGATCCCTACATTTAGTAAGCCTAAATGTGTTTTTGTCGATCATAATTAAATGCAGCTATGGTGAAACTACTTTAATTGTGCGCTGTCCCTGCCCCTGTGTCTTCCCCCTCAGGATTGTAAATCAAATGTCTGACACACATTCTTTATGCTCCTCCAACAGGTCAGACATGGTCCAGACACAGAGGAACGTGAAGGAATCGTCTTTCAGTCCAAATCAAGATGTTCAGTATTTCCTTGTGTGTACTTTGCAAAAAAAGCTGATTTATTTTACCCATATGCAAAATAAAACCTAAGCCATATTTCTAAGATGTTGTTATTCCTTGGCTTAGTGAGCTTCCTCAGTGATTCATCATTCCTACTGAAAGTTTAGTGTTTTAAATTGATCCAAAAGGTAATTCAGTAATGTACTGTGTAAAGTGCTGCTTTTGTTCTCACAAATGAGCGATTACATAAACATTTTTTATCCCTTTTTTATTGAAAAATATTTACAAAACTTTTAATAGAAATATTTTAAAAAAGGCAATTTTTTACATAAAGTTTTAAAAGCACAGCACACAACAGCTAAACCCTCCTCAGAATAAATCCCCTGTATTGTGTGGAAAGCATTGGTGGCCCTGCTTACTAGCCTGCGCGTTCACGGCAGGCTAGAGGAGCTGTGGAGGGGGGGCTGTAGCGCAGCAGAGAGCAAGGGGGGAGGAGCCTGGAAGGTGTGCTTGTTCAAATTTTTAGGCTAAGTCCACGTTTCCTCAAAACTACCTACTGCAGCTTTAAGTATACTCGTTGCAGCCGACTTGTTGTGACGTCATGGGTGTGCCTTAACTGTTCATACTGGTGTGAGGTGCTGGCGACACAAGTTGCAGTCTTTTCCTGAACATAGGTGGCGCTAATGAGGAAAGGCTACTGACTTTGCTATTTGTACTGACTAGAAGAAGAAGAAAAAGGTAAACAACGGCAGAACTGGCAGCAGCATTGACGTCAATGGTTCGATTTGATTGGATGACCTACTCAAGCCTTTCATTCACCATACTGTAGGCTCGTTCGAGATGAGCCAGGTCTGCGCAGAATCGATCACCAGCGATCGGCGGCCTTTGCATGCGGTTAGATTTGTGTCCGACTTGATCCCGACTTGCTCTGACGTCATGCACATGTGGGCAACGATAATCTCACGAGAGCAAGGCGGCCGCAGTTCTGAGACCCAGGCGGCGCAGTTGGTTTTCACCGACTGCAAGAGCCAGGCGGACCCAGAGCATGCTGGGAAACGCCGGCCTCTCAGCTGATTTAACAGCTGATTGGTTCACGATCGACTCAACATGATGACGTTATACATAAACCTTTTATTATTCTTTAATCGGAAGGATTTTAATTGCTATTTGTCTGATTTAAAGACTTATTCTGTACAGAACACACGTTGTGTGGCTGATAGTGACGTTTAGAAGTTAAAGAGACTAAATCTGATCAGATCACTGATCATCTCCAGTCTGTTGTTCATTAAAATCAGCAACAGATCTCATGTAGAGCACTTTGACAGCTACTCTCTCATAATTAAAACAACTGGAGACTGTGTACAAGCTGATATGTGGGTCTGATTATATTTTATTAAATTGGAATCACACCACAGTGTTTTTGTCACTTCCTGTCCAGCCTGAAGGCGGCTGGAATCGGCTGGAAACTGTCCGACATTACCGCAGCTTTTTGTCCCCGCCCCCGCTGCTGCCGCTTGCTCTCGTCCACTTTACAGGCGAGGCGCAGTTCATCTCGAACGAGCCTAATAACTCATCTTAACCCAGTGAGTTAACAAGAGACACCTGCAGTCACTCTGAGAGACCTGGCATCGGTTACCCTCCAACTCGTCCATGCTTCCTGTTTGTGCTTTGTTGCGCACTGCTGGAAAAAATAGAACGTAAGATAAGATAAGATAAGATAAACCTTTATTTGTCCCACAGTGGGGAAATTGCAGTTTGCAACAGCAAAGATAAGAGCAGAGATAGACAAATGTACAACATGTAGAAGCATTAACAGTATTATACAATAAATTACACATGAACTATTAAACTATTAAATTGCACTTTGAAAATATGTTGTAATGATAATAATGGCACATGGGATGCAGGATATATTGTACAGAGTCAACAGTGTTATATACCATTATTTATATATATATATATATATATATATATATATATATATAAAATCCTGGCGCGCCAGCGAGATATACAGCATTTTGACGTCACATTGGTGCGCACCAGGTCGGCTGTGGCGACTGTAAAAAGGCCTTTACTCTCCACTTCCCCCCGTTTTCCACTCCTATCATCTTCTCATCTTTTTTCCTCTCATCTCAATCCTTCACTTCTCTTGTTCTCCTATTCCTTGTCCAATCTTCTTCCCTCTTCCGCCTTTGTTTTTTCCCTTTCTTCCTCCCTCTACACTTTTGCATTCGCCCCCTTTCCTCATCCGTGTCTCATCTCCTCTTCTTTTTGTATTCTCAACTTGTATATATTCAAATATGTGTTCTTGTATTTTATTCCTGTTAGTATTTCATGTATATTGTATTGTATTCATTCATTCATATTGTATTGTCCTTGTAAATTCTGGAGTGTGGTCTAGACCTACTGTATCTGTAAAGTGTCTTGAGATAACTCTTATGAATTGATATAAAATTGAATAGAAAATGTAATTGAATTGAATGTATGTGTATTGTATCCTATATCTATCTATCTATCTATCTATCTTCCACCTTTCCACTGCTGATACCAGCCAGTCATTTTTTACGTCTTACTGCCACCTTATTTGGAGCACATTTAACAATTGCATGCCAAGGAGATTCTAAAACACTTGGAGCGAATATTTCAATTTCAATTTCAATTTATTTATAGTATCAATTCACAACAAGAGTTATCTCAAGACACTTTACAGATAGAGTAGGTCTAGACCACACTCCAGAATTTACAAGGACCCAACAGTTTCCTCCAGAGCAAGCAACAGTATGTCTCCCTGTTGTTTGACTCTAACAGATTTCTTTTCATGAGTTTATTAAACATTGAAAAAGACAAGCTGTAAGCCTGTTTGTGCTTTGGGAGACGTTTTGGATTTTTTTGAAGAAATTGAGCGGTTTTGCCGAGTCGGGCGGCGCAATAAAATATAAAAAGAGGCAGCATTAGCTAGTTGAGACAGAGGAAGCAGTGCAGCATTATCTGTTTGTTACAAGAACATCCTCTGCCCACTCAGTGCTACATCCAGCTCCTCAAACAATGATATATACACACTCAGAGCTCTGCAATGACTGGTCGACTGGTCAGGGGAGAGCATGATGATGGCAAATATAACAGAGAATGTTAGAGGAAGAGTGCGTTCTATTTGTGTGTGTACACATCAACCAACGGGAGAGAGAGAGAAGTCTGCAATCAAACAGGAATGAAGGAAACGAGTAGGAGATGGTGTTTGGGTTGGAGGTGTTTTTTTCTGTTTTGAAAAGGAGGGCGGCCTTCTTCTCTGCCGCCTTTCAAAAAGCTTTTTGGGATTAGCTCCTGCCGCCTCCTGTGGCAGAAAATCTCAGAGGAGGAGAAATAGGATGGAGTTAGAGGATAGAAGAGATGAGGAAAGGGAAGGAAGATTGAAAGGAGAGGAGGCAGGGGAAGAAAAGAAAGATTAGTTTGAAGAGGAAGAAAAGGGGAAAGAAACATGAGATAGACAAAAAAAAGTAGGCACGGCGAAGAAAATATGAGGGAAGACGGAAAGGTGGAGTAAAGAGAAAAGGTGAAAGGTTAAGGAAATACCCCCCCCTTCTTAACCCTACTGCACACATGCACACACTACAGTATCACATGCATGATCGCCTTACCCATCAAAATCTCACCCAGATACCTCCCCTATGCCCCTCCCTCCTCCTTACTGCACCTTAATGATTCTTATATTTCCATTTACAATACCACATTTACAACATTTGCACATGTTTGTAATATGTCAATAATTGTTGATAATGTTAATATTTTTTTGTTGGAAAGCAATGACCGACTGTACATTCCGTTATATATGTGTCTGCACAAAACCATTGAATTGAATGTAATATAATAGAGGAGAATAGAACTGAGAAGAGAAGAGAAAACGAAAGATTTTGGAGAAGGGGTAGATAATAGACGGAAGGAAAGGGGAGAGGATAGAGAGACCAAAGGGAGGAGAAAACAGTGTAGCAACATGGAGAGAAAAATAAAAGAGGAGGAGAGCAGCAAAGAAAGGAGTCATTTTTTAGGGGGAGGAAAGACTTACTACTCCTCCTTCCTACATCCCTCTCATCTTCTCGGTACACCTGTTTCTCTGCCTCTTATTCTTTCTCCTTCCTCTGACAACTTTTGACTTTTTACATATCTCTGTGTCCATCTTTTCTGTGTCTTCACCCTCTCTAACCTTTTTGTGCATCCCTTTGTTCCTACTTATTCTTTTTATTATAACATGACTCATTCACTCCGCCTCGTTCTTATCATCTCTCTTCCTAACCCTTTCTTTATAACCTTTAGCCTGGCAGTTTTCATTGTTTGTATAAGCTATGAAATAGTCAGTATTTTATACCTCACAATTTACAAGTCAGGCTAAATTGGAAATACTTAACTTTTTCTTTTTTATTTACCTCAATGCCTACCTACAACAATGCAATTCATACAACAGCTTTGTCTTTGGTGGTAAATGGACAACTTCTCCCTCTCAGTTAGGATGTGACCCATCACTGTCACAGTAACTCTGGGTAGAACTGTATACTGCAGATTGCGTCTGAGAGACACAAAGTGTCCACGATCTGTCTCAATGCCCATCTACACGGTCAGATTCTGAACTTCTGGTTGAGAGAGGGCGAACTCTTAGGTTGTCAAAATGGTAGGGGTAAGGGACTGTGAGGAAGCTAACCCATTTAGCATCAGTTTAGAGCTTGGATATCTTTACATTCCTAGATAAAATAGTGCCACCAATTGCAGTAGGTGGGGCGACCCCAGAAAGAAAGCCATGCAGTTATATTTTCTTATATATTTTGTCCTTGTTATTTTTTTGGTCTTGTATATGTTTTAGTCCTTGGTTGCTCCCTTGTCTTGTCTAGTTGTGGTTTCTGTCTTGTGGTCTCTTGTGAGTGTGTGTATTTTCTGTTTTATTTTTTCTGTGCTGTCTTGTCTTCAGTTTTACTTCCTGTGTTTTCCCACTCTTGTGATTACCTGATGTCTTCCACCCGTTTCCCAGCCCTTGTGTCAGCTGCCCCGTGTTACCCTCTGGCTTTAGGCTTGGTGTCCCCCTTGTCCGTTGCCAGATCATTGTAGTGTTACTGCGTACGGTTTTGTTATTCTTCCAGGGTCTTGTTAGTGTGGTGTCTGAACCACAATGCTGGATAAGCTGTCAAAAGAAAGCCGCCTCAACAGTGTTTCTTGATTATAAAGTTTATTATATCAAAGATTCAGCATCAATTTAGAAGCTCTGCATGAGCTCAGAGAGTGGTAACCCAATGAACCCACTCTAGCTTTCAGTACCTTAGACGTTCTTTATATACATTATGTTTCTGTTTCTGAGCCTTTTTGGATTCTTTAGCGAGGCCGTCCCGTGGACGGGACCTTTTCTCCACTGAAGCAAAGCTGTTTTCTCCACTTAGACACGTTTTCATAAATTGCAAGCATTAAATCTTCATGAACACACTCATGCAGCACACCATTTGAAAGCTTAAAGTCTTGTGATTCGATAAAGCCCACAGATCAACACATATGATGATTTATAACAACTGTTAGATAGATAAATTAAACAGAAAAATTCTGCGCCACTAGTGTCTAAAGTGGAGTGTGCATCCATACCTTTTTCCTCGTGTCTTTATTTACAGCGGTGAAAGATCGACAAAAACCTTTTGTTCCTACATCGTCAACAATCCAAGAAATTAGAATATCCAAGCCATTTTATCTAAAACGAGCTGGTCCCCTCACAATCTTGTAGTTTCTGGCCGAGTTTCAACGGAAAGAAAGGTAAACAGTTCATAAAATAATCCTAATTTAATGAATGACTCTTAGAATATACAACTTAGCTTCCTCTGAGCCACACACACATCAGTCCCTGCAGTACATTTGTTCTTGTTTCAGCCATCCACATCAACAACGTAGATACAAGAGTAAAGATTAAGAGTGAAGAGATTTAAACAGAATTTCAAGAAGGGAGAAAGATAGTGATTGTCAGTCTTACAGAAATCACAATGTGCGTCATGTGAAGCAGTGTCCAAACAGTGTGTTTGTCTGTGTGTGTGCACAAAAGGCATCTTTTATTTCCACCATTAAATATTAACCAACATGGTTAATATTTGATGATGAGCCCCACTCTGCTGCACTACTCTGTAATTTGACTTCCCATGCTATTCTTTCTTTTCTCCATGTCTCCTCTTTTATGTCCCTCTTCCTCTTCTTTCACTTCTTTGCTGACCTTTCCATGATTTGATACATTTTTTTCATCCTCATCTCCCACTTTCGCTCTGTCTCTTTATTTCTCCCCTTCTTCCTTCTTTTCTTGCCACTCTTCTAGGGTCTTTGGTCCAAACTAGCATATCTATTGGATGGTTAGCCATGCTCAAAGGATGCTAATGACTTTTGTGAATGAATTTGTATGAATTTACACAATTGTTTTTTGAGATTCATTGTAATTTAGACTTTGGTTGACAAGTACTGTATTGGAAGGATTGCCATCAGATTTCATAGACACATCATGATATCTTCCTTTCTGTTAATTGTAATCACTTTGGGGATTGTTTCACTTTTCTATAGCGTCATCATCAGGGTATATTTTAATATTGTGCAATCTCCCATTAGCCTGAGCTGTGCTTTGTGTTTGGTCATAATTTATAATGCTATTGTGCGCATGCTTACATATTAAACTAAGATGATACAAGTTAACATTGTGTACCTGCTTATCATCAGCATGTTAGAACTGTTATTATGAGCATGTTACCATGGTGATGTCAGCATTCAGCTTCCTAAGTTCTCCCCACAGAGCCTCTAGCATGGCCTAGACCAAAAACTCTTCATTGGAAACCCAAACTGTACGTCATGATGAGAGAAGCCCTGGTTTCAAAACAGATGTTCCCTGGCCACGGTCGTCATAGCTGCTAACATCTGTCAGGACAGCTGCTTCACTTGTGTTTATTTCACCCATTCTGCCTTTCTGTCCCACTTTTCAACCACATTCCCACTTCCCCAGGGCCCTGCATCTCTATTTCGCATTATTGCCATTTTGCAGCTGTCCACCAGATGCCCTCGGCCTTCCCCAATCAATCCTGGTCACCTGACTCCAAGCCTTCTGCTCAGGTGTGTGTCGTCTCCCAATCACCTTGTCAGTACATATAACGGCCCTTTTCCCCAGTCAGTTGCCAGATTGTCAGTGTTGCTTCGTGTCTTGCTTGTCATCTGTCTGAACCTGAAGCTCCAGCCTGAACCCTGTACCACAACTTCTGGAGACTGTGCCTGGCTTTATGTATTGCCTTATGTACAGTCATCCTATCAATAAATCCCTGAACTTCTCCTGTCTGACAGATGATCACACACCAGTGTATGAAATTAATTTTGCAATTGGGGGGTGGAACTGTCAATCTTCCTGCCATGTTTGCGTGTATCCAATGAGAATTTAGTCAACTTTTGTTCTTTCACCTTTTCACCAAGTTGGCCTTGGATTTGAGCAGAACATTTTTTAATTATATTGAATTTGTTAAAAACTTGACCGCACTTAAGTTCAAGAACGATGCTCATGCATTTCCTGTATTTCATCATTAATGAGGAAAAAAAGAATTTGTTTGTAAAAAGCCTGAGTGCCTGATGGAACTGCAACAGCGGCCAAAAAAAGTTAACTTCAGGCTCTGTTGACATCTACCTTTGTCTGGCATACCCTCAACACACTGAGCAACGTACAACTATCCATTCAGCTTTTGATACAAGAAAATATAGACACACACAAACACCATTTTCCTTTCTTTATCAGTTCAGTTTATGTGTGGTAATACAACACATTGGGCTGTTGTGTCAGGTGGGAGAGATGACAGCTGACATGAACACGTTGATATGACACAAAGGCTACAACAACTGCTGAAAGAGAGAGACTACTTCCCTTCACCCCCCCCCCACATCATATCTGACCCAGTTGGAACTGATGTGTAAGGGCTTCACAACAATGAATACCAAAGTGAGAATAGGAGGTGGAAGAGCTTGAGGTATCAAAGTAGGGAATGGGGGGGAGGGGGGTGTAGATGTGGAAGGTACCAACGTAATCAAAAGCCTAATCTTGCAATCTCTTGCTCTAGATTTTGATCTTTAATTCTTTTCTTTTCATAACTTAAAAGGTAACACCTCCAGCTGGATGCTGTCTGGTTTTGGTTGGATCGGTGTTGTTGTTTGTGAAGTGGTTTCAATGAAGATAAAAGCAGAGAGAGAGTTTGAGAAGAAACTGCTTCAGAAGAGAGACTCATGTTAATCCCATCTACACTGTGAATGTTCCTCTCTGTTCCCAGTATATCGCAATTGTCTCATCTACATTGAGCTAAACTGTTTTAATATTTTAGCACAATAACTTGTGCTGCCAGCAAATTAAAGTGACACTCCTTTTTTTTGCTCTTCTCTCCGTATCTATCTGTCTCTATAAATGACAGCATATCTGAATAACTCTTACTGTAATATAAATCCCATTTATGCTAACTGATTTGAACTTCATCATCCAGTCCCAAAACTTCAAATATATATTTTTCATGGAAAAATGTGCAAAAAGTATTAGTATCTGAAAAAATTTGACACAACCATCACTGGTGGACGACTGTAAAGAAACTGTCCTTTCACCCTGTCTATAGTGGTAACCTTCGGTCCTACTGAAGTGTCCTTGAACGAGACATGGAGTCCTTACTAGCTGCTGTCCTTCAGCTGGCCTCTATCTCCCTCATAGGACACGGATGAGTCAAGAGAAATCAAATGCAGTGACTTTGATTAGGCATTGAAGGATATTTTTTGTGAGTGACGAGAACAACATTTTTTAGAATATTGTCCTTTATCCAAGCAAGACCACTGCAGTCAGTAGCGACGAGCTACACTGCCCGACAAAGCCAAAAGACCTTAACTTGCCAAGGTGCAGAACTGAGAAAAATGTTAGATGGTCTAAAATCTGGTTCAAATGAATATGGACGGCGTATCCAATTTTAACAACTTCATCCACATTGTCAAAATCATTTTAGATATTGAGCCATTACATTGAAAATATTTTAGATAACAGGAGCCATCCTAACCATTCACTACCTGAACGTCTTTTCCTAGTCTCCCGTTTCTTTGCACAAAAAAAACATTTCGGGCAAAAAGTCACGCTGTGAAATCCCTAACAGTCATAAATATGCTGTCAGTATATCTATGGATTAGCTGGCCTGTAACACCGTAACTCCAGCGAGGCAAAGAGTAACTTTGCAATGATGGGCAGCAAAACAACGTCAGAGTACCTGAACTCATTTTGAGCATTCTGAAGCACCATTAAACAAAGTCCAAGCACCGTAACTGATGTTACACCACTCTGCCTTGGCTTCTCTACGGCTATGACAACACACAGTTTTCTTCCCAAAATAATACATTTGACTCAAGATATCTGTCCACATGATAAAGCAGATCTTTAATGTTCCAAGAATGACAATAACTCATTTTTGACCAACATTGAGTTACGCTCTTCTGGCTTTGCACAGCAGTACAGTGTCAGTTATTGGGCAATTGGACATTTTAAAATTATGTCTTGTAAAAGTGTTTGTCTTAACTCAGATTATTAGTATTAGTGTCTTACTACCGGTGTTGTAATGTAACGAAGTACAAATACTTTGCTTTGGTATTTAAGTGGAATTTTAAGTATATGGACTTTACTTTGTTATTCACTGTATATCTCTATATATATAAACTTTTACTTCTACTCCACTACATTTCCCCAAGATATCTTAGTTACTTGTTACTACAAAATAAAATCTGAATAAATTTGTTACTGAGCAAAAAAGGTTCATGGAATTAATGCACGCTCCATTCCAGTTGGTGAAAAAAACATAGAAGAAAACTAAAGAAGAAGAGGAGGAAGCACCTGGTGCAGGCTCTGCCGCCATGGTAACAGACGATGACCACCCCAATGACAGTGGTGATGAAGATCATCAAAACTTTTTTTTACATTTAAAAATCTAAAAAATCGCTTGCGAATTACATCCCCTACTTCCCCGTTAACTGTAGCCATGAAACCTGTATGGACATCAACACCTCTGCTGACATGCTCAATTCATTAACGATCATACAACAAGAGACAACCCTGTCTCTCTCTCTCTCTCTCGTCACATTTTATATTGATATTTTATGATTACTTTCTGAATCTACAACGTTCTCTGTCAATATAGTAGTACAATGTCTTCTTCCACGTAGACTACACTGTAAGTTAGCACTAGGCTATACAGTTGAGTTGCATATGAAGTGGTTTGGGGTCCTTCTGTAAGTATTTTTGGGGTACAATTTGGTTTTGAAGGATTCTACAAACAGCAATACCATATGCCAAGTAATCGGCACGTGTTCAATGGGCTCTGTACTAGTAAAGTATACATACAGTAGCTGTAAATAACACAAGATTTCATGCAGGTTGTGGAAACTATGATACAGGAATAAAAACACAAAACATGTTCCTGAATAATAATCACTTAGGTTATGATGAGGATGATGATGATGATGATTTAAAGTCTAAAGGCCTTCTACTTAACATCTTCTGTGAACATTACTGCATTCTTTAGGCCAAGCAGAGTTCATCCTCCCCTGAGGTTTGTGTGTTACCAACAGGGGGCGCCATTGTTTCATTAAGCCATGAGTTTCTCCGCTGGCTCTGCTCGGTGGGCGCATGGAACAGTCAGCGAGAGCTCAGCCTGATGAGGGAATACACAGAGCCCAGTCCAGTCGGTTTAGTCAGAATACAACACAAACTGGATGGAGAGGAAGGGTGGCAGAAAAGGAAGCATGAGAGATGGATGTGAAGACCACTGCAAGAAAGTGAGGATAAAGAAAGCAGGGGGGGAGAGATAAAAAAAATGATGGCAAATGAAGAGGAGTAGATCAGTGTTGAGGTGGGAGGGAGAGGTAGAGGGTGTGGGAATGAGATGTTTTGGAATAAAAAGGAGGGAGAAAGAGAATGAGTTAGAAAAAGAGATGCAGAAAGAAAGGAGGGATTAAGAGACATAGGAAAGAGAGCACAGCCAAATAATGACATGCACAAACATGGAGAGATAAAGGAATGAATCAGTGCAGTATTCAAGACCAACTTTGTAGGGACCAAGACAAGTCCAAGTCTAGGACTAGTCGAGACAGATTCAAGTCCGAGTCCTAAAAGGTTCAAGTCCAAGTCCAGACTGCGTCTGGAATAAAACGACTCCTCTTCAAGACCACATACTTACCTGTTTATAATTTATTTGAAGAAAGAGACATTTTGCATTATTACTTGTAATGATCAAAAAGAGTAACTACACTGTAGGATCCCCAAAATAACATGATTGATTCCACCCAACGCTCTTTGCCAAGTACAAATCTCTACTTTCATTAATTTTGGGGCGTCTTATTCAATTTTATAGCATTGTAAAACAAATGGAAGTGTTTTTGAAATAGAATTGAGTAAAAGTTGACATATTCCAGTCTGTGATTATCATCAACATCCATTCCTTTAATTTTAGTCTCAATAATTCCTAATTTCTGCTTTTCTAACTCAAACATTAGGTATAATTTCCTATAAATGAGCTTTATTGACCATAAATTCCAAAAATGACTGTAAAACTAATACTTTTTTTTTTTTAATTAATAAGTTAGTGTTTTGTAGTGTTAAACGTCAAAAAAAGTGACAAAGAATGAAAAAAGTGTTGAAAAAAGGTACAAAAACATAAGAAAAAGTTAAACAGCGATAAAAAGCGTCAACAAAAGTGTGTTTGACGGGAAGACAACACGAGGGTTAAATTTAAACCAACATCTGTTTTCTTAACAAGCGAGCTGTTCTGTAAAGGGAACTCTTACAGGGACCACAGGGTCACATGTCTTCACGTGGAATACACACATCTCTCAATGACTTTATTAAGTCATGAGTATACATACTGTACAATACATGACAAAACATGCTTTAAAAATGGATTTGTTTTGAAGGAGGATGTTACTTTAGAAAATAGCATACAGA
This sequence comes from Etheostoma perlongum, assembly GCA_026937815.1. Classification (NCBI taxonomy): domain Eukaryota; kingdom Metazoa; phylum Chordata; class Actinopteri; order Perciformes; family Percidae; genus Etheostoma; species Etheostoma perlongum. The sequence continues at coordinate 23,404,590 of CM049374.1, read as the reverse complement.
GCTGGATCAGCCGAGACCAACTAGATGATTTGGCGAGACCAATGGACGAGTCTGAGACAGATCTGAGTCCAAATACCAACGAGTCCAAGACAAGACCGAGATGACAGAAGAACTTGAGTCTGGACAACTACAGCACTAAATGATGGTCGTACTGTAAATCAGACGAGAGAAAGATGATACTTGAACTTTGCATTTCTCGTAGTTTCTCCTAGTTTCCCATCCTTGCTTTCTTTCTTTCCAACCCCCTTCTTCCCCCATCTCCACTCCCTCCTATTGCTTTCTTTTTCCTCCTATTAACTCGTTCTCATCACACCTTATACCATTCTTTCCTCACTTTGTTCCCCTCGTTCCATTCCTTCCTACCTTTCCTTATCTCTCCTCCTTTTCTCCTTCTTTCGTTCTCCCTTCACTCTTCGCGTTTCCTCCCCTTCCCTTCCCTCTGTTTTCCTTGCCTCCATCCCTCTCTCTCTCTCTCTAGAAGTGTGTGTTGTGACAGATTGTATCAGCTTCCTCACTTTGCTTGCAGGGTATAGGGTACAGCTAGCCACGTTCTCTTCATCTGGATGGAGGGATGGAGAAGGAGCGAGAGAGAGCTTACATTCCCCTTCCTTTTTGCTTTTTCTTTGCCTTTCTCTTTCATCCTTCTGCTCAAGTCCCTCTGCTCCTGCTGATCTGCTTCTTTTTATTCAATGTGTCTTGTCTCTTCTGCATCCTTTCTATCTCTTCTTTGCCTTCCTCTTTCTCTCTCTATTTCCTGCCATCTCTCTCCTCTTTTATCTGCGTTTTCTTCACAGTTAATAATAATAATTTATTACACTCATATAGCGCTTCATCATAGACACTCAAAGTGCTTCATTTAGTCTGCTTTCTTCTTTCATTTGCCCTTGTGTCTATACATACATTTCACCCTTCATATTTATTTTATTGAAATCCCCATGCTTTTATGTTGCCCTCCCTTTTTCTTTCCTTTCTCCTATCTTCATTTTGAAAATGAATGATGGAACCTGGTCTCCATACCTGTTCCTCTCCCTATCTCACTCTTTCTCTTTCTCTCTCTCCACCTGTCCCCCATTCCTCTGTCGGGCAATGGTCAGCACCAGTTGTTCTCCCGGATGGAAACCAGACGGATGTCAGCCCTGTCTCCAGAGTTAAATAAAGCAGTGACACCAGGCTTCACACACTGTCTCCACACACCAATAATAGACGACAAGAAGGGTAAGAGGAAGCGATGACGAGGAGGGGGAGGAACGAGGGGATGATATTTAATATTGTTACGGAAGGAGAAAGAAGAAGAGAGGTCAGGAAGAGTGCAGAGTTGTCTCAAAACCACTGGCATCTACTTTCACTAACTGACTGACATGTCAAGGACTTTTAGGCACTGTTCCATTATCTTTTACCGTGACTGTTATTGCCGCTCTTCATTACCCCCCCCAACCGGTCCATCAGACACCCCCCACCAAGAGCCTGGGTCTGGCTCAGGTTTCTCCCTAAAAGGAGTTTTTCCTCGCCACTGTTGCTTTCTCTGGAGGGAACTACTAGAACTGTTGGGTCCTTGTAAATTATAGAATGTGGTCTAGACCTGCTCTATCTGTAAAGTGTCTCGAGATAACTTTTGTTATGAATTGATACTATAAGTAAAATTGAATTGAAGGTTGAAGCCTGATGGGAGGTTTTGCCACTCCTCTCTCTGTCTGTGTTGTTCTCAAAATCCCTTTGCTTCGAGAAACAACATGAAACTTTGAGTTGGCAAGCTAAGCTACACACTGAAAATGGAACGTTTTGAAGAAAATTTGGATCCTGTAACAAAGCAGGTCTGCTTGTTTTTGTTGGGGAAGGTCTGGCAATTTAAGTGACTTTCATGGTTGTCAATAAGGTTTTCATTCTTACCTTGGCACCTTTTTTAAAAGAAAAGAATATAGCCACTGTTGATCATAATGCATCTGAATGCGTCTGGTTTGTCTGCAATAAATATAACAAGTGTACGTCTACTAACAGTGACACAATGAAAGAAAAGAAAAAAAAGAAGAGCACACACAATAACAATCAAGCTAAAGTGACAGAAAGTCCAGGGAGAAATATTTAACTGTGTAACGTCCTACACTCCTACACTAGACTGACAGGAGTAGTGTAAGAAAACCCCAGCACAACAATAACGAGCAGCACCTACTGTAGCTGCACATGTGAAAACCAAGAGCACACATCCCCGCCCCCTCAAAAAAAGAAACAAAAAAACAAGAAATAGGATTAGCACTTTAAGGTCTCCAGTGCAGGATCCAGATTTATTCTCTCTGTGGAGCCGGGCTCATTAAAACTTGGCAGTACTGCTGTCATATGAGATAATACCTGCTATAAACCTGAGTCTGTGACCCACTTTGTTATATGTGTTAGCTGTGGACATGTGGGAAACACACACACACACACACACACACACACACACACACACACACACACACACACAAACAGCTAACTGTCACCTTGGTTGGTAAGGTGATGCACTGTGGTGGGAGCTGTCACGGGCCCATCTGATTGGACGATTTGTTGTCACACATAACTGGTTGACAGATGGACAGACTCATGACAAGCCCGCTAGATATGGTGAGAGACTCAGAGAGAAAGAGAGAGAGAGGGAGAGGAAAGTGAATTAATAAAAAATGAGCAGGAGAGTGAGAGATAAAGGTAACAGTGAGGAGAAAAGGAAACAAAACGCTAAAGAAGAAAAAAGGAAGGAGTAAAAAAATCCTTGATGGAGACAGAAACAAAAGAAAAAGTCAGTCAAAGTTGAGAAAAGGTAAGGAAAGCGACAAAGTGGACTGGGAAAATAAGACAAATAACCCATTTTCGAGGGTTCGACTGGGCATTGTTGGAGTAAATTTGCTTCATTTTCTCAGAAACACGCCTGTCTGTGTTAATTACAATATTAAAATCAGTCATTACAAATACTCATTTTTGAGGGCATTAACGAAAAAAATCACATGAAACTGATGTTGACAACGCCACAATGTTCATTAAGCTCTTTGATTAAGCGATGCGTAACAACGTCCCCGGTTCCTGTTATCTTAACACACTGCTTCCACTTGTTCATCTTCCAGTTACACACACTGAAATGAAATGCTTTATTTGTAATAATAGGGCAATGGAAATGTTTGTATATCTTTTTTTAAATGTGATGCTATGGCAGATATTGGAAATATGACCTGAAGATTTAATAGAATTTAGTTAACCAGTAGAGGTCTTCATGAGTCCAAAATGTCCAAAGGTCCTATTTTAACCTCCTACGCTAAAACAATCTGCCAATTACGACGATGGAGTGATAGAACGTACCACTCTTCCAATTTCATGACTTCTTAGGGGCTTTCCTTGACATACTGAAGAAAACACAGACAGCGAGCTGGCTCCACTCAATATGTTTTTGAACTACCAAAAAAAAAAAGATCTGAGAAGCTCAGATTACAGCACACATAAATAATTTGATAGCCAATGGAACCAAATGTATAATGCCCTGTACCACATGTCTTTACAACCCCCTTCATGAATATTGTGTTTTTATTTTTTTTGCAGTGTGTGTGTATGTGTTTGTGGGACCTAAATGAGGACCAGCAATGTGCTGGGTGGGCGGGTAAATGGGGGCGGGGTGGGAGAGGTGGGCGGGTAGTAGGCTGGGTTGGGGGAAGGGAGGTGGGTTGGTAGGGGTGGGTCGGTATAATCAATAATATGGGATGAAGGAAGCATGGAACTCTAATTTGATGAAATTCTGAAATTGTTTTTAGTTTTTTCTGTTGTTGTGTCGTCTTTATTTGATGCACACATTTATTTATTCACAAAGAAAATTGATGTCCTTAAAGGTTGGATTTGACCTCATTTTTTAATTAAAAATTTCCAAAACATGATTTTTTTATTCCTCTTTTTAGTCAACTTAAGCATGGGGGGGTAAACTTATGAGCACCACTGTAACCAGTCACCTGCACTCACACAGTGGAAACTGCTGTCAGATAAAACTCCACTGGCGCCTTTGGAAACTCTTGGTGGCTTCATGCAGGTGGTGTTTTGTCAGCAAAATTCAAATCTGCAGATATTATACAACCACTTTAATAAGCACACACACACACACACACACACACACACACACACACACACACACACACACACAATAGCCACAGGCCTTGAGTGGGAGCTGGTCTGACTAAGCTGTCATAAATGTATCTGATTAAACGATTGGCTGTCACACAGGGCTGTGATTAGCTGACAGGCCATGATGACCTCATTAGACATTACTTCCTGTCCAGAGGGAGGAATCCATCCCAGAATCCATCACAGGAATCTCATCTACTCAGTTGCCTGCTTATTAATTAATGTATAAAGTATGCATGGTGCCCTTATATTGAACTTTGCACCAAACATTAAACACAGATGATACACAGTTTACATACAATATATAAGTTCTTACATATATTATGTCAAATATGTCAATACGATGCAGCCGCCAGGATACCGACTCATTCATCACTGAATGCCAATGGATCAGGAAAGGCTGAATCAATCACTGTCTAATCAGTTTATCATTGAATGCCAATGGATCAGGAAAGGCTGAATCAATCACTGTCTAATCAGTTTAACATTTAACACAGCAACATGGCAGGGTCAAGTACACACACACACACACACACACACACACACACACACACACACACACACACACGCACACCCTGGTTGTATTTCCTACCCTGTGTCTAGATTCACAGTGTTTTTGTGACTGTGTTTGTAGATAGATAGATAGATAGATAGATAGATACTTAATTCATCCCAAAGGAAATTTTACTTTTGTGTGAAAGTATGTGCTCTGTTCTTGCAAGGATCTTTTAGTGTAAACCTAGGCTGTTTCTCAGTTCTCTTAGTTGAATCCACGGTTCCTCCACCTGCTTCCCTTCCTTGCCTTCCTACTGAGGAAGCATCCGAGAGACGGAGAAAATCATGTATTTTTAAAGGGATGAGACATCCTTTCCTCTGAATAAGTCAGCTGTTTAAGAGGAGTTAGCAACGGCTTTCTGCTGCACAGCGTCCAGTTTCGTGATCCCTCAACAATCTATGCTCCTCGGGGAAGGAATAAGAGCTTTGAGACCTTCGAAGGGGGACCAGAACGACTTCTGGTTCAAGCGAGGAGCTGTACAACAAGAGAACTGAGATTCAGCCCTAGGCAGGTCCACAATGGGTTGAGATGACCCCGGCCCAAGGCCCAAAGGTTGCCCATGCAAAGGTCTATGGTGCTGGAGTGGGTTAGATGAGGGGTGGAACATGTTGACCACTATCCATAATTCCTGACGGGCCAGCCTAAGTATTTCTGACCGGCTAGATTTGGGAGTTCAGCTTGGGGAGTGTCTAATGTTGGTTTACCGCAGCAACTCAGTTCTCTCATTGGCCTCCAAACCCTTTAGTAGTTGATCTGGGTACTGGATCCAAGAGATCTTGTCAGGCCTAGTGCCGGGGAGGGCAGACACTTTTATCCAAAGCAAATTAACTTCTCTTACCCCCCTAGACAGGGGCATAACACGTACATATAGTATTAGAGGTTCAAATGGGCAGGGTTTACTAACAGGTTACTGCTCAGACTATGACAATATTAATATATTGAATATGACTTTGTGTATCATTCTATCCATCAGTCCCTGAATTATGATTAGTTCGTGGATGTGGTGCAGGCAAAATGGAGATGTGTATTTGTCTATCTCTGTGAATTATGGATAGCTGTAGAGGGCAAGGAACTACAACGTTGTCTGTGTGTGTGTGTGTGGGTGTGTCTGTGTGAATTATGGTTTGTTATGTATGTGTGTGTAAGTACGTAATAACTAATGCTTGCAGGGTAGATGGGCGCAGAACAGAGCAACAATTGTAGAGTTATAACTCAGCTCAAGGTTGGCAGGGCAGACACATACACACACACACACACACACACACACACACACACACACACACACACACACACACACGCACACACACATCAGAGAAGGATCCTTGATTACTCTGTTGTGATTGTCCTGTCCCACCCAAGAGTCCTCATCATATCCCCCACCTTGCAAAAAGTCACAAAAACATGATTTTATTTCTGGACTTTCACTACCGTAGCCCAAATCATCCCTACATTTTCACACTCTACAAAAATATATATCATCGTTTGAACATGCACTTGGTAAACTTGTGACATTTATATTGGCAATGTAATTCTCCAGAAGCTTAAAGGGGCAGAGCTACAGGGGTTGCCAGAGGGTGAGATTGGCATTTCAAAACCATTGATCACGCCTGTTTTTTTCATTTTTTCATTTTGATGTTGCAAAACCTTAACTAAAAAAAACATTCTAGTAATCAGTTATTTTAGTCAAGCCTCAAAAAATATGGTGCAAAGAATAGCATGAATTGAAAATGTACAACTTGCATCAATGAACATAACAAAGAGGGGACGCTCTGGAAAACCCTCCTCATTGGACACTAAATGAAATCATGATTAACAATGTAAAATGTGCATAAGCCAATAGAGTTATGCATACATAATTCTACACTTCTATTTTTGAACATACTGCGTGTTCTGTATCAGCTGTGTCCAATAGCTTGTTTTAGGACAATGTTCCCTTAGAGATAATGACGTCATGAACTTGAACTTGAACATGCACAGTCACACACAAGCAAGCACACACACGCACACACACACACACACACACACAGTATTAAAGTTGTGAAAGGTCGTCCCAATCCTCTGAGGATTGTTGGTAAGTCCATGTTTATCCTGTTTGCAGCCAAGCATGGAGGGCAAGGGAGCAATAGCTCACCCTCTAGGTCTCATTAGCAAGGGTGTCACTGTGTGTGTGTGTGTGTGTGTGTGTGTCAGTGTGTTTGTTCATACAACATAAAGGAGAACATAGGCCATTCTCTTCTGCCGTCACTGCCACAATAAAATGTTACACTTTTCCTGTTTTCCACAATTTTAAAACTTTACTTTGCCCATTTCTGCTCTGACGCTGCAATTCCATGACCTGACATCACATGGCATCTGATTGGAGGCTGGTCTCACTTTGTCCCACAACAACATTAAGAGTTAAGAGTTTAGATGTGTGTACAGTTTCTGTTAATGATGTATTGTATTAAGTGTCCCTTTCATTATAGTATTCAGATTTATCATAAATAATTGAACATGCACATGCATTTTATCTTCCACTAAAGAAAAATGGAGGTGGGGTCACATTTCAGCATTTAAAAATGTATTTGAAAGTAACACATTAGTTACTTTCTGAAGCAACTAGTTACTTTTATAATTTGTAACTGAGTATCTAATTTAGTTACTTTTTGGAAGAAGTAACTAGTAAATGTAACTAATTACTTTTTAAAAGTAACTTACCCAACACTGCACTTGATGGACTAACGAGAAAATGTGTTTCTACGCTGAGTATCGACTTTGTTACGTATTTGTGTAAATTGGAATTCTGTGAGTTGGTTTTTACCTTTGGCAATGCTAAATATTCAAAAAACATGATATAGGCTGTGTGAGTGTATGTATGTGTGTGTGTGTGTGTGTGTGTGTGTGTGTGTGTGTGTGTGTGTGTGTGTGTGTGTGTGTGTGTGTGTGTGTGCGTCAATATGTGAATGTGCACATCCATACAAATATTTCAGTTCATTTTGCTGCAGATGTATTTCAAATTATGACCTTAGCTGCTCTCTCTCTCTCTCTCTCTCTCTCTCTCTCTCTCTCTCTCTCTCTCTCACACACACACACACACACACACACACGCAAACACACAAACACACATTAAAAAGTAATGGGTATATCCAGAGTCTTGTTAGTGTAGTGACCCAAGTCTGCATCAATGTACTGTATCGCTTGTGTGTGTGTGTGTGTGTGTGAGATAGAAAGATTCAATGTGAAACATATTAGGTGTTTAAATATTCATTGGTCTCTCCGATCACGTCTCTGTAGCACACGGTTTGCAGCTGGCAGACTTGGTTTGAGTATTCCAACACTGGGCAGTTATAGATTGGGTTTCCTGGCATGTTGGAAGAAATAGTGAGATGGAAAAGCATGGAAAACATCCAAGTTATAAATGTGTCCTTTGTTGAAGTGTGCACATTATGAGACAACTTTAGGTTGTGGGTGGAGAGACTGTCTTCATCAGACTGACAAGGCTCGGATACACAATGTGTAGAAAAACAGAGAAAAACCTCATGGGCTTTATTACCAAAGATCTGTATTTTTTGGATTTTTTGAGATTCTGATTAAATATATTATTAAGTTAAACCCTAGTTGATGACACATAAAAAGGTGTATGTAATTAAAATGCTTTAAAGAAAAAACAATATTAATATAAAATACATACTATAGTTGTACTCATCCCTGATGTCATGTGAACGTACTGCCTTAACAATGAAATCAGTCATCTTTTCTTTCTCTCTTTTCAAAATGACTTTTTTCTTCAAACCTAATTGAATACAAAAATCCGCCGAGCGCTTGGTTAAGGTCACATCTGTTTGCATGTTTCTGATGAGCCGTTTGTCAAAATAAACCCAGCCAAAGAGAAAAGGGATTGTTATTAAGAGGCCGCTATTATCACATCCGAGGCCCTGGAGAGATGCAACGTGCCACTTAAAGGACAAAACAGAATAATTCTCCACAAATTATAGGCTTAAAGACGGCACAGCGACTACGGCTTCCGGAAAGCATGTGGGCCTATTTGTGTCTGGATCTGTGCATCATTGTAAATGCACAATGCAAATAAAGAGGTATTGCATGAGGAATCAAACAAAGGAAATAGGTAAGAAGGGAAAGAAAATAATAACAGATCCAAAATCATACAAAGTCACAGCTTAGCAGGCGATGAAAGAAATACTCGAAAGCCACCTGCAAAACTTTCATTTAAAAACTGTGAGAGTATGTGAAGAACGCTGGATGCGAACATGATGATTTGGACATGAAGGATAAATGTGATTGCGGTCACAGCAGAGGGGGGTGGGGGGTCTGGACCCTCTAAACAGCCGAGACTTAGATAGGATAGATACAACCTCATCGGCAATGCTAAAACATGATTTCAAATTCAGTAGATCTGTATCACTGCTAGTGTATTTACTGAACTGGGTTCACACATTAAAGGAAATGGTTTCTAATGCTCAGTACTAGTACTTACTGTAGCAGTAGCAGTTCTAATGCTCAGTACTAGTACCTACTGTAGCAGTAGCAGTTCTAATGCTCAGTACTAGTACCTACTGTAGCAGTATCAGTACTAATGCTCAGTACTAGTACCTACTGTAGCAGTAGCAGTTCTAATGCTCAGTACTAGTACCTACTGTAGCAGTAGCAGTACTAATGCTCAGTACTAGTACCTACTGTAGCAGTAGCAGTTCTAATGCTCAGTAATGCTTAGTATAGTACCTACTGTAGCAGTAGCAGTTCTAATGCTCAGTACTAGTACCTACTGTAGCAGTATCAGTACTAATGCTCAGTACTAGTACCTACTGTAGTAGTAGCAGTACTAATGCTCAGTACTAGTACCTACTGTAGCATTAATCATAAATCCTGGGTGTTCTGACACTGTTTTTGCTTTTATATCAACAAATAACCCAAATTGATTGTCTTCATACTGTCATGCATAAGACCTTTTTTTCTGTCCTGGACTCGGTCTTGACTCGGACTCCAACCTCTTTGGACTCGGTCTTGTCTTGGACTCAAACCTCTTTGGACTTGGTCTTGACTTGGACTCGACTAGTCCTGGTCTCGGACTTGTCTTGGACTCGACAAAGGTGGTCTGGACTACAGCCCTAACTGTAACACAGAATTTCCCTTCCAGGATCATTAAAGTATTTTTGATTCTGATTCTGAAGTCAAGGGGAAAACACAAGACTTTCACCCAGGAAACAGGTGTTTGTGTCCCGTGAGTACTACTTAAAGCTAAATATAACTGTAAAAGCAGCTAAAAAGGCACAACTTTTAATTAGAAAGTAAAAGGACACTTCAGTTCATTCCAAAATGTAAAGCTAATAAAGTCAATACATGTTGGAAGTAATACAAAGACCTTGGTTTGCAAAATGTGGACAAAACCACCCTTCTTCAAAATCGCTCAAGGAATAAAAAAAATGGAGATTGTTAGCTATTTATCAAGCCATTCATTTAGCTGTTTTTGTCACGTCATTGTGTGCCAAAACCAAAAACCTATAACCTGACCCTTCCTGTTGTGTCTCGGGCTGTGTTGATTGACATGAATTTAAATACAAATTAACACAGTCTTTCATATGGTGTAAACACATTGTGGAGCCCTTGATTCACCCTCCCACCACACCCCCGGTGGCTCTCTCCAAAAACTTTAGATGTTTGTTGCTAGACATTGAGGAATCTCATTAACCTTTGGGAGGCTTTGTGTTTTCTAAACTGTGATCTTGGCGCAGGCGGGCAAGATTTTGACCCTTTTCACAGACTTTTGAGTTTTTATCAATATGTCAAGCTATTTTTGAAGTATTTGCATACTGATGAGGTCTCAGTGTTTGTGTTTTGATACATAATCGAGAGATAGTTACGCTTCTCTTTTTGTGTATTCTTTCTATGTGTTTCTATTTGCATGCATTCCCTGCCTCTTTAAACTAAATATCTGGAAATGGCATCTGAAGTTACCAAAATGCACCAAAGGTTTGGTATTTTCAGTTAAAAGAAGCACAGTCCTCCAATTTTTGATGTGTATGCTAGTTTATTAGTCCCACAAGGGGAAATTAGAATTTACACAGGCCTGAGTTACACACACACCATACTTTAGTCCATGTGGGGACTTGAACTGGCAACCCTCCAACCCAACTCCCTACTGACTGAGCTTTTGCCCCCCCCCCATCATGCCTTTTCCTATGCTGTGTGGTCCTTAACTGTGATGATCTAGACATTTTTTGACATGCCAAATCCCCAATTCTGAGAATATATGGAGCTGAACTGTATAGCCACTGTGTGTGGACTTTGGACTATGCTACCTTAGGGAATCACAATCTGTGCCTCGCAACTCCAACATTCCAACACATTCTTACTCCAAGCTTGTCAAAGCTGTCAAGAGCCTTTGGTGTTAGTTACTGACGAAAAACGTCTCCTTTAGCCTCTCAGTCAGACGCAGGGGGCTTTCAACTAATTCAAATGTAATCCTATTCGTGGCGGAATTTGACGCTCTGGGTACCCATTTCTGCATCATTTTCCAACGTCCTTCGCATCACTTTTTGACGCTCAGTTATGGTTAGGGAAAACACCCCAAGCTGCCTCCTTACGAGGGTTTCCGGTCTTTCATAATCCTCGCTATCGTTGTCACTCTTAATACTAAGTCTTCTTACAGCGCCACGGTCGAGATGCTGCTCTGCACGGAGCGTTCCATGCAGACGCTGAAGGGTATCGGTACCTGGCGCTGAGAGTCACTGACCAAGTGTCAGGATTTATGAGTTGGGAGTTAGAACTGCTTGGACAATCAGAGCTGTGACTTCTATCTTATCAACCTGTTCTCACTCCGAACACGTAAAATACAGATGTTTGGACAGTGGCTATCTGCGTCTGATGCGACGAAAAAAACGCCCTTCGACGTGTGTGTAGAACGTACAGCATAGCAGCATCTAGACGGGGTTAAGCAAGTAGTATGTAAGGGGGAAATTCCGCGTTGGGAGGTTGTTTGGGGGGGTGGACGGGTCAAACATAGGACTTTCACCCAGGAGAGTGGGGTTTGTGTCCCGCGTGTGTCCTTAACCGTCCCGTTATTGCCGCGTGTCACGGAACTGTAAACACACCCATGACCTATCCATTAACCCTTGTGTTTTCCTCCCGGGTCAAAAACAGACAAAAATTTGACATTTTTGTCCCTTTTTCAGACTCTTGTTTTTAGTTTTCACTAACACTACCTTACTACCACTAGTTGTACACTACTTTTTGGAATCCATGGTCAATAACCCACATTTATATAGAATTATACCTAATACCTTGAGTTATTTTGACTAATTGTTAAGGAATGTACAGATGAGTTTATTCAGGAATGAAAGTGATCAATAACATTTGCAAATGAAATCCAATCAATTTTTTTGTGGTAATTTGGTTAAAAAGAAAACCATATTTCAGATATAGAGATTTATTAAAGGGGTCAGGGTGGAGGGTTAACCTAACAGCGTCAAAAGGGACGCCAATCATCCCGACCAAGCGTGTTTAGGTAAAGCGTGTTATATGATGCTAAAGGAGACTTTTAGCGTCAATAACGACAAAGGCACCTGTATTTTACGAGATGGGAGTGAGAATGTGTTGATGTCATATACTGTATTCACACCTAATGACCAGCTTGCCATGAGTGTTGCCTGGGACGCAAAACCATGAAAGAAGGGGAGGTTTTGGAACAGTTATCCATATGAAGTTGGCTTTAAAAGGCAGTTGTTAACTTATATTGACCTTTATTGGTGATCCATACAAATGACAGTTTTTTGCAGAGCACCCAATTCTTGATGTCTTCCGAGTTGCACCCTGCGCATTGGAGTGTGAATGTGTGTGAGTGTTTATCTGATGAGCAGGTAGCACCTTGTACGGCAGCCTCGGCCACAGTGTATGAATGTGTGTGAATGGTGAGTGTTTCCTGTATGATGTAAAATAAATAAATACAGCACATTTAACTCAAAGGTGTTAAAATCCCCTAAAACAACTATTTTTGTGAGTGCGTCATCAGCTGGATTACATTTGCTGCCCAGAGAGACATGCCACATCATTGTGCGTTTGTTTGTGTGTGCGTTCTCACATGCCTCAGAAGTGCTTTCATTTCTGACCTGCTCTCCGCTTATAAAAGCACTCGCCATCCTCTCATGATTACCACTCATCACCAGCACAGCGTGAGCCCTTCCTGGTCTACTTTGTTTTCCCGAATCCCATTGGAGGATTACAGACAAGTGCCTCCAGCTTTGCCTGTGTGGTTAGCCATATTGACAGGAGAAACATTAGGAAATATTTCTAAAAAACTGAAGCAAAAAATGCAAAATCGAAAAACTTTTTACCCTTGTGTCAAGTCCATCTGTCTTTGTAAGTGTAGCCGATACACCGTAAAAATGCAAGGGGCCCCTCATCTTTATTCTGCAGTTTAGAGAGTTGTGAATGTGATTGGTGTGCTGGCAGGGTGGTGATTGATAGGCTGACTGGCACGCACAATGTAGCCTGAGGGAAGGCACGCAGTACATTTTTCAACCATTGAGGAGACACTATTCCGAGTGACTCTGAATAAGCTGTAATTCTAGCAGAAACACTCCAAGCCTTAAACAGTGGGGAGTGCAAACATCAGAGCTGCAGTCCTCTGACTACGATGACTGATAGCTCATGTTGAACATTCTGAAATATGATTTGCATTAAGTTTGGTCACTGATGCTTTATCCAGCTCTGCTTGGCTCACCTCACTTTTGGTACCTAATCATTTTCCCTATTTTTTTTTCCACTGCGGATAGTAGCTGTTGAATGTGTTACATTCCATTCTGTAAAACCTAAAAAAGTCTTAATTGGTATCATAAATTGTTACACCGTTTTCCTTCCTGAAGATTTATCTGTGCCAACCTTCCTTGAATTAATCCTCCTATACTATGGAGCCCCTTTCTTATCTATCTTGAACCTTTAAAACATTATGAACTAAAGCCTGCATCGTGTCACTTTAATCTCAGAGCGCTCGTAGCGTCTTTCAGAGTCAACTCGCAGAGTCCGAGCCAGTAGATAATCAGATACCAGGAAACAGTCGTGATCGGTTTGTTTCATGACAGCATGCCCTCAGTGTTGGAGGAATTCTCGGTTAAAAGACATTGCGCAGTGTCTAACTGCCGTGGCATCATCTTCAGCGTGACACTCTCTGAATCCTTTAGTTAGGAATAATGTCTGCACTTTGTCAAGTTTGTGGCGTAGTGTTTGGTGTATCTTATTGATGTGGATGTCATCTGTTGGCTGGTCTGGGAGGATGTGTGATGACCGGGTGGAGGAGACTCAGAGTGGGGGGGTTCCGTCTCAGAAGCAGTTTTCGCTCAAATTACAGACCCCCAAACGGTACCTAGAAGAGACATGAGAGAGATGTGCAACAGGAAGGGAAGAGGGGGAAGATGGATGGATAAAGGAGAGGGAAAGGGAGAGTGGGTCAAGCAATCAGAGACAGGAGCCTGGCTGCGCAGCGCGGTAATGTAGGTCTGTCTGGTGATTAGAGGGGTGGTTTTGGCGTGGCCCTGCTCTCGAACCTAAGTTAACAAATTAACTTCATTACTTTAAATGAACTTTGTGCTCACCATCACAAAAAAACCCAAACAAATTGTGTCCAAATCAATAGATTAAATAACGACACCATTTCACAAACTGCCATGAGACTGGGCTGGCATTTCGGAGGTGCTGCAACCCCCGCAAGCAATCGCATCCATTCAAGTCAATGCTTGATATTCCACCAGCCGTGCCGCGGCCCTTCCCAGGAGGGTGCGTGAAAATGTGCCCCATGGTCTATTTTCACACCATGTGACATTCGGACAGTGAAACATTAGTAACAAAAAACACTCTTCCCAATACCATATACTGTATGTCTCCTCTGCGAGATCACGGACGGGGAGAGATTAATCTTGGAGGAAACGGTTAAAATGAATAAAATAGATGATAAAGCAGGAGAGGCTTTAGGGGCGTGGCTACACACCGACCTGTCCATCATGACAGAGGCTACGCAATACTAGCAATGGCACTTTGTGCATTAGAACAGCTGTGATCTTGGTTTAGGATGTTGTCCGTGTTTTCATCTTGACCTTTGACCCTCTCACTATCTTTTTTCTCCTCATCGAAGTTAATTGGAACATTTAGGTTGGCTGAAAATATCTTGGTCAGCGGAATGTTTAGCATTTAGCTAAGCGTAGCGCTATAAAGCCATACACAACAGTGGTTTAGTCGCGTCGGAGACAGACCAATCAATCTGAATACTATTCATAAAATAATCTGTTTGAAACGCACCTTAGTATCTGTTCTGACTGCACCTTATTCTCACTATTTTACTTTAAATACATATATTTATACTTTATACTTTTTCCCAACTGTATGTATCTAGTATCTAGATATTTTTTAGACGTTATATACTGTATGTATCACTCTGCATGCTCTGCACACCTATATAAGCATTTAAGCATTTATTTTAATTCATATAACTAATAACTTGACTTTTCCACTGTGTTTTTAGTTATTTCTGTGCTGTATTCTTTTAAACTGTGAACTTTGCATGTCATTTTGTACTACAGTGTACTGTGGTATGACAATAAAGAAATCTTGAATCTTGAATCTTGAATCTTGAATCGTCCACCCTAGCTCCACCCTGTTTTTCCAAATATGAGCACTTCTGGCTTCAAAATTCCAAGATAGCGACGCTGAAGGGACATCCATAATTTTACCACTCTATGGTCCATGGACAATCCGCCTCAGTATGAATGTAAGTGATAATGGTTGTCTGTCTCGATGTGCCAGCCCTGTGATTGACTGGTGTCCTGTCCAGGGTGTCCAGGCTTGGAACTTTAAAAAAAACAAACCAGTTGTGATCAGGTCAGCAGCGTGTCACTGTCGTCCTTGTGTAGCCTTAATACTACGTTGTTACAAATGCTCTGATTTGTTTCTGTTGACTGATAGACTGGCAAATACCATCTGTCCTCTCAATCACTCGATCAGTCACACTCTCTTAAACACACTCATACACACAGGCTAATGGAAGATTTAAGCCCTGTAGAGATAGATCTATTGATCTATTGTCTTTTGTAGAATTTGGCCCTGATGCCTACCTTACCAGACATCAGAGGCAAATATATTTCTGATAGTGTTATTTTTCTCTGAACCGTTTATCTTCTACTTCTTTGTTTAAATCAACTTCAAATGTTTGGTTGATTTTAAAATATGTGTTTGATTCTTTGATGTACATGTAATGTTGATCTTGAGTCTTGAATACGCTCCACTCACCTTTTCCCCTGCACCTTGCCTTCTTGGCATAGCATGCACAGTAGCATGTTATCATAGTGACTGGCTCCAAGGCTGGCTGTGACAGCTTCACGGTGTCACCTTTGTGATGGGTGCTTAGTGATGGAGGAGGTTGTTAAGTAGACTGGACGTGTGATACTGACACAGCAGGGAGCCCAGCATGGGACGCCAGTGTCCTACCGACTGTCTTCCAACCGTCTAATGCCGGGTGAAAACCTCCTATCTCCTGCCATTACATCCCGCTCAAGTCATGCTTTGGAGGTGCTCGGCAAATTCACTTCAGCATATCTGCAGCAGTTTAGTGCTTTTATCCTCAATAAACATATTCATTATTTATTTACTTATGTCACTAAATATTCATTCTACTTTCTTGTTAGCCGAAATGTAAAGAGACCCTGTTGTGCTTTTATGGATGTGTCCCAAAACACACACACACACACACACATGCACACAGACAGACTCACTGCGTTTCTCCACCTCTTTCCCCTTTATCATAGACACACCCACATGCTCGCTCTCTGTCTCACTCTCTAAGCTGCAGAATGAATTCAGATGGCAAACAGACACTTGTGTCCAGTTATACTATTACAAGAAATGAATGGACGCGTGCCATCCATTCAGAATCAGGAATTCTAAGCGGCCACCGTATAAACTGCTATACCTCTTAGCAGGTGTACTGAGAAAATAGTGTTCATGTTTAAATTGATGTTCCTTTAATCTACATCAATCCAGATCATTGCCCCAATGTGATCATTATTTAAATCAATAAAGTAAGTGGGCAGATTAATGATATGAAAACAGTGAGTGCATGCTATCAACTACCTTTACACAAATGAAACACAAGGGTCCATCATCAGTTTGTTCATTCAACCACTTTTCACTCCTATACACACTAAACCATCCGTTCATCCATCAATCTACACGGTTTTACCACTGGTCTCTTCTCTTTCTAATGAACCCCTGTATCTTTACCACAATACATGTACCTCTCTTTATCTTTGACCCTCCTGCTGTCCTCGGGTCAATTTGACCCATTTTCAGAAGTTCCTATATCAGAAATTTGTGTTTCTTTCAACAAAATAACGTGGATAGTTCCATTAGAACTGGGTGAAATGTGGGTGTTTAATTCCATTTTATAACATTTGAATTTTTTTGAAAGTTGAAAAGGCTTCAGAAAAAGTGCCGAAAACATCGGCGGAAAGTGACAAAAGTGTCGAAAAAGACAACCAAAATGTTGAAAAAATGTTTTTTTTATTTAAGATTTTTACTCAGAAAACCGAAAAGTTGCATGGTCGGCAGGACGACAACACAAGGGTAATGCAACCTGTCTTCACCTCCATTAGTGTGTTTTCATCCATCTCTCCATGCCTGCTCTCTCTCTTCATCTACCTTCCACCTGCCCCTCCCTCCTTCCAGTTTGTCTGTTTCTCATTACTTCACGTTGCTTCTAATCATCCTCTCCTAGACCCAGACCTCCCCGCCCCCACTATTCCTGCAGTCTGCTCATGCCTTTTACTTAAGTAAATTCTAATTTGCCCCCTTTTTCTTTGGAGGAGGATTTATTCATCTTCCCACTCATTTATCTATCACTCCATCCTATCCATTTCAGTAGAACCTAGAGTGTGTTGTTCTAATCTAACTTAAGCCAAACTGTTTTACTTTCCTTACCTCAATTCTAGACCCCAGCTTAGCCTTCATATACAGTAAGAGGTTGTAATAATATGAGACTTGTGTTCCAGATAAGCACAAAATGAGTCCCCTAATCCCAGCAATAAACTTGATTAGCACAATGTTGTCATAACCACACAAAATTAAAAAGATAAGACCCAGGATACAATAACCAGGAATGATCCTGTCTAGGTATTTTGAGCTCCATCTGTTTAATTGTCCTATGTCATGCTTCTTTAACCGGAGAGTAAGACATCCAATTTAAACTAACCCCATCAAACTAACCTCATTAAACTAACCTTGTACATTGTGTCAGAGAGTCCTGGCCAGCGTTCAATGATTCCATCCATCCATAACAAATCTGTCCATCAAGCAAGTTAAAATGAATGCATGCAGCCTTTCCTTCCTCCCTCTAT
The DNA here is from genome assembly GCA_026937815.1 of Etheostoma perlongum. Lineage (NCBI taxonomy): Eukaryota > Metazoa > Chordata > Actinopteri > Perciformes > Percidae > Etheostoma > Etheostoma perlongum. Next base: position 23,386,533 of record CM049374.1, on the reverse strand, counting down.
CCATCCATCCATGTATCCTTCTATCCACCTCTCCTACTTCCAGTCATTTTTCTGTTGCTGCGCCCACTGTCTTGTTGCTAATCACTCTCTTTAAGCTTTGCCTCCAGAAACGATTAATGACTTGCATTTACACTCATTTAGAGGCAACACCTGTGACCAATGAGAGCCGAGTTAGGAGTAATTGCGTCCATATTTGAATTGAATATGTGTGTGTGTCTGTGTGAAAGCGAGGCAGTGCTATTAGCAAAGCACAGATATAATTCTAATGTTACCAAAGCTCTGTTTGTGTGTTGTTTGTGTGTGACGCCCAACTCAGTTTGAAGCTTCACATGAAGTTACTGTGTGTGTGTGTGTGTTTGTGTGTGTGTGTGTGTGTGTGTGTGTGTGTGTAAGAGACAGGAGATGGTTGGGAAGAAAGTGGGGGGAAAAAGAGAAGAGAGATGCTTCTGGGCCCAGTGGTGCATCCAATCATTACAATGCATCATATGAGCTGTGTGAGTGTAATTACTCTAATACATCACCTGAACTAGAAGGGAACTCTCCGGAGGGTGTGTGTGTGTGTGTGTGTGTGTGTGTGTGTGTGTGTGTGAGACAGAGAAGGTTGTCTGTTTGCATATTTTTGGCTGCAAGGGTGTTGTGGTGTGTGTACAGTATCAATTAAACAGAAGATTATCCAATACGAGTTTGTATCAAAATCTACTAGCCACTTCTTTAATTATTCATGTATTTATTGCCTCATTTATTTATTTCATGATGTATTTTAAAGGCATATTTATTTATTTATTCATGTATTTATTCATTCATTTAATATTCAATAAAACGGCATTCCATAGTAAGCGTCTCCTTCTCTGTAAGTGTTTTCAATCCGTATGCCAATGAGTTCTTTCCCAGCCACTGGCAGGAGGACAGCCTGTGTATTTATTGTGATTATGACTATGATTGACTTTTATTCTCATCGTCCCACCTTACATTCCCTCTGATTGGCTAGTACCTGTTGCCTTCTTCAATGAATGCGGTGCAAAAGGAGAGAGATGACACTGCTTGAGTGGGCTTGGTAGATGATGATAGGCTTAATGCTGATATGGAGCACTGATTAATAAGAACATCTTAAAATATGACTTCATATAAAAAGGTTTCCTAAAATGAACACTGTGCTATACAAATACAGCTGCCTTGCATTGTCTAAGTGTTAAAATGACTTGTATCTATGCACATTTACATTTAGTACTATACATATCTGTAATTAAAATTAAATACCAAAAAATAAACATGGCTAAATCTCTTCTTCTCCTTCCTCAGTTAGCAAACACCAGCTCTGTCTACAAACCTCAGTCTATGCGAGTTTATCTTCTTTATTAAAGGTGTTTGGTGCATGTGCTGTGCAAACACATCTTTGACATCTAATTGTCAAATTAAATGTATGAATACATTCTCTTCTTGAAATGCATTTAAAAAGTGACGTCATTGCTTAGATTAGAAAAGACAAACCCCACCCAGTTATTGTTTTCATTTTTGAGCCAAACTGAATGAACAAATTAAAATTAGAAAAGTGATTTGTACTATATGTCCGCCTTGGTTATGTCTCCTGCTCTCTGTGATCACCTTTGCTGTGTTTTAATACAGACAAAATCTCACTTTAGTTTTTCTAATTTACACGTTTCCTGTCTGTTACATAATAATAATAATAACTACATTATGGCCTGTAAATGCTACAGTGTGTGTGTGTTCACACACACTGCTAAGAACATAGACTGTAAAATAATGAAGGAAGGATGGGTGACGTCTCCCACTGGTTTGTGGACTGCTGTTTTTTGAAGCTGGGAGTTAGCATTTTGGCGCTGTGCTAAGCTAAACGCTAAAGGGGGAAAGTTGGTGATTTTCAACCATTCTGAAGCAAGTCATTGTTTGAAAAAACTATCACATGTTCTTTGATTGGATGAGGACAAAGAGAGGCTGGGGGTCCAATTGAGAATTAATAAAAGGTTTAATGAAAACATCATGTTGAAGATGATAAGACACAGACAATAAGACACAAAAGATAATAACACTGCAGCTGACAGCTGAGTCACATGACACCAGTCCTGAATATTCCTAAATCACACACATGTGTCCCCTGCACCTGGGGGCGGTTCCTTTTCACCTGGTGTATTCAAACCCTCTCTCACTGGTCCACCGTTGGCACGGTAACATGTTGAGCGCATCTTTGCTGTCCAATGAGGAAGGACATGGCTCTAAACTCCGCCCCTTTGGGGCCGTTTTCGGTCACAGATCAAAAGGTTCTATCATCTAAAGGAGAAATTCTGACAAAAATACAGTTAATCAGCACTGTATTGTCTTAGCCTGGTCTACGTCTGCAGGTGGGTGGAGACGAAAGATCATCTTATTTCTATATGTTAAATGCCAGACTTGACCTCATCAATTTATTTAGAGTCTGAAACGGGGGGTGAAAAATAATAGGGCCGTCTTGACCTCTTCATAGAGACAAATAATGCATATTTTCCTAACCTGCATCATACATAAACAGAAATACATTGTTTTGTTTTTAACTTTTTATAACTCAACATCATCGAGCTGAGTTTTCCTGGTGGGTAAAGCAGCCCCCCGGGTCCTGGAGCCGTTCACAGAAAACCGCCAAACTTTCCCTTTAAGCAACCAGCTAATGCTAGTGCTAGCTAACTAGCTTTGGTGGGCGGAACCAGACAGTGAGTTGAAAACACACAGTGAGTGGGTCAAAGTTTAAGATGAAAACACATGTCAGGGTATATTAATGTCCACAGCTTTAGCATGGCTAGCATTGCTAAGCCTCTGTCCTGATTGACAGGTCAGAGTGAAGCCACACCCCTAAATCATCCGCTGCTTAATTGTCTGTTTAGAAAGAAATATGACTATAGCTATCCATCCACACGTTTGTATCAGAATTAAGTGATATTGAATAAAATATGCCTGATGGAAAATATTATTTGCTGAATAAATAATGAATTATAATTAAGTTTTAGGTCATTTTATGGTTGAACCTGCCACAAATCGCAGAAGAAGAGGTTGTAGTTCCTTTCCCCAGTATTTCCTCTCTGTCTGCACATATGGCGGGCGTCAACAAAGACAGATGGAAGTGGACGGACGAGGAGACGAGAGACTTTCTGAATTTAATTTATCTCGGCCACAGTCTATGAATGTGTGTGAATGGTGAATGTTTGTGAATGGTGAATGTTTCCTGTATGATGTAAAAGCACTTTGAATAGTCGTTAAGACAAGAAAAGCGCTATATAAATACAGCACATTTACATTTACATCTGCTGGCTTGGTCTTGAGTTGATTCTGAAAGCAGTTACCAGTTTTATTGGTACACACAAGTATATATATTCAGTACATTTTCTAACAATCGCTCCATTCACGTCAATGATGTGAGAGTAGATAGATAATTAAGGGTCACCAGAAAAGGATTGGTTCAAGGCGGGTTTGCACAGATAAATCTTCAGTGCAGAAAAAGAGTTATGATAGCAATTATAACAGACGAGAGAGGATTTGTTCAGAGAATTTTAGATAATGGAATGTAATATATTCACAATGTCAGGTATCAGCCAAAATAGTATCTGTACAGTTTGGCCACATTTTTTGGAAAGGATCCACCCAAAAGTTGAAAGACACATAACTGTGCCTCTGTTTGCTATTTCAGGCAAGCCTGGCAAAGGTGACCCCTTCCTCAATAGAGGAAAAATAAGTAGGACAAGCTTAAACAACAGACAAGAAACCAGTAGGGAGTAGCAATGCTCAGGCTGTTCTCATCAACCATTTGTACATTTAGCTACAAAGTAACGCACAGCAACATAGTGAGGAGGTCGGGTTAAAACACAGGACCGTCTAGCGGGGGAGCAGAGTTTGTGTCCAAGGAGAATTTTAACATATTACCCAGGAAATGGGTGTTTATGTCCCAGGAGTACTACTTAACCCTCATGTTGTCCTCGGGTCAAATTGACCCATGTTGTCCCCATGTTGTCCCCATGTTGTCCCCATGTTGTCCCCATGTTGTCCCCATGTTGTCCCCATGTTGTCCCCATGTTGTCCCCATGTTGTCCTCATGTTGTCCTCATGTTGTCCTCATGTTGTCCTATATCAATGTTCTTTTTAATTCCCCAAAATAACATGATTGATTCCACCCAACGCTCTTTGCCAAGTACAAATCTCTACTTTCATTTTATAGCATTTAAAAAAAAACATTGAAGTTGTTTCTAAATAGTATTGAGTAAAAGTTGACATATTCCAGTCTGTGATTATCCATAAAAATACTTTTCTTTAATTTAAGTAAAACTAATTCCTAATTTCTGCTTTTCTAACTCAAACATTAGGTATAATTTCCTATAAATGAGGTTTATTGACCATAAATTCCAAAACTAACTGTAAAACTAAAGTTAATAAGTTAGTGTTATGTAGTGTAAAAAAGTCACAAACTTTGGAAAAAGTGACAAAAATGTAAGAAAATGTTAAAATCATCAATAATAAGCGTCAACAAAAGGGATGATTTTCAATTTTGACGGGAAGAAAACACAAGGGTAAAGGTGGGGGGGGGTGATGTTTTTAACCAAACCACAATCTTTTTTCTAATCTTAATTAGTCGTTTGGTGCCTAAACGTAACTGTTGTTGCCATGTGTCAGCAAAATTTCAGTCATAACATGACCTAGGCGAATGAGAGAGGCTTTTTTACAGAATGAATGAAATGTAACATATTCACATCAGAAAATAACATCAGTACAGTTTTGCCATATTTAAATGTTAATACCCCCAAGTAAATGGAATGGAAGGAATCCAGCATAAGGGCCACAGAAGCAGAGGACAAACATGTACATCATAAAAAAATTAAAACAAATTTAAAGGGTGGGGCAGTATCTCAGTCTGTAGGGAGTTGGGTTGGGAACCAGAGGGTTGCCTGTTCAACTCCCCGTATGGACCAAAAAGTACGGAGTGTGGACCGGTAGCTGGATAGATACCTCGTCACCTCCTGTGCACTGCCAGGTGTTCTTTAGCAAGGCACTGTACCCCCCCCCCCCCCCCAATTAGGTCCCGAGCATGTGTGTGTATTTCAGGCCTGTGTGTAGTGATTACTAACAAACAGAGTGTAAATTGTAATTTCCCCACTGGGGATCACCAGGCAGTGTAAATTATATAAAAATTATTAGTATCATGCTGGGATGAAGGAAGCATCCGTGATATCAGTTCTGACTGCACCCAAAGTCTCTCAAGAGGTTTCCAAAGTTTACTTTGTCATCCGTCTGCCAGACTGTGAGCTGCTCCGCCGGTGTGTGCACGTTGAATGACGCAAGGCTTCACAGCGCCCTGCAGATTAATAAAGAAAACATTCGCCGCATACTGTGCATTGGTTTATTCATCCCGGTTGTTCCCCAAGTGAAATCTTTTGTAGTGTAGACAAAGCCTTTCTGTTACCAGCGAGCAGAGATGCAGGCGAGAGTCTCTGAGGACTTGAAGGAGGAGAAGTTGAATCGGAATCAGCTGCAGCCTCTGGGTTGTACAGCCGCAGGCTCAGTCCTGCAGGGAGTGTGTGTTTCCTTGTGGAGCCCGTCATGTTGCATGACTGAAGTTGTATATCTGTGCTGAGTTGAGAGAGAGAGAGAGAGAGAGAGAGAGAGAGAGAGAATATTTGGCCAAGGAAATTACATTTTCTAATTAAAAAAAACAACTCTGATGTTGATTTAACAGGATTATTGTTTTTCCTCCGCACACGGTAAATGATAAACATCCAGTCAATATTCCTTAGCTTTATTAATATTTAATCAACAAGCAAACCCTTTGGGACCTGCAAAGGAATATGGAGGAAACAATGGGTTGAGTGTGTGCATATTGAGTGAATCTGAGTATATAAATATATAAATAACAACGACCTGTGACTAGCTGCATTTCATACTTTAAGCATGAATAGAGCTGGTATCTTGAAAATCTTGAAAGTGAACAACATTATGCTCATAGAAACATTCATGCCTAATGATTTAATGGTTTGTAATAACTCTGGTCCTGTTGTCAGAATGTATTTAGCTTAGATTTTATTAATATTGTAGTTCCCAATATGAATATTATGGTGATAAAAAAGATGCTAAAGCAATCCTTTGAGATCAGAAACCACCAAACAGTAAATCATGTTGAGTAGATTTTACTATCTGTCTATATTATTATTATTATTATTATTATTATTATTACTGTTTTTTTGCAGCAGTGACTAGCTCCTCTATTTCCTAAGTGCATTGGATAGTGTGGAGACAATCAGCAACACACTAACATAATATCAAGAAGCTATAGAAACATGCACCTTGACATTTCTGAGCATATTTAACCCTTGAATTGTCTTCCCCGTCAAAATTGAAAATCAACACTTTTGTTGACGCTTTTTAATCAATGTTTGTCACTTTATTTGACATTTTCAACACTACATAACACTAACTTATTGACTCTAGTTGTACTCATTTATAGGAAATTATACCTAATGTTTGAGTTAGAAAAGCAGAAATTAGGAATTATGTAGACTAACATTAAAGGAATGGATGTTGATGATAATCACAGACTGGAATATGTCAACTTTTACTCAATACTATTTCAAAAACACTTCCATTTGTTTTACAATGCTATAAAATTGAATAAGACGCCCCAAAATTAATGAAAGTAGAGATTTGTACTTGGCAAAGAGCGTTGGGTGGAATCAATCATGTTATTTTGGGGAATTAAAAAGAACATTGATATAGGACAACATGAGGACAACATGAGGACAACATGAGGACAACATGAGGACAACATGAAGACAACATGAGGGTTAAAGGCTAACTTTAATAGTTTTCAACCTGGACCCTATTTTAATACGTTTTTTTTGTGTCTAAGTGACTGATGGGAACTCTAGTCATTGAAATCGGTACAGTACCGAAGCGACAATCTCTAACATTTAGCCGTGAACTGGGATATCCTATAGGACAAATGCCTCAATTTCCGTCGACTATAAGTGCTGTTTTTGCCTGTGATAGGCTTAGATTTTTGTTAACATTATGGAAAGGATCCCTACAGAGACAGAGCCGTTGGTTAAAGTGTAAAATCTTCCGAAATCTCTATTGCCAAACTCACCAGACTCTATTTAAATTAACAATACTTTTGGGGAGTATAGAGCCAGCATATTTCCACATGTAAATGGGTGAATACAGGCTTCATTATGACCAAACCAGAGTTTAGAAATATAAACCAAAGATGGCTTTTGAATGGAATCCTGGTGGTTTTTCAGTTTCATGTTATAAAAATGATTCATACTCTTTAACAAAAAGGTCTATCTCTGTAGGCTGCCAGGTTCATTCCACCTCTGGGTGAGACAACACATATCCAATGGGTCACTCAGGTAATATAGGATTTGTTCCATAATGTTCAGACACTTAGATAATCTGTCCCTTTTAGCAGAAAAAACAGCACTTTTAGTAGACGTCAATGAAGGGTGCACATTTGCCCATTTACGTTCCCGGCTGCCAGTTACAGCGTTCCCACACAATACTGGCAGAATTTCTAAGATTTTTGTTCACATCAGTCAATTAGACAACAATGCATGGGATCCAGGTTGAAAAATACCAAAATGACCCTTTAATGTTGTATTTTCATGCAATGTGAGTGCCATACTTTCTAAAAACCTGCTTAGAAAAGTTTACGGAACTGGATCTCAACTCATGTCTTCATCCATGTGTCCTTTGAATGAGGAAGATTTTCTTTAAATTTTGTCTTATTGTCATTAGTGTCTTCCCCTTACAAATGATCGAAAACTGGAGTGCAATGAATAAAAAAAACTCCAAGCAAGATGTGCATTCAAAGAACTTTCCTCTGCAAAGTTTTTTGAATTAAGGACATAAGTTCGCGCCCTTCAGCATAGACTATGAAAGTTTGAAATGTGTGTGTGTGTGTGTGTGTGTGTGTGTGTGTGTGTGTGTGTGTGTGTTTGTGTGTGTGTATGGAGCATCAAGGAGGATTTAATGATAGGCACTGAAGTTTAGGATTGTCCCCTGCAGTGCAATATCCTACACCACACACATACGCACACACGCACACACGCACACGCGCACACACACTAGCAGCCATTCCGTACAGAGCCATATCTTCTTCTGTATCTGAAAATCCATGGCTGGATGGGCAAGAAGATACACACACACACACACACATACACACACACAAACACACACAGTTGAGGTCCTGGGTCTTTCGCAGTGTCATCATCTTAAGTCTGAAAACCTGCAATTCTCTCCTCTCTTTCTCTACTTCCACCATTCTTTCCCCCCCAAAAGATCCATTTCTGGAAATAAATGGTAAAGCTAAATGGAAGGATGGCAATCTGACAGAGAATCTGGACCAGATGCTGTACAGTAGTCACAGAAAAAGGTTTCCTGAAACTTTTTGAAAACAGTACTTTCCTCCCCTCATCCCCTTTGTGAGGAAATAAGTTGACTGCCACCATAGGGGCAATCAAATCCTAAGTGCTCTGTAAAATAGCTTTCTACCATACCTGCTGCCTCGAATTTCTGAGTAGATGTGGGACAAAACCTCCGGCTTCCCTTGCAGGTCCCAGGCAGGGATTTTCACTGGTAGATAAGTTGATACTTACTTAATCGGGTTTCTGTGACTGTTATGACTGTTATGAACTGTGCTGTTATCTTGAGTGACCTGTCAGCCTTCCAGAACTCTAAAGCTCAAAAACATGCTGGACTTACAGCTGCTGAGAGAATGATCGCAACTTGTTGGAAGTCACCTCATGACTTGGATCCTTTCTTTTTTGAACATAACATATATGGAACTGTCAACAGCTCACATTGGTGGAGCCGCGGGAAGGACTTTGGACACTTGCATTGCAAGTCCATGTGTTGTATATGTGACTGGTGCCTTGTCTTGTGTCTGTGTGTGTCTGTGTGTGTGTGTGTGTGTCTGTGTGTGTGTGTGTGTGTGTGTGTGTGTGTGTGTGTATGTGTGTGTGTCTGTTTAAACAGACACACAAAGACACACACGGGACACTGGAGGGAGGGGGATAAAACAACACATACAATTGTATTGTATTGTTTTGTATGTGCCCATGTCCCAGGTTGTTGTTTGTAACTGTTTGTGAATGTCATGTTTTCTGAATATAAAAAATGTATATACTGTATATTTTTTTATATATGCAAATTCTAATTTTTAGAATTTGCAAACATTTGAGCTGCAAGCAAACTGGTTGATGCCTCCACTATTGTTAACTATTTCAAGCAATGCTTCTGATATCTGGATTTGTTTATAACGTGGGTCCAATTTAGTAAAATTCCACTTTACAAGTTCAAATAACCAAAAAGATACATGTTTCTATATATACACAGTATCTAGCCATGCAGCTGTCTTTTTGTCTATGAGCCCTGTTTCTAAGATAGCTGAGTTTTCAGCTGCTCGGGTTGGATAGATCTCTGTTGCTCAAAGCAGTGAACAATTCTATTTGAAAAGCTCAACAGCAACATGTCTTTGCAGAGTAATGTCCTGGCTTCTCTGAATAATTCACAGACCTCACTGAGAACACTCGTCATACTTTCTTCCACAGAAACAGTCGTGAAATTTGCTGACAATGATGTCTGAGGACCATCTTGAGTTACTGAGATTACATGTAGCAAAAACTGTACTTCACTCAGCTAAATATCACTATGCAATCAATAAGGAAAAACTGAAGGTATTGAGTTTACATTTTCCGATCTTTTGTTACCTCAAACTGTTTTATAGCAACAGACTTCTATTTTAATAAGGGATGTTAATTGTCAATGAAACGGCCCATTTGTGTAACGTCCTGTTGTTCTTACCCCCCCCTACAAAGCACAAGTATCAGAATCAGAAATACATCACTGATCCCCAAAGGGAAATTCTGTGTTACAGTTGCACGAAGTATATATATCAGAGTAGAAATATAAGTGTGGAAATGCACGGTATTTACATAGATTTATGATACAGTATTTACATAATTAAGGAGTTGTAATAGTGAACAGTAATAATTTAGTAGTAGCGGCAGAGTATTGCACAAATTTTAAGCCAGTGTTATTGCACAAAACAGATAATATTGTCCATTATCAACCTCTCTAAGTGTGTGTGTGTCAGACATTTAGAGGGAGGAGTTATAAAGTTTGATGGCCACACGCAGGAATAACTTCCTGTGGTGCTCTGTGGTGCATTTTGGGAGAATAAGTCTTGCACTGAACATGCTCCTGTGTATGACACTCTGTATTTCACAAAAACTGTTTTCCGTCGGATCGTTTCTTGATAAACATGTTTCCAAGCACACTTAAAAGCTTCATTTCACGGAGAAAGAAGAAAAAAAACGCAGCGAGACATAGCGAGTGCTTTGTTTTAGCTGGAAACATTCACCTTTTAGACAAACTCCTGGGCAGTATAGTGTATAGTATGTAGTATATGTATTATTTGAAATTAAGTTACATGTTAAACTGGGCTAGATTAATTATTTAGAGCATCATGTATCAGATGCTACATAGAGCATCATGTATCAAACGCTACATAGAGCATCATGTATCAAATGCTACATAGAGCATCATGTATCAGATGCTACATAGAGCACCATGTATCAAATGCTACATAGAGCATCATGTATCAGATGCTACATAGAGCACCATGTATCAAATGCTACATAGAGCACCATGTATCAGATGCTACATAGAGCATCATGTATCAGATGCTACATAGAGCATCATGTATCAAATGCTACATAGAGCATCATGTATCAAATGCTACATAGAGCACCATGTATCAGATGCTACATAGAGCACCATGTATCAGATGCTACATAGAGCACCATGTATCAAATGCTACATAGAGCATCATGTATCAGATGCTACATAGAGCATCATGTATCAGATGCTACATAGAGCATCATGTATCAAATGCTACATAGAGCATCATGTATCAGATGCTACATAGAGCATCATGTATCAAATGCTACATAGAGCACCATGTATCAGATGCTACATAGAGCATCATGTATCAGATGCTACATAGAGCATCATGTATCAAACGCTACATAGAGCATCATGTATCAAATGCTACATAGAGCATCATGTATCAGATGCTACATAGAGCATCATGTATCAAATGCTACATAGAGCACCATGTATCAGATGCTACATAGAGCACCATGTATCAAATGCTACATGGAGCACCATGTATCAGATGCTACATAGAGCACCATGTATCAAATGCTACATAGAGCACCATGTATCAGATGCTACATAGAGCACCATGTATCAAATGCTACATAGCGATTTGATATATTTCGTAAGGGGAAAAAAATATGAAATGTTTGCATTGCATTCAAGTTTGCTGCAGTGTCAGAAACCATTGTATTAAGCATTGTGTAACCATTGTGTATTTGTGAAAATGTTTTGTGAGGGTTTAGATTGTTGCAGTGGTAACACATTTTAGCCAAATTTCTTTCTCGATTTCCTTCCATTCCAGGTTTACAGTACTCGTCCATAAGTTCTGATTGATGCCTCGCAGGCCTTCTTAGGGCAGACAAAGACAAGAAACGAGAGCATTCACCTTCAATTACTGTCATCCAGATGAAGTGCTCACGGCACACTAACCATGCTGGCGCCGTGCCCTTTTAACAAGCTTAAATCAATTAAGACAAAATTATCAATTTACTCCAGTAATTAGCCCGCGTATTAGCGGTTATTACCACAAAACACATTTATTCGTCAGTTCTCTTGCTCTCTTTCTTCACCTTCACTCCCTCTCAAGACCATGCACTTGATTCTAAATGGGAAATGTGCAATCAGCTAAATTGAATTGATTAAATAATTAGACAGATTTAAATGAGTCAATTAATGAGTCAATTATAGAAGAACAGGCGGATGGTGTGTGTGTGTGGAGGGGGCTGTCCCATGGGTTTCAGGGGTTTATTAATAACAGCGGGGATTTGAATGTCTTGGCACCAGGGAAACGTAATCCCTCACTGTCTCTCTAACCCAGAAAAGCTTTGCTCCAAGGAGACTCAGTCAGAGAACTTAATGCAGTGTCCCAGTCGACCCCCCACAACGAAAAGTATAACACACAATGGGAACGTGATCTCTGTTTTATTTCACTGAGTGAATTTCTAACACATTGTAAATATAATATATATATATTTTTTTTTTTAATATATAGCGGGCTAGCAATCCACAGACTGGTGGTGCACGGTACAGTATCTGTCATATTTTATCACTCCATTCCTGATGTGGATTTAATTTTTCATAAGTGATAGTCTAGTCAAAATCAAAACATGTTTCCAGTGACCACAGAAACCACATCATGTACATAATCCACTGCTTAACGTTCCATCTGTATTTTGATTAGGAACGTTGAATCAAAATGAGCCATTTTGGAGATCGCACTTAAAGAGTTTCATAACTCATATTTTAGTGGGTACACTGTCAAATAATCCAATTCATAGGGAAAAAAATTAATTAAATAATGCATGTTGATATATTTAATGGTGGTCTTCTTCAATTTAAGCCATTAACCAGGGCTATAGAGGTATTCAAAATCAGGCACAAATAGGCCCAAAAAAGGTAAAACACTACACAGTCTTACATTCTTTTCAGTCCGTGATATTTATTTAGAAATGTTGGTGAATGAAACCTGTTCACCGCTGCAGGGAACAAAAAGTCTCATATAGCATTTTATTTTATTTTTACATAAACATGCACCCACTGTTGTGCAGTGGCCATTAATACAGTTTACAAGCGAGTAAAAACCTAAAGCGAAAAGTAAGATAAGTTATATCCTTCCTGGAGGCCCATTGAGTGGTGAGCGGTGACTCTTAACCCTTGGCCCTCTGACCCCCTCCCCCTTTCCCTCCTCAGGGGACAAAAAGCAAACTACCAGCGTAGCTTATTGTGTCCTCTCTATCGTACGGCAAAAGTTTAGTTATGCCAATTCCAGCTCTGAAACATAAAATTAAGATGTTTCTCCAGCGTCAGCAATGCAAGGAGTAAATAGCACAGAGAGAGTGAGCGTTTCCACCGAAACCAGAAAACTGGTTTCTTAAAGTGATCATATTGTGCTTTTTTGCTTTTTCCTTACCTTAATTGTGTTATACATCTTTTTTGTGCACGTTGTTGTTACCATCTCCAACAGAAAACTCTGTTAACAAACTGCTCCAAACAGCTCTACTGTAGTCCAGCCTTTACTTCAGAGACAAATGTTATAATGCACGCCCTCATACTCTGCTTCTGACTGGCTAGTAGTCCTTACCTAGGTACTGTCAGGACCCTCATACTCTGCTTCTGACTGGCTAGTAGTCCTTACCTAGGTACTGTCAGGGCCCTCATACTCTGCTTCTGACTGGCTAGTAGTCCTTACCTAGGTACTGTCAGGACCCTCATACTCTGCTTCTGACTGGCTAGTAGTCCTTACCTAGGTACTGTCAGGACCCTCATACTCTGCTTCTGACTGGCTAGTAGTCCTTACCTAGGTACTGTCAGGACCCTCATACTCTGCTTCTGACTGGCTAGTAGTCCTTACTTAGGTACTGTCAGGACCCTCATACTCTGCTTCTGACTGGCTAGTAGTCCTTACCTAGGTACTGTCAGGACCCTCATACTCTGCTTCTGACTGGCTAGTAGTCCTTACTTAGGTACTGTCAGGACCCTCATACTCTGCTTCTGACTGGCTAGTAGTCCTTACCTAGGTACTGTCAGGGCCCTCATACTCTGCTTCTGACTGGTTAGTAGTCCTTACCTAGGTACTGATCATGTGTGACTCCCAACAAAGATGGAACAGAGTGATGTCTCACTCTGTAGCTAAAGCAGAGAGCTCAACACACGTACAACAAAAATATAGTGTTTTTAAAAAATGAAACTATGTAAACCTATTCCGATATAACATCTAAATACAATTATGAGCCTAAAAATGAGCATAACATGAGCACTTTAAGCAAATCCTCCTTAGAAACAATCACATCATCACGCAAGCTCTGTGGGCACTGTGGTGACAAGGGGCTGGGTTGCAGGATAGCCCCCCCCTCTCCTACCACACAAAACCTCCTGAATGTCACGTCCCTAACCATCATGACAGCATGCACACAAACACACACTTCAGACCATGGACAGTAAACAGCGATCACGGCATATGAAACCCAGCACTGAACAAGAAATTATGTTAATAAATCATAATGTTGGCATGGCCCAGCGGCATATCAAATGTATATGTATGTTATGGTTTATTTGGGAAAACGGTCATTATGCAGAATTACAGCTAATGTTCATAATGTTATGTGCATGTATCACATATTGGACCCTAAAATATTTTTTGGAATATATTAGGCCTTTTCCGACTGTTCACCACTGGGCACATTAGATACAAATGATACAGGCTTGTAACCATGTGTTGAAACTCTTGGCTGCATACAGCCTATTAATTCCTAACATGTGTGATCTGTGTCGTCCATTTGCTGTAATGAGCCATTTGGGAATCAATGAAGTGTATGGCTTTCAAGGCATTATCATGATAAATTATAATTTCATATGAGTTATTGTAGTTCCCTCTAATGGTTTTCTTCACCTTTCACAAGAACTTTACAACACAACTATATTTAGTTAACTTTACCTGGATGAAAAAGTACTTTAAAAACATACACAAAAAAGGTTTTAAAGTTTGTTTCCATCCCATTGATTCTTTGATTTTTTTTCTCAGACGGCTCATACTGTTTTCTCTTCTCTCAGATTGATTACACTCTCCAGTAATGAGACAGCAGGGTTTAGAGATTTTCTCATCACAAAGAAACAAGGTAAAAAATATGAAAGACACCCTCAATCAGTCACTCATATGGACTGTGTCAGTTTGAATAACTGCAGAGCAATCTGGTGAATAGGTGAGGCTGGCGGCTTTAATGATAACTGATTGATATTTGAAGTGGCTTTGAAACAGTCCTGCTGCCATGCAAATTCATGTGCACGGCTTCAGCCAAGTCCACTTATAAACTACTCTCAACACACTCTTTACACACAGGTTTGATTGTCCTGAATTACCAGTTGGTGTATGCAAAGCATCCCGCTCCTACCAATGGAGACGTCAAAAATTTGTCCTCCAGTAGTAAATTACAGCTGACATGTGGAGACTGTGATGGGTAATTTTCTTGGCCATTGGTAATGGATTAAATCTTAAAGTCATACTCCACAGAGAACAGAAAATTTTAAACTTTAAAGCTTTAAAAGCATATGCCGAGTAGTCTAAATCCGTGACGTTCCACGTCGCCGGAAATTGCGCCGGATGTGCTTTTCGGGCAGATGTCCGTTTCTCTTTCTTTGTGTTGCCTTTCAAACCTGCGGCTAATTTCTGAGGACTATGGTTACCTGGTCCTCTGATCTCCACAGGGTAAATCCAGACCGCTAGCTAGACAATCTGTCCAATCTGAGGACTATGGTTACCTGGTCCTCAGATCTCTGCAGGGTAAATCCAGACAGCTAGCTAGACTATCTCTCCAATCTGAGGACTATGGTTACCTGGTCCTCAGATCTCTGCAGGATAAATCCAGACCGCTAGCTAGACTATCTGTCCAATCTGAGGACTATGGTTACCTGGTCCTCAGATGTCTGCAGGGTAAATCCAGACAGCTAGCTAGACTATCTGTCCAATCTGAGGACTATAGTTACCTGGTCCTCAGATCTCTGCAGGGTAAATCCAGACAGCTAGCTAGACTATCTGTCCAATCTGAGGACTATGGTTACCTGGTCCTCAGATCTCTGCAGGGTAAATCCAGACAGCTAGCTAGACTATCTGTCCAATCTGAGGACTATGGTTACCTGGTCCTCAGATCTCTGCAGGGTAAATCCAGACAGCTAGCTAGATTATCTGTCCAATCAGAGTTTTTGTTGCACGACTAAAACAACTTTTGACCTTACACATGTTCCACCAAAACAAGTTCCTTCCTGAGGCTCTTTAGCAGCCGAAAAAATAGTGATTGGTTTAAAGAAATGCCAATAAACCAGAGCATGTTTTTCTCCGATCCCAAATTGTTGTGTGGACTCGCCAGACCCTCCTCTGCAGTGCTGTGGTGGAAGGTCTGGCAAAGCGAGACTAGATGTCCAGAGAAACCTCTCAAACCGTGTTTACGGTACCATACGATACAACCTTATAGTCAGTTCACACCAAAATTAATTTGCGTTCCCAAGCAACTCTGCTCAAAAGAAGAAATACATAGAAAAAGATTGCACGGCATGTACGCTTTCGAATGTCATCATGTTTGAAGGGGAAAACAAACTTGAGTGCTGTGGGTAAGATGGGGTGTGTGAAGAGAAACTGTGGCACTCAGCGTTTACCACATTGTCTAACCAATTTTCTGGGGGAACCCATGTTTGCTTAATGTGTTGTTCACACTGTAAAACCCCTTTGGGTATACAGTGAGCACTGTGTTTTACTGCTTCGATTCCCTGTAGTAAAGCAACAGTCCAACTAATCATATGGTACAGAATATGGTTATTCCCCAAATCTCTTTCAAATACTGTTTCTTATTGTGATGGTGTACACTACCGATCAAAGGTTTGGGGTCACTTAAAAATGTCCATACCACTCCATTATAGACAGAGTACCAGCTGATCTGGGACATTTTATTGTTATTGATTTGAGTAAAGTCTGTTTTTTATTATTTTAGAAGGTTTTTTTTCCAGTTATTTATTATGCTTTTATCTTATGTTATCTATATTTGTACAGAAACTTTGACCTTGACCTTGATCTGAGTTAGCGGCTGATCTTTAATGCAATATCTACATTAACTCATTATCAGCAACCATTCATCCAATGCTCCAAAGTTTACTAATATATCATTTTTAAAAAACTAACTAGAAAAACATTGGAGAACCCGTTTTGCAATTATGTAAGCACATAACTTAATGTGAAAATTGCTGCCCTGCTTAAAAATGGTCTCAGCTGGTATTCTGTCTCTAATGGAGTGCAATGGAAATTTCTAAGTGACCCCAAACTTTTGACCCATAGTGTATGCGTTTTTTTTTTTCAGTTTCATCTTAAATGTTGAGGAGAATGTGATGTGTGGTCGGCCATATTGGAAAACTCAATTTGGATGTACTTCTTCTTTTTTTTATCTTGCTACCTTCAAACTTTGAGAGAGAAGAAAATGCAATATTAAAGTTTTTTTCCAACATGGACCCTTTTTTCCCCATGCATGATGTGTAAGTGACCAATGTGAACAACAATCTTTGAAATTTGTCCAGTTTTGAGCGAGAACACTGTTAGTGCAATGTAATCCTATAGGCCAAATATGCATTGGCAATTTCTGTCTATAACATTTGTGATCACAATTTTAATTGATAATGCAACATTTAGGCAAATCTACTGTAGACATACAGTAAAAATCAATTTGCTCAGCTTACTCAATATTTAATGAAGTAGACAACAGCACATATTGTTTGTTCCAAACATTTCTAAATCTGAAGGATTTTAAAGACTCATTGGAATAAAATCTCAGCAATCTCTCATAAACATCAGTAAGACAACAGTATGAGGAATATTGAAAGGGCACTGTTAAGTTTTGAGAGCACTTTTTCAAACTGCTCAGATTTTGGTCTTGACCAAAGCCGTGGTAGCCACATTTCCTGGTGTGTGTAGAATACCAACAGGGTTGATTTAAAAAATAAAGATGAAACACATAAAGGGAGTGGTGGTGAAGGAATGTGCTCTATCTACTGCTGGAAACACAGAAGGAATAGTCTTTGTTCAAGAGTGAGAAACAGACTCGTCTTCAAAGGTCGGAAGCCATGTTCCCCTGCTTTCAGATCGTCCAAACAGCTCTTCTGAGAGATGTGTCGCTTTATGTGTGTTTGTAACCCTCTCTGCTCAGTGTACAGTGATCTATAAGCTGCTGGAGAAATTAAAGAGAGCCTCGCACAAAGGGCACAGCACAGCAGACATGCTTTGATCCTTTGAAAGTAGACACAGAAAGGTTTGGAGTCAAAGTTATTATTTAACAAAGAATGTAACTCTTTCTCAAAGATTTTTCAAACACACACCCACTCACACACACACACACACACACATCCAGACAGGATTGTAGTTGGATTTCAACCTCTGTGTTATGTCTCTCATTAATCTGCATGCTACCACAATGGCACAGAAAATACACACATGCTGTGGCTGTTAAGGCCTTTAAACACATAATCACTCACACATATGCACATGGAGAGAAACCACATCTCGTCTTCTGCCATCCTGGGGGTTATGTCAGTCTTTGATGTGCGAGGAGGAAGTTAATACAGCTGGAAGTGCCGGAGCTACTGACAGGTGTGTGTGTGTGTGTGTGTGGGTGTGTGTGCGTGTGCCTTCTGTCTGAACTCTCTGTAAACAGTGCATGTTCATGCCCGAAAGACAGTGTACCCACTCTGTGTGGGTGAGTGAGTTTGTGCACTCTGTGACTCCTGTGCATGATTTTTATGTGTATGTTTTATGGAGGAATTAGAAGTCACAAAGTAACACCAAACCATCAAGTTTGTTGCTGTCTAATAATCTTAAAAACCTACCAACTTTTAAACTGGATTACTCTAACCAATGCACGGAGGAGGAGAGAGAGGTTTTCATATTGGATAGAGTGTTCGCAAGCATGGTCGTACTGTAGACTCTCAGGCCACGTTCAGATTAGATCAGGCGGTCTGGCTAAAATGGCAGTCCTCCTAATTATTTAAGTGGTGTAGTAGGTTGAGACTACAATGGTGGGGGTCCAAAGGGGGGGTGCCGGAAAAAAAAACCACAGCGTCTTGGGCAAAAAGTTGAGACAGATTCAACTTTTGGAGAAACGCAACTCACTGTCATGCTGGGGCAGTCAGTCATGTAGTCTGGATCAACAGAAGGACGTTTCCAGGACAACTGCCTGACGTTGATGTCCCTCGCCGTCCGCTCTCTGTGTGTGTCTCAGTTCATACACGCTGCTACACGCTGAAAATGGACAGTGTAGAAAATTGTGATGCTACATATTGCAGGCCTGCTTGGTTCTTCGAGGAATGATTGTAAAGATTTACAAATGTAGCTCAGTGTAAATTCTTTCAGGAAGACCTAACCTTTAATCAGTGCACTCCTAAATCAATTCAGCTGTTATCCTAATGTACTTTTTTGCTGTGTATAACTGTATGCAACTAGTCTCTCCTGATTTAAATATAACTCAGCGTAAATCTTTCAGGGAGCCCTAATATAATCAATGCTCTCTTCCTGAATGGAATGTTAACCAATCAAAATCATGCACAAATGGCAAGGGCCAATCACAGTCACAACCCTGCTTTAAAAAAAAACTGTTTCCCCCTATTCAGCGTCATTGCAGGCAAAGAGTGCAACACTCCACCCCCCCTTCCACCTCCAGTCCTCTACTCCAGCTGACGGGTCCGGAGCCTCCTTCGGTCTGGTCTCCGGGCTCCTGCGTCGCTACCACCGGTGTCTAGGCTCCATCGAGGGGGTCTAATGGTTCTCTACCCCTATATATAGATATACAAAATATTAGCGATGGAGTCTAATCGCCAAAGACTTTGTGCATTTTATTGAGCTGAACAATACACTCACCGGCCACTTTATTAGGTACCCC
This sequence comes from Etheostoma perlongum, assembly GCA_026937815.1. Classification (NCBI taxonomy): domain Eukaryota; kingdom Metazoa; phylum Chordata; class Actinopteri; order Perciformes; family Percidae; genus Etheostoma; species Etheostoma perlongum. The sequence continues at coordinate 23,366,938 of CM049374.1, read as the reverse complement.
ATGCTAGTAACGGGTTGGACCCCCTTTTGCCTTCAGAACTGCCTCAATTCTTCGTGGCATAGATTCAACAAGGTGCTGGAAGCATTCCTCAGGGAGTTTGGTCCATATTGACATGATGGCATCACACAGTTGCCGCAGATTTGTCGGCTGCACATCCATGATGCGAATCTCCCGTTCCACCACATCCCAAAGATGCTCTATTGGATTGAGATCTGGTGACTGTGGAGGCCATTTGAGTACAGCGAACTCATTGTCATGTTCAAGAAACCAGTCTGAGATGATTCCAGCTTTATGACATGGCGCATTATCCTGCTGACAGTAGCCATCAGAAGTTGGGTACATTGTGGTCATAAAGGGATGGACATGGTCAGCAACAATACTCAGGTAGGCTGTGGGGTTGCAACGATGGTCAATTGGTACCAAGGGGCCCAAAGAGTGCCAAGAAAATATTCCCCACACCATGACACCACCACCACCAGCCTGAACCGTTGATACAAGGCAGGCTGGATCCATGCTTTCATGTTGTAGACGCCAAATTCTGACCCTACCATCCGAATGTCGCAGCAGAAATCAAGACTCATCAGACCAGGCAACGTTTTTCCAATCTTCTATTGTCCAATTTCGATGAGCTTGTGCAAATTGTAGCCTCAGTTTCCTGTTCTTAGCTGAAAGGAGTGGCACCCGGTGTGGTCTTCTGCTGCTGTAGCCCATCTGCCTCAAAGTTCGACGTACTGTGCGTTCAGAGATGCTCTTCTGCCCACCTTGGTTGTAACGGGTGGTAATTTGAGTCACTGTTGCCCTTCTATCAGCTCGAACCAGTCTGGCCATTCTCCTCTGACCTCTGGCATCAACAAGGCATTTCCGCCCACAGAACTGCCGCTCACTGGATGTTTTTTCTTTTTCGGACCATTCTCTGTAAACCCTAGAGATGGTTGTGCGTGAAAATCCCAGTAGATTAGCAGTTTCTGAAATACTCAGACCAGCCCTTCTGGCACCAACAATCATGCCACGTTCAAAGTCACTCAAATCACCTTTCTTCCCCATACTGATGCTCGGTTTGAACTGCAGGAGATTGTCTTGACCATGTCTACATGCCTAAATGCACTGAGTTGCCGCCATGTGATTGGCTGCTTAGAAATTAAGTGTTAACGAGCAGTTGGACAGGTGTACCTAATAAAGTGGCCGGTGAGTGTACATTTTATTTGCATATCTGCAAACATGTCTCTCCTGATTGAAATAAGTAATGTAATAAGAATATGTTTACAGCATTTATTCTCTAAATGGGACGTTTTGGTGGGATTGATGTGGACAAAGTACACACAAAACTGGCCTGGTAAGAGCCAATAAGGTTTAACCATGTCTCCAGTTACTTTTGATAGCTCCCGTTACTGTGTTGTGTATATGGTTACCTTGAGATAAAGACGTAGGGCGTAACTTTTTGATATTATTGAACGTCTGTTACATTCAACCCATTGCCAGATGAGTTGCTCCAAAGCTAATTAAGACCATCAGCTTCACACATCTCTCTCCCTGTACTTCTCAGTGGGACTATGTTCAGGAGATTTTGCCATCCGGGGAATTTTCCGCGCAGAAACCCGATTGAAGATAACGACCACTTCCGAAGAGTCAGTCACGCTTTTATTTCTTTTATTTCTTTTTTTTTCTTTATCATTATAATGCCAATTCAACATGGACATGACAGGTTGTTTCAAGGAGACATTCTTACATTGGGCGTATTGCTACGACGATTGTGATTGGGTTAACCCTTGTGTTGTCTTCTTGTCAAAATTGAAAATCAACACTTTTTTATGCTTTTTATCAATGGTTTTAACTTTATCTTATGTTGTTATCTCTTTTTTAACACTTTTGCCACTTTTTTAAAATTTGTGTAACTTTATTTGACATTTTCAACACTACGTAACACAAACTTATTAACTCTAGTTGTACTCATTTATAGGAAATTATACCTAATGTTTGAGTTAGAAAAGCAGAAATTAGGAATTATTTAGAATTTATTTAAAATTAAAGGAATGGATGTTGATGATAATCACAGACTGGAATATGTCAACTTTTACTCAATACTATTTCAAAAACACTTCCATTTGTTTTCAAATGCTTTAAAATTGAATAAGACGCCCCAAAATTAATGAAAGTAGAGATGGTACTTGGCAAAGAGCATGATGTTATTTTGGGTAAGGCAAGATAAGATAAGATAAGAAAAACCTTTATTTGTCCCACAGTGGGGAAATTGCAATAATAATTACAGATGGGTAGGGCTGTAGTCAAGACCACCTTTGTCGAGTCCAAGACAAGTCCAAGACCAGAACTAGTCGAGTCCAAGTCAAGACCAAGTCCAAAGAGGTTCAAGTCCAAGACAAGACCGAGTCTAAAAAGGTTAGAGTCCAGGACAGAAAAAAAGGTCTTATGCATGACAGTATCAAGACAATCAATTTGGGTTATTTGTTGATATAAAAGCAAAAACAGTGTCAGAACACCCAGGATTTATGAGTATAGCCATTCCCCTTGATATCATATGGTGATAACTCATAATAGCTACATAGACAATACTGCTACAGTAGGTACTAGTACTGAGCATTAGAACTGCTACTGCTACAGTAGGTACTAGTACTGAGCATTAGAACTGCTACTGCTACAGTAGGTACTAGTACTGAGAATTAGTACTGCTACTGCTACAGTAGGTATTAGTACTGAGCATTAGTACTGATACTGCTACAGTAGGTACTAGTACTGAGCATTAGAACTGCTACTGCTACAGTAGGTACTAGTACTGAGCATTAGTACTGCTACTGCTACAGTAGGTACTAGTACTGAGCATTTGAACAACTAAATTACAACATAGCTTCACTCCAGATGTGGTGTAGAAATGAAGTGAGCAGTATTACAGGGTGTAGCCCTATGGTTGGTTTATGGCTTCCCTAAAAAATATTGTATTCTATTGTTATTTGGACATGGGTTAATAGGAAATACATGTATTTATACATGTATAAATACATGTATTTTTAGAAAACATTAAACTTTGGTTAAACTTAAGTTGTTTAGGGAACACACCCACACACACACACACACACAGACCGCTGGCTCGGCAACGTTAGCTAATGTCCGCTAGCATACAAACGGGCTAACTATAGCCAGTTAGCTTTTTTATAACGTAACAAAACCCACCCATGTCGTAAGAGCAAAGTTTATTTCATGTAATAAAATGATGGCTCAAAAGGAGCACTAACGCCACAGGTATTATGTTGACAACGTGGACGCAGATAGCTATAGGAAACTCCGAAGGCAGCCGTAATATTTACTTAGTAAGCTAACTGGGCTAACGCTGGTGCGCTAACGTTAGCAAACATTGGCGTAGCGTTAGCTAGCTGTCTAAACTCGTAAAAAGCTGAACAATATCCCCACCTGGACTGGGTTTTACTTTCCCTCCAATATTATCATCAACATAATAAAGACACCTGGACTCGGTCGAGACCAAAAGCCATATCTGCCAAGACCAGTGGCCGAGTCCGAGACAAGAAGGAGTCCAAATACTACCGAGTCCGAGACAAGTCCGAGTCCATAGAAAAATGGTCTTGAGTCCAAGACCTGACTCAAGTACTACAGCCCTGCAGATGGGTAGTTTGACCCGAGAACAACATGAGGGTTAATAAAATGCTATCAATCCATAGCTTTTTTTTTCCCTCTTATCCCACAATGCATCAGTGGTGCAGCCAGACCTTATTGCACAGCACTGTGGACATAGGTCTGGCAATGCAAGACTACCAGTCATGTAACCTGCATAAAACTTCTCAGTTTTAACCCTCATGTTGTCCTTGGGTCAAAATTGACCCGTTTTCAGTTCATTTTATTAGGTCGTCACAATAAGTACTGAAAATGTCATCATTAAAAATATCAAAGAACTTTGGAAAAAAAAAAAAAAAACATCCTAAAAAGCACCCACAACATTGAAAAGGTGACAAAAATGTCAAAAAAAATTACCAAAAGGTTTTTTTTCCTGGTTAAAGCCTTAAATGCCCAGGAGTTTGTACGGTAGCTGATTGCTTTCTGAATCAAGGTCGACCACTACTGTCCCTCTGTCTCTCCTCTGTCTCCCTTTTTTTCAGTATTTTGAAACGCACTTTCAAGCGTATTCTTGAATCATCTCAAAGAGAGAAAGGTAGCTACACATACACATTCAGAGCCAGATGGTCAGTCAGTCTCCTCCACCTTCATTAGTTGCTTGTTTCATTTGCATAATGTATTTAAAATGGAATAGAAAGCTTTTGGATCAGCAGTCAGACATTTAACATAAATAATGATTCGGTGGAAAAATATCTTTTTAATTCTTTCCCTATTTACAGTCATGCCATGCTCATTCCTTTAATGGAAAACTGGACTTAAAAAACAACAAATAGCAAGCAAAACATCAGGTTAAAATACATAATGGGTAAAAATGATGTGCAAAAGTTATTTTAACAAAAAAAGGTTTCTGAAAGTGAAGTGTGACTTGAGTAGAATTCAGATTAAAGGGACACATTTATAGTTATTTGTTTATATATTTAAGGCTTTTTGGCAGCAAAGTTGAGGTACAGAGAGAGACAAAAGTGTTGATTGAGGAATATATGCAGACATATAAAAGGCTTTAGAAATGCACTTCATGAAACATCTTTTGTCTTTGAGTGGTACATATGATTATTTTTTAACAAACTAGTGTTTAAAAAACACTGTTGTGGTGTTTTAGTACCTCAAATCAATGAAATTAGAGAATAACATTTTTATAAAGCCTCAATTATGGCAGCATTCAAAAATCATAGAGGCTCAAGTTCACCATAGAAGCTAAAGCTAATAGACCTAAAAACAATGCACTTAAATGTTTTCAGAGAATAAAATGACAATCAGTTACTGTCTGAAAAGTAAAAGGTTCAAGTTACTGTAAGACTATATGAAAGAAATATTCAGTATAATATTATATTCATATAATAAATAAATATAAATAAATATAAATGTTTTGGTTTTTAAGATATTTTTTGGAGCGTTTTATGCCTTTAAACAACAGGACCACTAAAGACAAGAATGTGGAAAGAAAGGTGGGTTGGACCACTGGTCGGAATCGAACCTGTGGCTGCTTTTGGTTCCAAAAGGCAGGTGCTACTACTACTAACGTTAGAGAAAACAAAGCGGTGGAGCGAGCTAGAGAAAGAACAGAGAGAGAGAGAGAGAGAGAGAGAGGTGTTAACGTTAGATTAAAAACAAAGTGGTGGAGCAAGCTAGAGAAAGAAAAGAGAGAAATAGAGAGAGGTAAAACAAAGCGAGTCCCCTGTACAGAGAGTCATATCATATAAGTCTCTGTGCTCTGACTCCATTTTTTCTTGTTGTTATGGAAACGACAGGTCTGTCCACTCCGCTTGTCATTTGTCGCTTGTCATCTTGAAAAAGACGCCCTGAACTATGAGAAAAAAGTAACAATCACAACTCTTTAGAAAACACTTGACTCCATAGGATTATAGTGTAAAACAGATGCTAGCAGCTTAAAATAATTAATAATAAGGATTACTGTCTTCAGCTGTAATCTACCAATTTTTAAGTACAAGAAGTAATCAGCAGTTGGCTTCAATGTAGTATTTTGTGTCTAGTAATTTATGGAATTACTGGAAACACAAAACTAAGAGTACATGACAGTAACAGAGAACAGTGTGACTCTCTCCAGAATCCTGCAGCAGGTTTTCTTCATCACACTGGATGTCTGCATCATCTCTAAATACAAAGAATGTTGTGTTTCCATTGCTTTCACCTCCATTACTTTCTGAAAAAAACAATAAGAATGCAGTTCTACTATCATAAAGATATGGTGTTTTTGTTGTAGCTGTGTATGTAACCTCAGACATCTGGCCTGGACTTATTGGCATCTTTGCTCTTTTACCTGTTTATCTCAAATGGTCCAGTGTGTAATTGTTTCATTCTAATTTGGTATTTGTATTAATAACGGCTTTCTGAGATTTTACTATATAAATACAGTTTATGTTCACTAACTTTTCTAAAACAAGACACCTGCTTAGGCTTTCAGCTGATATTGCAATCAGCAGAGTTTGATAGGCACCAGACTGAGATCTATTCTGTCTGAGTGGGAGGTTAACAGGTCTGACAGCAGTGTGTTAGCATCTGAACAAAGTGCTGGCGATCCACAGTGTTGTGCACATTGTGGGTAAAGTCATGGAATAAGTGTGTAGAGTTATGAAAACTGTGTTCAAGCTATGAAAAAGGAACCAGAGTTTGGTCCACGTGAACTGTAGTTAGAGTTTTGCACACGTTACTCCAGTTGTGCCCACTGTCATCTAGCAATCGAAAAGAAACTGTAAGCCTGAAGATTTGGAAATAGTTTGCTGAGCCTGGAAAAGAGTTACCTTTATGTATTAAGTTATGTGGCATTTTCTTTTGCGGGGTGTTCCACTAAAACAAATCTGTTTTTTCAAATACTGGAAATCTCTATTGGGAATGTGATTTATGGTGCTCACAAAAGCATTTTTACACACCTACAAGTTGACCTTTTCTTAGAAATTCTTAGGTCTTAGAAATGTTCTCACGTCTCCTCGAGACACACACACACACACACGCACATGGTCGCTGTTGTGCTCAAAGGGATACCCTCTCATTGTCTTTTTACTTCCTTCAGCTCAGCTCTTCTCTCACAAATCTAATTTGATCTTTTATTTGGCAAAAAGCCAGGCAGTGTGTGTGTGTGTGTGTGTGTGTGTGTGTGTGTGTTTTAACTCCCACAACCTTGAACCTACTTGTTGTCGCATGCAGCTCTGGGGAAGTCCCTTTCATGTCCAAATCTCCCGCCTCCAGTCATTGGCTGAGTGAGGACTGCTCTTTTAATTCACTGTCTCTGATTGGTTGACATGGTGATGGGGGGCGATGGAGCTGCCAGAGGAGATAGAAGAGTGTATTGGGGTATGAGCATGGATGTATTAACAAAAATGCTGTTCCAAGATGACGCTTAAAGTTGCTCAGGCGCATATGCTGGATAGGCTTCTTCAGAAAGAAATGAGCTCAAATGTCATAAAGTTGTATATTAACATTGTGTCCAATTCAAAATTGCCTCCAATCTCTCAAAAAAATGTAAAGACAAATGGAAAGGGTGATGGGAAAGATGGCAGGCGAGAGCAACAAGGGTTAATAGTATGATGTATAGGACAGACGACAGGAAATGAGAGAATGGAAGTGGAGCAAAGGGTAAAGGTTATTCCTCTCTTTTTTAATTGCCGTCTCTCCGTTCTCCATCTGTAGTCATGTTCTCCTCTTCCTCCCTTTGTGACTCTTGTTTCATGTTTATCTCGTCTCTCTGTTTTGGCATCTCTTTGTCTCTTTTTTAATGAAGGCGAGCCTCAATAACACAGACTGGTGCAGTCACTGGAGACTGGGCAGACTGACAGGATCACACACACACACACACACACAGAGAGAGCGAGACATTGACCGCATCCAGAGAAAGTGACAGCAAGTATAGAAAGGCAAATGAAGGAGATAGTACGACTGTGGCGATAGAGTGGCACACAGAAAGAGAAGAGGGATAAATGGAGGATTATAACAAAAATACACAGAGAAAAAAAGCAAAAGTCAATAGATCCAACCACATGCAAGAAGAATAATGTCAGGTACAAACACTGGATCATCTTTTATTTCTATTCAACCTACTGGATCAGCCAAACTGTTTTGGAAACTGTCAGGCTGGTATCCTCACATGACATTTTATGTCATGAATGCAATTTCAAAAATGATATCCACTGAAAAGGCTGATATACAACGTCAAAAGCAAACTCTCAAATGCCTGTAGGTGTGAAAGGGGGCTGTTTCCATTCACGGCAGTTAGAACGGATTTCAATGGAGACCAAGAGGCATGGGAACAAATGTCACTCCACAGTCCACTTCTTTGCCATTGATCAGTATGTTACAAATAGTCCGCTCCAATTCTCTACAAAGCTAAAATGCTACTTCAGTGTCACGCAGTCGTCTCTTTACCGCTCCAAAGCCTAGCCAGAAATATTTATTTTTCTAACTCATGGCTGCCCAGGAGATTTGAACGTTTGGGTTGTGGCGATAGAGTCCTGTAAAAGCACAAGGCTCTATCCTCTGTGGACTATGAATAACCCCGGAACATTTTATAGAAACCTCTCAAATACAAAAATCGGGATAACTTCAAAACCAACTAATAAGTAGTATGGATCCAGGCCCAGACGGCGGGCTCGTCAGCAAGCGCCTGGTGGCCGGGTTTGCCACGGAGCCCGGTCGGGCACAGCCCGAAGAAGCTACGTGGCCCCCCTATCTCCATCCCATGGGCCCACCACCTGTGGGAGAAACCGCTGGGGTCGGGTGCGCAGCCACATGGGTGGCGGCGAAGGTCAGGGACCTCGACGGACCAGACCCGGGCGGCAAAGGCTGTCTCTGGGAACGTGGAACGTCACCTCTCTGTGGGGGAAGGAGCCGGAACTTGTGCGGGAGGTGGAGCGCTACCAGTTAGATCTGGTGGGGCTTACCTCTACGCACAGTCTCGGTTCTGGAACCGTACTCCTGGATAGGGGTTGGACTCAGTCCTACTCCGGAGTTGCCCATGGTGTGAGGCGCCGGGCCGGTGTGGGGATACTCACAAGCCCCCGGTTGAGCGCTGCTGCGTTGGAGTTTACCCCGGTGGACGAGAGGGTCGCCTTACTACGCCTATGGGTGATGGGGGGGAAAACTCTGACTGTTGTTTGTGCATATGAACCAAACAAGAGTTTGGAGTGTTCGGCCTTCTTGGAGACCTTGCATGGAGTCCTGTATGGGGCTCCAGTAGGGGACTCTATAGTTCTGCTGGGGGACTTCAATGCACACATGGGCAATGATGGAGATACTTGGAGAGGTGTGATTGGGAGGAACGGCTTCCCTGATCTAAACGAGAGTGGTTGTCTGTTGTTGGACTTCTGTGCTAGTCATGGATTGTCCATAACAAACACCATGTTCGAACATAGGGATGCTCAAAAGTGTACCAGAACACCCTAGGTCAAAGATCAATGATCGATTTTATAATCGTCTCATCTGATCTGAGGCCGCATGTTTTGGGCACTCGGGTGAAGAGAGGGGCAGAGCTGTCAACTGATCACCATCTGGTGGTGAGCTGGGTCAGGGGATGGGGGAGGACTCTGGACAGACCTGGTAAGCCCAAACGAGTAGTGCGGGTAAATTGGGAACGTCTGGAGGAGGCCCCTGTCCGACGGACTTTCAACTCTCACCTCCGGCGGAGCTTTTCGTGCATCCCTGTGGAGGCTGGGGGCATTGAACCTGAGTGGACAATGTTCAAAGTTACCATTGCTGAAGCTGCGGCGGCGAGCTGTGGTCTTAGGGTCTTAGGTGCCTCAAGGGGCGGTAACCCACGAACACCCTGGTGGACACCGGTGGTCAGGGAAGCTGTCCGACTGAAGAAGGAGTCTTTCCGGGATATGTTATCCCGGAGGACTCCGGAGGCAGTTGCAAGGTACCGCGGGCCGAAGGGCTGCAGCCTCTGCCGTGACAGAAGCAAAGCAGCGGGTGTGGGAGAAGTTCGGAGAAGACATGGAGAAGGACTTTCGGTCGGCACCAAGGTGCTTCTGGAAAACCGTTCGCCACCTCAGGAGGGGGAAGCGAGGAATCATCCAAGCTGTTTACAGTAAGGATGGGACGTTGTTGACCTCAACTAGGGAGGTAATAGAGCGGTGGAAGGAGCACTTTGAGGAACTCCTAAATCCAGCTGGCACGCCCTCTGTGGTAGGGGCAGAGCTGGAGGATGATGGGGGATTGTCGTCAATTTCCCTGGTGGAAGTCGCTGAGGTAGTCAAACAACTCCACAGCGGCAAAGCCCCAGGGATTGATGAGATCCGTCCAGAAATGCTGAAAGCTCTGGGTGTGGAGGGGATGTCTTGGTTGACACGCCTCTTCAACATTGCGTGGAAGTCTGGGACGGTGCCTAAGGAGTGGCAGACCGGGGTGGTGGTTCCCCTCTTTAAAAAGGGGGACTAGAGGGTGTGTGCCAATTACAGGGGTATCACACTTCTCAGCCTCCCTGGTAAAGTCTACTCCAAGGTACTGGAAAGGAGGGATCGGCCGATAGTCGAACCTCAGATTGAAGAGGAACAATGCAGATTCCGTCCTGGCCGTGGAACAACGGATCAAATCTTCACTCTCGCAAGGATCTTGGTGGGGGCCTGGGAGTATGCCCAACCAGTCTGCATGTGTTTTGTGGATCTGGAGAAGGCGTATGACCGGGTCTGCCGGGAGAAATTGTGGGAGGTGCTGCGGGAGTATGGGGTGAGGGGGTCCCTTCTCAGGGCCATCCAATCTCTGTATGACCAAAGTGAGAGCTGTGTCCGAGTTCTCGGCAGTAAGTCGGACTCGTTCCAGGTGAGGGTTGGCCTCCACCAGGGCTGCGCTTTGTCACCAATCCTGTTTGTAATATTTATGGACAGGATATCGAGACGTAGTCGGGGCAGGGAAGGGTTGCAGTTCGGTGGGCTTGGGATCTCATCGCTGCTTTTTGCAGATGATGTGGTCCTGATGGCATCATCGGTCTGTGACCTTCAGCACTCACTGGATCGGTTCGCCGCCGATTGTGAAGCGGCTGGGATGAGGATCAGCACCTCTAAATCTGAGGCCATGGTTCTCAGCAGGAAACCGATGGAGTGCTTTCTTCGGGTAGGGAGTGAGTCCTTTCCCCAAGTGAAGGAGTTTAAGTACCTTGGGGTCTTGTTCGTGAGTGAGGGGACCATGGAGCGTGAGATTGGTCGGAGAATCGGAGCAGCTGGTGCGGTATTACATTCTGTTTATTGCACCGTTGTGACAAAAAGAGAGCTGAGCCATAAGGCAAAGCTCTCGATCTACTGGGCAATTTTTTATTCCTACCCTCATCTCATTCATGGTCATGAAGGCTGGGTCATGACCTAAAGAACGAGATCCAGGGTACAAGCGGCCGAAATAGGTTTCCTCAGGAGGGGGGCTGGCGTCTCCCTTAGAGATAGGGTGAGAAGCTCAGTCATCCGAGAGGAGCTCGGAGTAGAGCCGCTGCTCCTTCGCGTCGAAAGGAGCCAGTTGAGGTGGTTCGGGCATCTGGTAAGGATGCCTCCTGGGCGCCTCCCTAGGGAGGTGTTCCAGGCACGTCCAGCTGGGAGGAGGCCTCGGGGAAGACCCAGGACTAGGTGGAGAGATTATATCTCCCACCTGGCCTGGGAACGCCTCGGGATCCCCCAGTCGGAGCTGGTTGATGTGGCTCGGGAAAGGGAAGTTGAGCTGCTGCCCCCGCGACCCGACTCCGGATAAGCGGATGAAGATGGATGGATGGATGGAGGAATTTTATTTGGTTTGGTGCATACATCTAAGCATAGTTATATATTAAAATGAAATAACAAACAGCATATAGTATACATATGAATAACACATACAAATGACTAAATAACATCAAGATAGAAAAAAAGGCTGCATGGAAAAAATTTTTGGAGGGATGTACAAAGTTCAGGCTATATATATATATATATATACATATGTATATGTATGCTGTAGAGCGAGTAAGCAAGCAATCTGGAGCTTAGCAGTACAGATACATGTGGGTTCACTATTTGGCAAGCAACAGGTGACTGCTGCCCTTTTTAATCTAATGAGTTATAGCATGTCATTCATGATTTCATAACCTAATCAATAAACTAATTACAAACCATTTGTGAACCCTTTATGAGGTAGCCTTAACAAAGAGCTTGGTTTCTTATTGTCTTTTTTGCAATAATGTACATTTCTGTTAACTGCAACAATGTTCACACAATGTTAAACATTAGTTTTAACCCTCATGTTGTTTTTATGTTGTCCCCATGTTGTCCTCATGTTGTCCTATATCAATGTTCTTTTTAATTCCCCAAAATAACATGATTGATTCCACCCAACGCTCTTTGCCAAGTACAAATCTCTACTTTCATTAATTTTGGGGCGTCTTATTCAATTTTATAGCATTGTAAAATAAATGGAAGTGTTTTTGAAATAGTATTGAGTAAAAGTTGACATATTCCAGTCTGTGATTATCATCAACATCCATTCCTTTAATTTTAGTCTAAATAATTCCTAATTTCTGCTTTTATAACTCAAACACTAGGTAGAATTTCCTATAAATGAGCTTTATTGACCATAAATTCCAAAAATAACTGTAAAATGAAAGTTAATATGTTAGTGTCACGTTGTGTTAAAGGTCAAAAGAAGTGACAAAACGTCAAAAATGTTGAAAAGAGACAAAAACTTAAGAAAAAGTTAAAAACATTGATAAAAAGCGTCGACAAAACTGTTTCTTTTCTATTTTGACGGGAAGACAACACAGGGGTTAATCAAGAATATCCCCTACCCTTATCAATACTGCTGTCATTTGCAATTAGTATGTTGTAGAGAGAAGGAATATGAAATATTTTGACATTGAACATTGCAGACATTATGATCCTAACACGTAATGCAGGGGTAGGGGTTTGCAGAGTTGTCCAATATTAACGTTCTTGTCTGGCGATAATTTGGTTTTGATGACAGTAGTTAGTGTCATTAACTTCAAACACATTACAATTACACTTTTTTTCAATTGCTATACTTATAAAGCTATCATTATTTAATGCAACATCAGCAGCACCTATTGCTTCTTTCTTCCCTGTATCCATTTTCCATTCCCTACTTCAGCTCAATGGTGAAGCGTCCCACTTAGACTTGTGATTGTCCTATCAGCTGTGTGTTCCACCAGTGAGTCTCTCAACATTGTTATGTCTATTATTATTTATCCACAAGGCATCACTCCACCGTGGGCAAGAGCAATTTAGCACCTTTTAATGCAAAGTGTTTACCAATGTGTGGGAATGAGTGAGGATCGATAGCGCATCCCTGTTCCTCTTAACGTCCTTTAACACCACACTCCCCACGCTGCTCTCAGGCCTGTAATTGTTTCTCTGGGGTTTCAGGAAAATCAATCCATGCAATGATTGGATCCCCCGCCCCACCCTGTCCTCTACTAAATGTCCCATTTTGCTCTGGGTGATGCATACATATCTGTCTATTCCGTTTGTCAAGTCGATGTTTGCGCATTTATTCTGCATTCTAGTGGTTCTATTTTTCATTTAATCTGTCTATTAAATATCTTACCAGTCTGTAGTGTATCTGTGAATGAATACTACAAAAAAGCCTTTACATGATGTGCAATCACTGAAGGTTTTTGTGGAGAAATTGAATTTTTTGTAACCCCAAGTGTCAGGCTTTCTATGCAACCTCATGTTTACTCATGTAACCTCATTGCTTTTATAACTCTATAAATAATTTTTTTCACAAATGATTTGGAAGATGTTTTGCATTTGACTGAAGCATAAAAAGAGGTGAACTCATGATTATTATTTACATGTAGGAGACGTGAGCTTTTCTTCGTAATGTATCAACTTGGTCATGGTTAGTTATCTAGTTAGTTACTTTTGGTTTTGAGTTACAAATGTAGAACAGAGACTCTGCATAGCAACCTGGGTCGACAAGTTCTCATGAATGGGTTTGTACGATATCGTATGAAAACTTATGCAGCACAATTTGTGAGATACCCTACAAAATCAGACGGACGGACGGCCACGTGACAATCGGTCACACGACAGTTAAGTTTAGTGGTCTTTACAGTTCAGTTCAGCCGAGAAAGTGGCACTTTGTGTGAAAAAGTGTCAAATAAGTGGATTCGGTCATTTAAGCGGCCGTTCTAGTTCATTTAGTGACTGAATAGGCCTGCCTTGCTAAATGGATTTCTCTTCTTTTCTGTTATTAACAGATTGCAAAGTGGCACTTTAATTTGTTTTTCTATTTTTTGAACTTGATACAAATTTTGACAAACGTTGCTCCCTTTAATTAGGACACCCGTTCCCTAGGTGTTTCTTATTTAACCCTTGTGTTGTCCTCAGGTCAAACTGACCCGTTTCAAAATGTTTTACATCAGAAATATGGATGTCTTTGAACCAAATTGTCCAAAAATAACATGGATGATTCCATACGTTCTTCAGGTAACAATAATGATTACTTTCATTGAATTTTTTGGGTGTTTTATTTAATCTTATAGCATTTGGATTATTTTTTTAATGGTTTTAAAACAGTATCTGGACTAAACTTTGACATGTACCCATCTGTGATCCACTCAACATCCTCTGATCTTAACTATTAGTCAAAATAATTCATAATTTCTGCCTTTTTAACTAAAAACTTGTGTATAGTTTGATATAAATGAGGTTTGACCATGAATTCCAAGAATAAGTGTAAAACCTATTATTAAACCAGCTCAGGTTTTTTTTAAAAAGCGGCAAAAACTGTAAAAAGTCACAAATAAATTAGAAAAAGCGACAAAAACATTGGACAAGCACAAAAAAATATTCATTTTCAATTTTGACCTGGATGGACAATATCATGGTTAATGGGAAGACAACACAAGGGTTAACTTCTTCCGGGACACGATCTCCACTCCCCCCCACTTGAAAGCCCTGTGTATTGTGGCCCACCCATTCACCCTGACCTCAGTACTACGGGGATCTTTGAGCTCGCATGCAGCAGCGGTCAACGTGGTGCATACAGTAATAAATACGTGGAATAAATCTGAATTACAGTGCATTACTCTTCGTTGCTATAGTACAAATGGTTCATGACAACAGCCCCCTCGGCATCAAATTTGACAGACGTGGCCATAAACCAGTGAGGGAAGGTCTAATGAATGATGCTGTGGAGTTGCTTTATGGGAAATGGAGGATATAGTGTTTTTGTATGAGGGGCCGTATAAGACATTATTCATTCTTGTACTCTCACATACATACATTCTCCTTCCACATACATATATTTTCACTCACACATACATATATTCTTGTTTCACATACATTTATTTTCGCTCTCACACATACATCCATTCTCCTTTCATATACATATATTTTCATTCTCTGATACATATATTTTCACTTACACATACATATATTCTTCTTTCACATACATATATTTTCACTCTCAGATGCATATATTTTCACTCTCACATACATACATTTTACTCTTATATTTCTATATTTTAACACACACAAATATATATTTTTCTCTCATATTTCTATATTTAACATACATATTCATAAATTTGTTTCTCTCATGCATATGCATTCAAAATTTTAAATACGACATGTACATAAGAAGAAAATGTATGCATGTGTGAAGAAAATATATTACTGTGAGAGAAGAATGTGTGTGTGTGAGAGAAAGTATAGTGGAAACGGAAGGAGTATAGTTGAAACGGATGGCAGAACATTTATCGCGCTGTGATTGGCTGTCAACCTCACGCTGTGATTGGCTGAGAAACTCCGGCAGGGTCATGTTCAGGTCGCGATGAGCATGGACGGAGATGAAACGAACGCTTTGCAGCAAGCCATTGGAGTTTTAAGGACTATTTTAACATCCTCTGACACTATTTCTGCCATTGAGCGGCAAAGGACGTGCTCATCTGCACCGAACGTTGTTCACAGCACGGGAGAAAGTGAAATGAGACAACTTTTCAGACCAGGTGGCAACTCACAAGTCCCTGCTACAGGCAATGCACCTCAAGCTAACCAAGGCCAAACCGGAGGATCACGGCAGTCTTTGCGATTTCAAACGCAGCAACACTTTGGCAATTGGGGCTCTCGTCCGAGGAAACGGTAAGAATAAATAAGCTCTATTTTGCTGGTGCTGATTTGTATTTTAACTGATTTGATTGTATATTGGTAAGCGACCGCGCTTCCTCCCCCCCGGCTTCCTCACTTGTAAATATATAAATTACGTTACTGTAAATATGACGAGACAGAAATACAGCCATTAAGCGGACCGGGTCGAAGTTTTATGTTGGATATTCAACATACAATCAGCTAACCGTCCTCCGGTGGACTCGTGCTGCTTCTGCTGGTAAGACCATAGGGTAAAACTATTAAAAAGACGTCGATAAAGAATGTATTTTGAATATCCAACCTTAAACCATCTTCACCGCGGTCCACGCATTGACTGTTGATCCTTCCGCCATAGTGATCGTCAATACAACAGTAGTAGTCTTTTGTGTTTACACAAAACCTATCTTTGCCTGATTTATGCTGAACTGGTCATATTAAACATGATTATAATCTAAAAATGAAAGGCAAACAAATATTTAATAAAATAATTATGGATTTTTCTCCACACTTTACCTCTCCTTAGCACTTATGTCATATAGTTATTGGGGGGTAGTAATGGAAAAAAACCTCACTCAAACTGAACTTAAAAATTGGCATCCCTACATTGCTTTTAAGTGCTTTTCACTGGAATTTTTTGCGTATCACTATATTCCTTTGGTTGTTGCGCTTTTACAAATCTCCAAATAAAATGTAAATCACAACTACAGATCATTGTCACTTTGTTTAGCGACAACTGTTGCATTTGCATTGTAGCATTCGCAATCCTAATATTGACAGTGCCAAATTTTAAGTAAAAAGGATGACATTATTTGTGGGTAAGCCTTTTTGTTGTATTGCTGTTTCATCAGCTTAAGTTAAGCAAACCAAATGGTTTAATGTAGGCCTAGCCTACACTGTCACCAGTTTTAGTGAAATGTTGAAGGATATAAATCATTGAATGATATAGAAATAAAATGGCCTATTATGTGCCATGTGTTATATAAAAGGATAAATGCATATCAAGTATGTCTGCTTTGTTTTGTAGGGCCAAAATTCAACATCACAATACTTTCAACAAGGATGTTATCCTTCTTTCCAAGCCATCAAGCTGTGTCGTTGTCAAGCATCGCACTAAACAACAGTTACATGAACACGGACATATATTGAATGGGTTTGAATTCCAGAAGTCTTGGGACCAGAAGACTGTCACTGAACAAATAAGGGAAGCCTTTGGAGAAAAACTGTCCGCTGAAGTGAGGTAACTAAGCACTTTTAGTTTATTGGTTATATCATGTCCAATCATCACTTCCAATGTGTGTTGTACATTTTGCCTCTTCAACAAAAAGAAGTTGCCCCTCCCCCTTTTCTCATTATTGTTCTATTTTAATAAAACCATTTTTACTCTTTTTTTTTTTTTTTTTTTTCCAGCCTTGAGTTTCTGATGGCATGTGGCAACAGGTTGATTTCCCCCAAACTGCGTGCTGGACAGGAACTGGATGCAAATCTCATACACAAAGTATATAAATCAAAAGCCCTTTACCTCAGACCATCAAAGCCAATTTTGGTAAGTTATATCACATTTCAATTGACCTACAGAGTACTCTTAGAATAATAACCCATAAGTGGTGCATACACATCCATACATGATGATTAAATGCTGTCAGTTACCGCTGACCTCTGTTATCTGTTCTTAAACTTTAATTTCAGTTTAGTAACTATAAACATTTAGTGGAACTGTACAAATAATTTGAATGTTTATATTGTTCAGTCTAAGACCAGAAATTGACTTAATTTGGCTTCTTCTTTGTTGGCGTAATATAAGCCTCTGTCCGACCAAGTAGTTACAGGAACATCGTTATAGGGCCACTTCTAATCAGTTCTACTAACTACTCTTCCCCAAAACCGTCTCCCAAAGACGGCTCCCAGTGACATCTCCCAAAAACTCTTTTGGGAGATGTCACTTTAAAGATGGATGGTTGAAGTAACTTTCGTAAATATAAAGACAAATATTGATGTTTCCAGGTACTGGATGATAATCCTTTTAAGGATGATAGCAGCGATGACGACAATTTGAGTTCAACTCGCCAACTGCGGTCTTCATCTCTAACACAAGTTAGACACTGTTATGCATCTTCAGACAGTTTGACTAGTCCAACAACTGCTTCCCCATCAAACAGCACTTCTGCAGTTCAGTCTTTTGCCTCATCACTTGGACATGAAGTCTTATGCACTCATACTCCAGCCTCAACCTACCACAGCAATATCTCTCCTAACACCACCATTTCAGCAAACGGTTCTTCTAATCAACTGCCAGTATGTCCTTCCACGAGTCAGCCTTCTGCCCTACCATTTGGAGGAACAACTTCAGTTCCAGATCCAACCCTGGTCCTGACTTGGCCAAACAGTACAAGCTTACCCTGCCAAAGCAGCACTCCAGCAAGTCATTCCTCTGAGTTACCCTCTACCTCAACACACCATCAAGCAACAAACTATGATACCTACCTTTCAATAATGTCTGTACTGTCTGACCTTTCCTCTGATGAGGAGGAACTGAACCAGGCTATACTAGCAAGCTTGCATAGTGAAAGGTTAGTACAAATGAATATGTTTTAAGATTTAGAACCTTTTCATTTTGCACTAACATACCTGACGTTACTTTACTGAAGTTAAAATTTGTCAATGAAGAATACACATGATTCACTCCTACAACTGTATTGTATGATGCTAACTTATTTAATTTGTCTTGTTTCTAGAACCACAGGATCTTGGATGCCAGCAAGAGATATCTTGCAAGATCTTGCAACAAAAATAACCCAACACAAGAGATGCAAGTTTAACATTAACCGATCAACAGTCTTGGATGGAGCCATCAGAGGTTTTAAACGAGGGACATATGATCCATGTCACACTATTTCTGTCAGATTTTCTGATGATATGGGAGTACCTGAAGAGGCTGTGGACTTGGGTGGACCAAGAAGGGAATTTCTAACACTACTTATGGAAGCTTTGCCCAGATCTCAAATGTTTGAAGGAGAAGAAGGCAAAATGAACTTGGCCTTTGACAGCACTGGTATGTATTGATTGTGATCTCATCATTTAGGTGCTGAACCCCAGATAAGTTTCACTATATTTTGTGTGATGAAACAGGTACACCTTACTTTGTACACACTGTATGCACTGTCCATGCTTTTTTTCTGTAGCCATGAGAGAGGACCGGTACTTCATTGCAGGGAGGGCCATCGCAGTAAGCCTTGTACACGGTGGTCCACCCGCACGCTTTCTGTCCCCAACTCTCTTCTCTCTTGCCTTGTTGACGGTCCAGAACTGGCAAAGCCAGTATTGGCAGATGTTGCAGATAGTGAACTACGTGACAACATCAAAAGGGTACATTTTTGTATGTCTGTCTGTTTCTACATTAGTGTGTGGCAAAGACAGTTTTCAAATATTATTTTTTCTATTTGAAGGTCATAGAGTGTAAAGAATTTGAAGAACTGCTAGCAACAACAGGCCCACTTGAGGAGTATTTGGCCAATGCTGGCTGCCTAAGGCCTCTGCGAAAGTTGACAAGAAGCTGCTTGTAGACGACATCCTGATGTTTCAAGTGATGCACAGAGTGCGTGGTCCTTTCGAGAGGTACATTTAAATCTTTTTTTCCAAGTCTTCTTTTTAATTTTTTTAAAATCATTGATAAACATGCTGAGATAGGCAACATGTGTTAAAGGTATTGGTGTTTTTCAGAACAGACTTAGTGAAAATGGAATATAATATTCATAATGTTGTATTTAGTGTCTAATCTCTTGGAAATAGAAGTTGTTTTATTACCTTAAGAATGAGCCTTTTATATCTACATAGGAGCAGGGCATGCTGCCATGTTTCCCTTCTATTTTACTAATTTATCAGACAAACTACGGACTAACAGAATGGACAAATTTAACAGCCTTACGCTTTTTTACATAAAGTCTGTGCCTGCCACAAATGCATGCACTCGCACATACGTACCGTGCATGGAATAAAGTACTAATGAATAAATAACTAAATACATCTACACCTTATGGCTTGATATTATGGAAAGATTTGAGGAAGTGGAAGATGATGTCATCTTAAGTAACTTGCTTTGTGTCCACTGTAGCTTCTGTCAATTTTAAGAATGGGAGGGAGCTTGCAATGTAGAATTTTACTTCTAGATGACATCAACGTAAACCAATATTACACACTTAATAACGAGCTTACTGTTATATAAACCATTAGAGCTTATGCGTTGACAGTGGAATTTAAGCTACTACTGCCTCTGCATGTTTACCTCTGTAAGAACTACTAACTACTCTTGGTTTGAATTCTTCTATTTGCCATTCTATTGTTTCTTTGATTCATTCATCACCTACATGTGAATATGTATGTAAAACTTATTCACCATTCAAAATACTTTAAAAGTACTGTCGATTTTTACTCAGATTTAGGGATGGACTGAGAACACTTGGTGTGCTGGACAAAATCAAAGCTCACCCGGAGAGTTTTCGCCCCCTTCTCTGCTGGTCTCCTACAACCCTGACAGCTGACCTGGTTGAAAGCCTCTTCACCATCCGCCTTTCTCCAGCTGGCAGCAATAAAAGGCATTCTGAAGAAGTTGTTGTTCCTTTCTGGAGAGACTACCTCTCAGATGCAGAAGGTCATTGTAATGTTTAAATGAATTGAAATAACTACTTATTTGAAATTGCACTGCATCTTACCATTGTCTATCAGTTTAGAGTAGTGAGGTGTGTAGTGTTTTAATCTAATATCTGATGTATTTCTTTATATAGAGCAAGAAGAAACACAGAAGCTAGGGATGATTCTCGCCTTTGCCACTGGAGCCAATATTGTTCCGCCAATTGGCTTCTCTCCACAGCCTTCAATTGAATTTCTTCACCAAGAGCATGATGCAGGAACTACTTCTAAACTACCCATTGCAAACACATGCATTAATTGTCTGAAGTTACCACTGCACACTTGTTACAAAGACTTTCAGGAAAACATGGACTTTGCATTGGGCAATACCCATGGATTTGGCATGGCTTAATATGCATGCAGAGTGGCCTTGTTCTCAGTATTCTGTTGAAAGGTCGAGCTCACACACATATACTGTGTAGATAGATATAGATAAATGAAGCAGCACTGAAATAATAACAAAACAGTTCCTGACACACATATATTTGGTGTCTCATCATTCCACAATTTGGTGGGTTTTTCTGTGTGAAAAATACATATTTGTTTTATCTTTTTTTTTAAAGGAAGGTTCATAGGAAGTACAGTTCAGATTGTCAAGAGTTCAATGAAAGTAAAATAATATGTAATGCAGAAATATATTGTGGAGTAAGCTTAACATTTTGAATTTGGCTTGGTTTTGTGGCCAGGATGATCTTAACAGTAATATTGAAATTGATGTACATGCATGTAATTGGTATTTTGATAGTGTCTGCTATAATCATCTGTGCTTGATTGCATTACATACTCCTACATTTATTTGCATTGACCATTGAAATAAACACTTGTTGTTGCAGCAAGTATTTTTGAGCTTCAAGTTACTGTTGGGATAACTGGATAAAGTATACAAGCATCCTATAGGTGACACACTGACTGACCTGACTTATTGTCTAATAGAATTAAATATTGATATGGTACACAGTAATTTAGACTCTTATTAGTGATACTCTATACTTGTTGACTCTTGTTAGTCTTGTTCTTTGACTACCAAAATATTTTTTTTGATTTCCATTTATGCAGATTCCCAATTTATTGTTAGATTTTGTTTATCCTGTTACACAAAAGACAAATGTTAAAACAAGTCAGATTTTAATTACATTTATTGAGATGTCTAGAGCCAAAAGCATGAACAAATTTGGTTTTCAGTGTTTCATGTTTCACTTTTTCAGTCAAAATCTTTTACAATACAATAATACCATGACCTTAAAACTATAACAGTATATGTCAATAAAATGGTGTTCTGTCACATAGGCAGTGAAAGGCAGTTTTGATTTATATTGCACAACTATAGTAAGTAAATATGTTCTTCTATTGATGTGAACATAATCTTTGTCAAGTTATGCAGTATAGCTCCTGGACGGGTTTGGTTTCTCTTTTAAGAACGCATTATGATTACAATATTAGGAATGCCTCTCAAGAAAATGCACAAGGTTGCAAAATAAATCTATACCATGATTTCCATCATCTTCAAATGGATCAAAGGTCTGCTGAAGTGTCTCCCTTGTTGTGTTGCTGATAGTAATGTTCACTGATGGAACAACAACATCATTGTTTGTCTGTAACTGTGAGAGTGGTCTGTCATCAATAGCAAAGTCACTGTCTATGTCATAAACACCATTCATACTAGGGTTATGCATTCCAACATTATTAACTATGCCCCTTTGCCACAGCTGAAGTGGAGTTTGCCCCCCTTGTGTTGAGAGACCATGGTTGTTCCACTGGTTCTGAAATTCAGTCGCAGCCCTTTGAATTCGTGGCAAATAAATATAATGAAGACAAAATAAATGGATTTCATTAAGTGAATCTAATACATTATTCTGTTCCATAAAGTTGAAAAGATTAACAAAATGAAATGACACTACTCGATTTAGCTCTGCCCATAATCTCTCTATTCTTTGATTATGGACTGATCTGCCAGTGATAACACTATGTCGGTTTAACCCTCTTCTGTAAAGCATGAAACGGGCAACACCAGTGTTTTCCATTCCATGGTCACATCTCACCCTGGATGGTAATCCAAAGTTCTGAACACCAGTAAAGAAAAGTGACAAAACACTAGAGGCCCTGTTGTTGTCTAGACAAGCAAGATAAATGATGGTTCGACTAAAACCATCTACACAGCCGTGGAACACCATCCTCCATCTCACAAGTTTGTGGTTTCCATCAATGTGCCTAAGGAAATTAGGAAAAGGGGGGAAATATATTGTAAATCGTGCATCAACAATTGTTAAAAAATTTAAAAAATCTTCTTTGCTTTGGATACTCAATTCAGCTAGAGTCATTCCACAGAATGTCACATTTAGATTCTCAAATTCATAGGATCTCCCAATATTCCTACTCCGAATTCTTAGTTATGTTACTGAAGTCTAGCCATTGGAGATAGATTTAATCAATTGAATTCTGGGTGACTAACTTTGTGCTTTTTGATTTACATTTAGTTTTTCTGTTGGGCATTTACTCACCATAATTCATTGGGAGTTGGAACACTGTATAGAAATCGGCGTATTGCATGGCGTCTTCTGAGGGATCGCCCAATGGGATCAATTTCTTGCAGACTCTGTCTAACACGGCACCTTTGAATCGTAGCCCACGTGACCTCAAGCTCCCCTGAACATATCGTTCACCTGCATTTGTGGTTGACTGAAGAATTTCAGCGACAACTCTGTTCAGGTTGTCATCTGACAGTGTTGCATATGTCAGTGGCTGAATGCCAAGCAGCTGTCTGTGCCTGTAGAGAGTCCGACAGCTAACTCCTAAGCATGTTGCAATGCTTTGCCAGTTCATTCAAGGGATACTAAATGAGAGATTTGATCTTGTGAAATGCTGTATTGAGGCCTTCCTTGAAGCCCAGTCATCACAGGTGGAGGCAACAGGGCATACCTGTTATCAGACCTGGCTCTTTGCCTGCTTTCATGAGAACTCACCAAAAAAATGAAGATATCCATATAAAGACTCTAATGTATTAATCGTTTCTCTATTTCTTGAATCTTCAACAAATCTCGAGATGGACATTAATCCAGATAATGTTTGAACGTGATCACGAAGTTCTCCATACAGCCTCCCATGAACAAAAGAAATCTGTAGCTCCTCTTTGGATATTTTCAACACATTCCAATATATTGATAAAAAAATGTCTAATTTCATTTTCATTGCTACTTACTCCCAAAATGAGAAACTGAACTTGACAAAGAAAACAGGATTAGTTTGAATAGCATCATTGTGTAGGTGGGCTCCTTAAATCCAGGTTAGGACCAAGCTAAACAAGTCTTGCACATGTATTTTTTGGTTTGAGAGTGACTTCCTGTTTAGGGAGGAACTTCCTGTGTCAGTGAAAGTAGTGGATACCACAAAAGATGAGCGTCAAGAATATACATATGCTAAAGTGACTATAAGTTTGTGGCTGAGATACTAAGTATATGTATGTGAGAAAAAGGTTTATACATGTGAGAATGAAAATAGGCATATGTAATAAATAGAATGTATGTATGTAAGAGTAAAGAATATATGTGCATGAAAGTGTAAATATATGTATATGAGAGTGAAAATGCATGTATGTGTTGAAAAGTAAAATGTATAAATGTGAGAGTAAAAATATATGTATGTGAAAATAGAATGTATGTATGTGAAAACAGAATGTATTTATGTGAAAGGAGAATGTATATATGTGAAAGGAGAATGTATATATGTGAAAGTGAACATATACGTATATGAAAGGAGAATGTATATATGTGAAAGTGAAACTATATGTATGTGAAAGGAGAATATTTGTATGTGAGATTGAAAATAAATGTATGTGAAAGGAGAATGTATGTATATGAGAGTACCAGAATGAATAATGTCTTATACGGCCCCTCATACATGCGCATAAAGCTTGCACGCTGTATACAAACAGATTCTGCCCTAGTAACCCTCATAGGCTCAATATCTTCTCCAGCAGGAACACAGGCATGTGGTCCACCTTGCTGTTTTGAGACGTCATCGCGGGTAGGAGGTCAGAGGCTAGAGGTCGAGGGGTATGGCGATCACATTGTCAATATGCAAGACGCAATACAACACGACACAAAGGCGGCGTTTTTGAATTTCGTCACCCTGGGAACTTGTTTCAGAAGAGTGTGTCTTCAGGCAGATTCTTTTGGACGATCGGCTAAAAAGATGCAAAATATGTGCTTTTTACCAAAAAGCGTTTCCTCATCATCAGATCACCTACAGATTCTTCAGATTACCCCTTTTTAGTCTTGCTTTTGAAGCCCTGCAATCATTGCAGGTAGGGTTATTATTTTTTTTCCATCTGATTTTCCATCTCTTCTTCAGTTGCATCCAGCCAAGCACACACACGTCCCCCTTTCTGTTTATTTCTGATAGTCAGTCTCATTCCAAAACACACGCACACACACACACACACTCCGCCTTGCCCTTTGCAGCTGCTCATGCTGTCTTTTCTGCAGTCTCCCTCTCTCACTTTACACTTCTCAGAGCTGTCCTCCAAGACTTCTCTTTGAATGACTTGGATCAAATAGAGTCTTAGTATCACATATCTTTCTCTCCATCTCTTCATCTCCATCTGTTTTTGGCCCTTCATACCAGCGGATAAGTCGGGGCCTTGGGGTGTAAGGGGGTCATGATTTTGTATGAGGGATGAAAGAATCTGGCAGAAATGGAATGATTGCAGAAACTCTAGGTCTCTTCTACTGTGACTGTGTTGGGTCCTTCTTGGTGGGGAAGAGAGGCACGTATTAAATCTGCAAACAATAGTTGCTATGCCTGATGTATTTGCTACAATGTTTTTAAAATGGTTGTGACATGATGAAAGGATGGAAGTGGAAAAACTGAAAGACAAATGATTTAAGGTTACAATAATGGATGCAAATATTACCTAACAAATATCGGAATCAGGTATAGAGTACCAGCTCCATTTACCAGAAGGCTTAGAAAAGGTTAAAGGTCCCATGGCATGACCATTTCAATATATGAGGCTTTTTAACATTAATATGCGTTCCCCCAGCCTGCCTATGGCCCCCCAGTGGCTAGAAATGGTGATAGGTGTAAACCGAGCCCTGGGTATCCTTCTCTGCCTTTGAGAAAATGAAAGCTCAGGTGGGCCGATCTGGAATCTTGTCCCTTATGAGGTCATAAGGGGAAAGGTTACCTCCCCTTTCTCTGCTTTGCCCGCCCAGAGAATTTGGCCCCCCCATGAGAGAGAGAGACATCATGGATTTCAAAAGAGCAAAGTGGCTGTTTGTCAAGGCCACACCCCCAGCCTCCACCTTGTCCCCCCCTCTCCTCCTCAAAAACTAGAGACTCATAAATGGAACACACTAAGGAAAGCTCATTGTGGGACTAGCTCTAGTGGCTGGAATCCTGGACCAAGGCTGAACTTTGGGAAAGAGACTTCAGATACAGTATTAGGGGACCACTAAGGTCTATATAAAGAGACTTCAGATACAGTATTAGGGGACCACTAAGGTCTATATAAAAGAGACTTCAGATACAGTATTAGGGACCACTAAGGTCTATATAAAAGAGACTTCAGATACAGTATTAGGGACCACTAAGGTCTATATAAAAGAGACTTCAGATACAGTATTAGGGACCACTAAGGTCTATATAAAAGATACTTCAGATACAGTATTAGGGACCACTAAGGTCTATATAAAGAGACTTCAGATACAGTAATAGGGACCACTAAGGTCTATATAAAGAGACTTCAGATACAGTATTAGGGGACCACTAAGGTCTATATAAAAGAGACTTCAGATACAGTATTAGGGGACCACTAAGGTCTATATAAAAGAGACTTCAGATACAGTATTAGGGACCACTAAGGTCTATATAAAAGAGACTTCAGATACAGTATTAGGGACCACTAAGGTCTATATAAAGAGACTTCAGATACAGTATTAGGGACCACTAAGGTCTATATAAAAGAGACTTCAGATACAGTATTAGGGACCACTAAGGTCTATATAAAGAGACTTCAGATACAGTATTAGGGACCACTAAGGTCTATATAAAAGAGACTTCAGATACAGTATTAGGGACCACTAAGGTCTATATAAAGAGACTTCAGATACAGTATTAGGGACCACTAAGGTCTATATAAAAGAGACTTCAGATACAGTATTAGGGACCACTAAGGTCTATATAAAGAGACTTCAGATACAGTAATAGGGACCACTAAGGTCTATATAAAGAGACTTCAGATACAGTATTAGGGACCACTAAGGTCTATATAAAGAGACTTCAGATACAGTATTAGGGGACCACTAAGGTCTATATAAAAAAAGACTTCAGATACAGTATTAGGGACCACTAAGGTCTATATAAAAGAGACTTCAGATACAGTATTAGGGGACCACTAAGGTCTATATAAAAGACTTCAGATACAGTATTAGGGGACCACTAAGGTCTATATAAAAGAGACTTCAGATACAGTATTAGGGACCACTAAGGTCTATATAAAGAGACTTCAGATACAGTATTAGGGACCACTAAGGTCT
The DNA here is from genome assembly GCA_026937815.1 of Etheostoma perlongum. Lineage (NCBI taxonomy): Eukaryota > Metazoa > Chordata > Actinopteri > Perciformes > Percidae > Etheostoma > Etheostoma perlongum. Next base: position 23,340,015 of record CM049374.1, on the reverse strand, counting down.
ATATAAAAGAGACTTCAGATACAGTATTAGGGACCACTAAGGTCTATATAAAGAGACTTCAGATACAGTAATAGGGACCACTAAGGTCTATATAAAGAGACTTCAGATACAGTATTAGGGACCACTAAGGTCTATATAAAGAGACTTCAGATACAGTATTAGGGGACCACTAAGGTCTATATAAAAAAGACTTCAGATACAGTATTAGGGACCACTAAGGTCTATATAAAAGAGACTTCAGATACAGTATTAGGGGACCACTAAGGTCTATATAAAAGACTTCAGATACAGTATTAGGGGACCACTAAGGTCTATATAAAAGAGACTTCAGATACAGTATTAGGGGACCACTAAGGTCTATGTAAAAGCATCTAAAGAGCACCATGTCATGGGACCTTTAAGAATCACTGCTGTAAATACACTATTGTTTGCTATTTTCTTCCTCCACCCCAGCTTCATATTTGAATTCCATAAAGTATGAAAAACCTACTATTTATACCCCCTCCACTGTGAACTACTATCCTTCCGCCGACATGACCTTCTTCCATTTTGTGATTGTCTCTGCAAGCTTTGAAAACTGTGATCGCGGGTGTTTCCGGGGATTTTTAATACAAAGCTCTGGAATAATGCCTGTAGAATAAATATTTCCTGGCTATATGAATCGCTTCTGAGGAGGGGAGGACTGAGAGTGATTCAGGTATTGCAGTGTAATTGAAGGATCCCTTGGAGGGCTTTCATAATAATCCAAAACCCAGGCGTGGGTGCTTTGCAAAATTGTGCTTTTTTGTGTGTTCTTGTTGAAGTATGTCTTTCAGAAAGGAAGCATGTAATCGCTAAATTGTGAAGTAAGGCAATATATGGTACCAGATTCTGAACAGCCCTGCACCTGCTTGCAGAAAGTTTTTATTATTGTAAAAGGACGGCTTCTAGGATCATTTTTTGTTTGAAATGTACCTAGATATGTGGTTCATGTCAACATACAGAGCCAAAGGCCAGAAACAGATATGGTCTCAGAATTTAGAGTTGCATGCACATAAGTAATACATATGTTATCAAAATGTTGATTGTTGATTCACTTCACTTTTTAGCTCTAGGGAAGTTTGAAGGTTTTTTTCCCCAGACTAATTCTCTGCTGGGGAGCAAGGAAACTTTGCTAGATTTTGAATTTTTGTTCTTCCATACACATTATACTTTTTTCAGACAAGTCTCACATATTAAATAGGCTGAAGAGTGTCAATCTGGATGCAATGTTTTTTTTTTCATTTGCATCTACTTATCTTTTCGCATCACTTCTTTTTTGGGGGTTTGTGTGCTTTTCTTTTTGCATCGTTTCTTTATTTTCAGCATGTTTATGTATTTGGTTGTGTTTGTGTATTTGCAGCATCTTTGCTGAATACTGGGCATGTGTTGTCAAATTAAGGAAGTTGTTTTCTTAATTTGCTTGTGTTTTTCTTCTATTTGCATGTGTTTTCTTAAGTTGCAGGGCGTAGATAAGCCACAACAGTCCAAAATTCATTCAATAGATAATGGATACCATTTTTTTTGTCATACATTGGTTAGGATTGCCTGTTAGTTCTGAGTGGCCAAAGTGCTGTCTTGATGGGCTCTGTCTCCTGGTGTGGGGAATGGAAAGCAGGCCAGCGGTTGAGAACCAGAGGTTTCGGGGTGGGGTGGGGTGTTGATGGAGGAGGTCAGGAGTGCCAGGGCACGGAGGGATGTGTAGGTGAGAAGGAGGAGAATAGAAGCACTTGCTTAAACAAATGGACAATGCTTAAACAAATATAAGAACACAAATGAAAACTTTAAGTGGAAGTTTAGCTACTGAGGAAGGCAAAAAAGAATATTTTAGTATAGTTACCTACACTGAAAAAGCAATAAATAACATAAATAAGAAATTACTGATGCAACATCAGAGAAATGTGCCTCAGGGTGAATTAAATCTGGAAAGCAAGCAGTGGTAGTATTTGAACCCTGATATAACTCCTGCAGCAGGATCTCTGTCAGATGATGAACTCATACCTTAGGCGATATGATAATAATATGTTGACTTGGACAGGAGCTTGCTGCCTGCAGAGTCCGAGACATCCAACATGCATTGCATTTCCCTTGCTAAATATCCAAAGGAACCTTGATGTTAATCCTCACTCTCACTAAGATTTGATCGTACCAAAGTAAATGTTTGCCTTTGGTACGATAACCCCCCCCCCCATGAAAAGAGGGATTCAAATGTTGTTTTCTAACTGTTCATATGCACATTTATGTGTTTCATCTGTTGCAGGGTGTTTACCTGAAGCTAAGCGCTGAATGGGCTTCAGTTGTGATTTTGAATCACATACTGTACATGAGCCTTTCATCAGCTCTTTGTATGTCAGTATTTAAGCTGGAACCTGTCAGTTCTGTCTGTGTGTTTCCTCTTGTCAAAGATTCCTCAGTGATTCTCTCCAGCTCATCATTCTATATCTCATGCAACTTGTTGCTGTTGTGTTGGAGTGTCTTTCAGTTAACTCCTCAATTCTTTTATCATTTCCTTCCATCCATCCAGCCATCCATCTATCCATCTATTCCTCTGTACGTCACTGGTCTATAGCCATTCACATGTATACTCAATTAGAGAATTTTTATTTAAATCATGACTTTGGACTGTGGGAGGCACCCCGGAGCACCCAGAGAAAACCAGGATAGGCATACAGAGAACATACTAAGAGTTCATTTGCACAAAAATGTCTAGTCTTAAAAAGAATGAAACACCAGGTTGATTGTTTTTCCCTGGAGTGCAAAAAATACATATCCATCCATGCATCCATCCATCCACCCATCCATCCATCAATCCATCCATCCATCCACCCATCCATCCATCCATCCATCCATCCAGCCATCCATCCATCCATCCACCCATCCATCCATGCATCCATCCATCCATCCATCCATCCATCCATCCATCCATCCACCTATCCATTCATCCATGTACATCTACCAGCAGGGGACCCAAACCTCTCGATTAGCCAGCTCCAACTGGGGCATCCCGAGGCGTTCCCAGGCCAGGGTGGAGATATAATCCCTCCACCTAGTCCTGGGTCTTCCCCGAGGCCTCCTCCCAGCTGGACGTGACTGGAGCACCATCCTTCCCAGATGCCCGAACCATCTTCTTACGAGGTTACTTACAATGTTTAGGAAAATAGATAAAAAACTGTTTTTGCAACAAGAAAAAAACATAGACAGGCTCCATAATGGCTCCCAGCTAGGGGACAGTGCAACCCACTGAACTATAATGTCCCAGTTTAACCCCCCCATTGTTTAACCCACAGTGGTCACTCACGCCACATATCTGATATGTGTAAGTGCCATTCTGGTTGTCTCTCTGAAGGGATTTCAGTGCTAAATATATGTCAAATTGTGTATACAAGTAAGAAGTATGCATGAATAATTACAGTATTTGAGCATCAGTGGGGTGTTAAAGTGTTTTAAAATTGCCACCATTCTGCCAACAGTAGCAGAAAAAATAGCATTCTAATAGCGGCCTTTTCCCTTGATCCCTTGTTTCCTCTTTAAACAGTATTATGTGTCTCCCTTTCCTCTCTCAGTGTGTGTTCCTCCCCCCGGCTGATTGCTTGGCATTAACAATTTAAATTGTTTGCCTTTTTAGTCACGGCAATTGTAATATTGCTCTCAGAGAGGCAGTAGTTAATGAGTTAATGACGACACAGGAATAGTTCTCTCTCCTTTTCTTTATATCTCTCAGTTTTTCTTCTTCTTTGGCTCTGACTGCTCTCCTTCACTGGTTGTCTGAGTATTGGCCTCTCATTCTGTTATTAACAGAGAATATGCAAAAGATCTGAGGTGGTTATTTTCTGTGTGTGTGTGTGTGTGCGTGTGTGTGTGTGTGTGTGTGTGTGTGTGTGTGTGTGTGTGTGTGTTTGTGTGTGTGATTGCGCACACCCTGAGGGCTAATTGCAAGCGTAGAATGTGTTCTTAATGAGAAAGCAGTGAGGTGGAAAACTATACATGCTTACTAATCTCTCCCTGTCTTCTCTCTCTCTCTCTTTCTCTCTCTCTCTCTTTCTCTCTCTCTGTCTTCTCTCTCTCCTTCTTCTCTCTGTCTCCATCTCTCTCTGTCTCCATCCCTCTGTCTTTTCTCTCTCTCTGTCTCTTTGTCTTCTCTCTCTCTGTCTCTCTGTCTTCTTTCTCTGTCTCTCTCTTTTTTCACTCTCTCTCTCTCTGTCTTTATGCGTCTGTCATATTCATTTTAAAACACTCCCTAACAGCAGGAAATGAATATCTCTCTCTGTCTTCTCTCTTTCTCTCTTTCTCTCTTTCTCTCTTTCTCTGTCTTCTCTCTTTTTCTCTGTCTCTCTCTCTCTGTCTTCTCTCTTTCTCTCTTTTGCTTTCTCTCTCTCACTGTCTTCTCTCTTTCTCTCTGTCTCTCTCTCTCCGTCATCTCTCTCTCTCTCATTTGCTCTCTCTCTGTCTTCTCTCTTTCTCTCTCTCTGTCTTCTCTCTTTCTCTCTCTCTCTCTCTGTCTTCTCACTCTGTCTATCTTCTCTCTATCCCTCTCTGTCTTCGCTCTCTCTGTCTTCTCTCTCTCTCTCATTTGCTCTATCTCTGTCTTCTCTCTTTCTCTCTGTCTCTCTCTGTCTTCTCTCTCTGTCTCTCTCTCTGACTCTCTCTCTCTCTGTTTTCGCTCTCTCGCTCTCTCTTTATGCGTCTGTCGTATTCATAAAACACTGCCTAACAGCATGAAATGAATCTGCAGAAGAAAGTATCAAACATAATATCTTCAATAATTTGGTTGTTAGGTTACAAGCACATAAGAGTCCTATGTCCAAGTTGCACTTGAGTGGCGTCGTGCTGTAGCTATCTCACCCACAGTGACTTAAAGAATGGCTGTAAGAGGTGTGTGATTACGTAATGTTGGAGGATATCATTGCTAATGATTGCCTTGGTTTATGCCAACACACGTTGTTCTTGGACCAAAACTTTATTAAAATCATATATCAGACACACAGTTGTTAACCATCCCCACAAAAAAAAGTTGTTTTATTATTATTATTATTAATTGACAGGAAAGGGACCTGCAGTTTTACAAATACACATGTAATAGTGCAACGAGTTTCTGTTCATTGGGAGTTATGAATAACTGAATGAAATTTGAGTTATGAGACTGAAATTGCACATACTGTTTATTTATAAATTGGACAAAATGTAAACTCAGCTTTGAAACAAAATGGTGAGAGAGTGAAGCAAAAGTAACAGATAGAGAGGTGAAAAGAGGGAGGGAACATGAAAAAAAGGTGAGAAAGCAGCAAGGAGAAAGAAATAGATTAAAAGAGACGGCAGACAGAGAGACAGAGATAACAGAGAATAAATCAGTCATAAAAGAAAGGAGAAGGATAAAAGATAAGAGTGAACATGGCTCAGTCGTCTTGTCGGGGATCTTCTCTGTCAATCAAACCCGTCTCAAAGCCGGGCCTTTGAAAATCTTACAAATGGATCGCGGCCCCTAACTAGCGAACACCGTCCACTCGTATGCCGGATTAAATAAAACGTCCCCTTCAATCCTGCTCTCTCAGCCAACTAACTAGCATATATTTGATGTATTGTAGGTGCAATGGTACAATAAGCTTTAATTTCCACATCAATAATAAAGAGGTCAGAGCTTGACATTTAGTTGTGTCATCCCTCATACATCTTACTTTTTTAATAACTTTTGATTACTTTTAACCTTTTGTATCATTCTTCTTTTATTGCTCTCTCCTCTCTCACTGCTTTGACTTTGCACTTTGGACATGGGTGCTTGTGTTTAAAGGCCCTACAATTCAAATCTATTAATTAGTTTAAATCTGAAATATCACCAGAATGACTGTAATACTGATTGTTATAACGGTTCACATATTTCCCACCAGGCCGCGTCTGTGCTGCATTCTGTTCCGTCCTCTGCCTGTCATACCACACCTGGGGGCAATTCCACGTAGGGAGGTTGGTTGGGGGGTGGATGGGTCAAACACAGGACTATCACCCAGGAGAGCGGGGTTCGTGTCCCACATGTGTCACATTATTGCCGCGAGTCACGGAACCGTAAGCCCACCCACGACCTTTCAAGGTCAAGGTCACTTTATTATCCCCGAGGGGCAATTTGGATTACAGCAAGCAGCAACAAAATATACACCAAACAAAACAAAAAAAACTGAAAAACAACCACAATTGGACTACAACATGAATTTAATTTGAATTTACAGGATTTTATTAAAAAGTGGGATAACAGCCGGGATGAATTCTGCATCGCGGCAAACTACATGTACGCCTGGAGGGGAGCAGCATGAATTCACCCCCCAAGGGATGACTCGGATCAGCCAGGATGGCTCTCGCATTCTTCCAGGGTCTGGCCTTATGCAGGTCATGCAGGTCATCTAGGGGTGTTTCCCTTAACCTAACAGCTTTAGATAAAGAGTTTTATATTGACTTTTAGCGTCAATAACAACGACAAAGGCACCTGACCGAGCGTCTGCATACATTTTTACAGTAGGATGCAGACAAAAAATCATTATAACGCAACATTTAAATCAACAAAATTGAACAGCAAGAACAAAACTGATGGATATCAACATCAACATGAAAACAAAGAGTACATTGTTCAATACCTGCCATGATAAAATAATCCCATGTTGTATATTATATTCTAGCATGTGTGAACCATGAGGTCAAAGGAATAGCCGCTTTGTCTCACTCTACCTTTCCCTGCATCTTTTTTAGGTTTCTCTGTATTTCTCACTTCATTAATCTGTCTCTTCCCCCCAGTTTCTCTTCCATATTTTTCTCATGCCTCTTTTTCTCTCCCCACCCTTCTTTATGCTTTTTCCCTCTTTGCCCTTCATCCCTATAGCTTGTTCTCTGACCCAGGCTTTTTGATTATTTCTGATTTCATGTCAAAGACATAGAGAACTGGCTAATGGGGATTTAAATCATGAACGGCATCGGGGCTCCACAAAGAAAGAGAGGGAAAAAAGGCACACCACTGACTCTCTCCTTAGTGGCTCATTAATTGTTTTTGAATCTTTCCTATCATTATCCATTTTTCCCCCATCTTTGGCGGCAGAGTGAAGCCGTTCTTATTGTGCGTTCATTTGCAGGTTACTAAATGAACTGAAGCGTCTCAGACAGACGGTGGATACAGGTCCAGCAGCCATGGGCGTAATATATAGTTTTTTGAACAGTAAAGCATGTAAACATAATCATAAAATACAATGAACCTGAACAAATTATAGAATAGGTCTCCTTTACATGCTTAGTTTGGCTATTGTCTTTAGTAATGCTACGCTACATGGTATCTTAAAATCTTCCAAATAAATCATTATTTTGTGTATTTTAAGAATGGTTTTCTGCAGGCATGACATAAAATGTGTATTGGGTACTATACATTTAATCATAATTTTGCACAAACCCATTGCAGTTTATAGAGAACCAGTCCTAGAACTAAAGACTACAAATGTGTGGGCTTGATTTAGCCTGGCTCCGCCTTCCTACGTACTAATGCTCAATTTTCATTTCCCTTCAGTACACCGTCTGGGTTTGCTGTATAGTGTTGGCTTTTCTCCAGCCAAATTTTTGGCAGTCCAATCAGAGAACAGAGGGCGTGGCTGAGAAGGATGACGTGGAGGTTTGTGCGCTAGTTTGAGTTTTAGTTCCGTAATGCCGTAAAAAAGCCGTTGGGTCCGTTGTGAAAACGCTGCCAAATATCCAGAGCAGAGAGTCTGGTAGGACCAGGCTGATGGACCAGCTCTCAAACATTTAGCATTCTGTTTCTGCTACTTAATGCACCTTTGTGTAAGTACGTGGGTTTGATGCAAGTACAGGCTCCGTAACGGATCCTATAAAAATGTCTTCAAACATATTACATTAGGTATAATCATAAGACTGTTATGATAATAATGTGTTGCTTTTCCGTTCTGTGTGAGCATGTCCTTGCATGGATCACTCTACTCCTTTTCCTGCATACATTTCAGAAACACATCCTTAAAGTGTCCCGTTAGCGGTTAAACACATACTAACTATAATAATATATATAATAAGTTTATAATTTCTTCTTTTTGTTCTTCTTTGAAAGGCATCGCATTTAGCTTCTTTTTTGTGAAGTGAAGCATTGATAGGAAGTTTACTAGGAAGAAGTCGAACACATGGGCATGGTCAATATGCTTTCTCGTTTGTCTTTTTTGTGTTGATTAATCCATAGACGGATGATAACAGGATAGTTGTTGTTTTTTTTAAGATTTATTTTTGGGCATTTTAGGCCTTTAATGACAGGACAGCTGAAGAAGAAAGGGGAGAGAGAGGGGGAATGACATGCAGTGTGACCACAACATGGCAAATGGAATGCCTTTTTGTTGAATTATCTAAGAAATGGTTTGATATTGTATTACGTCTACGAAAGGGCGTAGGTTTTCTTTCAACATTGGGGGGGTGGGGAGGGGGGAGGTTTTAGCATCAAACACTTAATTTTCTGCACTCTAACAAATAAATCCGTAACATAACAGGAAAGGGTCTGGTAGCTTGTTACCCAGACTTTGCCTCGTAATTATGAATTGGAAATGATATGTGTACCAACAGTTAAAATACAGAGCATTGTCTGTAGGGCCAATATATAAAATGATGTCTCACAAAGCTGGTCAGTTAGTACACTTCTGACAACTTTGGAAAAAAACAGACAAACACATGGGAAAGGGGAAAGTGAAAATGTGGACTTAATCTCCAAAAAGCAATCATATTTTTTAAGATATACATATACCTCTTTTAAATATTGGCAGGGGACATATCCCCTGCATCCCCGAAATATACTGTATGCCTAGTCATCTTAATGTTTTTAAAGCCAAGGACCCCTTAACTGAGAGAGGCGGATCACCCCTTACAACATCTATGGTATAAAGGAAGTTGCATAATAAACTGGACCTAGAATAACGTGTAGAGCAGCCTAAAGTCTAAATACCCTTAGGGGTCCCGGACCCCCTGTTGAAGGTCTCTGATCTAGGACATAGTTCTGACCTTCCTATGACTGCAGGTTTCAACAGACCAAAAGCCTGAGTGCTGAACCCCTTCTGGGTTACTCGTTTATTACTGTGGATGAAAACAGCTAAACGTCTAAATTGAATAGAATTAAACTCTGTGTGGAGAAAGAATGGGAGGCTGAGAGAGAGAGAGAGAGAGAGAGAGAGAGAGAGAGAGAGAGAGATTCACTTTGTGCCATTCACAGTGTGTCTACTTTTGTGTGAGAATTATAGAACAAGTGAGAGACATAAAATGTGTGTGTGTGTGTGTGTGTGTGTGTGTGTGTGTGTGTGTGTGTGTGTGTGTGTGTGTGTGTGTGTGTGTGTGGTAAGAGAAAGATAGCTGTCGGGGCAGATTTCCCTCCGATTCGTCTCACTAATTGTTCACATCTGTCTGTGTCTAATCGCTGTAACATACATTTTTATCCAGACAAGAAAAGTGCTTCGTTTTCTCTTTTCTTTCCCTCCATTCAGTTAGTCACACAGTGTTGATCGGCTTTGTATACCCTGAATGAAGAGAAAAAACATTTTCTGATATACACACACACACAATATATAGGCAGGTGCGAGTAGGCAAATCTGACCTCATTACACACTTAATATACAGAAACACAGTAGAAATACACATGGTACACATGTTGTAGTTGCAAAGAAACTCCCACACACTGTCTAACCTGCTAAAGAAAATGTAGTAGTCGGCTTCATGTTGTCCACATGTTGATGCTTTTACTAAGCAGTTGAAGACCTACCTCTTGAGGATTTTGCTTTCTGGGCTTCATTAACTTCACTTGCCAACACTGTTTCGGACCGTCCTAGTTCCTAGACCGTCATCAAAATGTTGCCTGATGAAGGTCGAGTACTACTGTGCATTATTATTTCATTTATATTTGGCAAGTTAGGAGTTTCTTAGCAACGTTTGACCTACTCCGATGCACCTGTCTCTATATGTGAAGTATTTTCTCTCTACACTTCATGTTGTTATCAGCTTGGCTTAGTATACACCATCCTTTCAAGAAGAAGCTTAATATGAGTAAAATATTGTCAGGTTGTTGTTAATCCTTGTAGTTTGTGTCATTCAGTGTTCTATACATTACTATGGACCATTACCTTTGCCAAGGACCATTACCATTGTCTTAGTATACCTGCTGGCTGTTTTTTCTACCTTCCATTTTTTTCTTTCTCCAACTCTCTCCCTTTAATAAACCATATTTTATCAGTCCTAACCTCAACATTTTCTCTTCCTAACACATTTGCCTATTTTTTTTCCTTCTACTTTTCCCAATTTAGTCGTGTGGCATCCCCTTACGCTGGACATGGGAGAGTTTAAACTCGCCAGACGCCAGTTCGTTTCACCGGATACCGGGAAGCGTGTCCTTCAGGTAAGGTCAAATCGAACATTGTCAATCTTCTATAGAGAAGCAGCTTCCTTTCACTTTGCAGTGGTACATCTGAGGTGTGGAGTTTCCTAATGCAACCAGATCACATGGGAAGGGGTAACAGCACGCCGATTTTGTGGCGATAGGGTGGCAGGGTTGTGCAGCGGGGGGAATGTCACTCAAATGGTTAATTTGTGACGTCCTGTTATGTTCTTTAACACCCCCAATGTAGCACCAATAGACTTCATATTTCACTATTACTGTTTTCCATAAGATCGTTTGTATCTACACTGTATCTTCATATCTACACTGTATCAACATATCTACACTGTATCTACATATCTACACTGTATCTACATATCTACACTGTATCTACATATCTATATCTACGCTGTATCAACATATCAACACTGTATCTACATATCTACACTGTATCTACATATCTACACTGTATCTACATATCTATATCTACGCTGTATCTACATATCTACGCTGTATCAACATATCTACGCTGTATCAACATATCTACACTGTATCTACATATCTATATCTACGCTGTATCAACATATCAACACTGTATCTACATATCTACACTGTATCTACATATCTACACTGTATCTACATATCTATATCTACGCTGTATCTACATATCTACACTGTATCAACATATCTACGCTGTATCAACATATCTACACTGTATCTACATATCTATATCTACACTGTATCTACATATCTACGCTGTATCTACATATCTACACTGTATCTACATATCTACGCTGTATCAACATATCTACGCTGTATCTACATATCTACGCTGTATCAACATATCTACACTGTATCTACATATCTATATCTATGCTGTATCTACATATCTATATCTACACTGTATCAACATATCAACACTGTATCAACATATCTACACTGTATCAACATATCTACACTGTATCTACATATCTACGCTGTATCTACATATCTACACTGTATCTACATATCTATATCTACACTGTATCTACATATCTACGCTGTATCTACATATCTACACTGTATCTACATATCTACACTGTATCTACATATCTACGCTGTATCTACATATCTACACTGTATCTACATATCTACACTGTATCTACATATATACACTGTATCTACATATCTATATCTACGCTGTATCTACATATCTACACTGTATCTACATATCTACGCTGTATCTACATATCTACACTGTATCTACATATCTACACTGTATCTACATATCTATATCTACGCTGTATCTACATATCTACACTGTATCTACATATCTACGCTGTATCTACATATCTACACTGTATCTACATATCTACACTGTATCTACATATCTACACTGTATCTACATATCTATATCTATGCTGTATCAACATATCTACACTGTATCTACATATCTATATCTACACTGTATCTACATATCTACGCTGTATCAACATATCTACGCTGTATCTACATATCTATATCTCTACATATCTACATGCTGTATCTACATATCTACGCTGTATCTACATATCAACACTGTATCAACATATCTACACTGTATCTACATATCTACGCTGTACATCTATGCTGTACATCTACATATCATATCTACACTGTATCTACATATCTACACTGTATCTACATATCTATATCTACGCTGTATCTACATATCTACACTGTATCTACATATCTACGCTGTATCTACATATCTACACTGTATCTACATATCTACACTGTATCTACATATCTACACTGTATCTACATATCTATATCTATGCTGTATCAACATATCTATCACATATCTGTATCTACATATCTATATCTACACTGTATCTACATATCTACGCTGTATCAACATATCTACGCTGTATCTACATATCTATATCTACGCTGTATCTACATATCTACGCTGTATCTACATATCAACACTGTATCAACATATCTACACTGTATCTACATATCTACGCTGTATCTACATATCTACGCTGTATCAACATATCTACACTGTATCTACATATCTATATCTACGCTGCATATCTACGCTGTATCTACATATCTACACTGTATCAACATATCAACACTGTATCAACATATCTGTATACACTGTATCTACATATCTACACTGTATCAACATATCTACACTGTATCTACAACATATCAACATATCTGTATCTACAACATATCTACACTGTATCAACATATCTACACTGTATCTACATATCTATATCTATCACTGTATCTACATATCTATCGCTGTATCAACATATCTACGCTGTATCAACATATCTACACTGTATCTATATATCTATATCTACACTGTATCTACATATCTATGCTGTATCAACATATCTACACTGTATCTACATATCTATATCTACACTGTATCTACATATCTACGCTGTATCTACATATCTACACTGTATCTACATATCTATGCTGTATCTACATATCTACACTGTATCTACATATCTACACTGTATCTACATATCTACACTGTATCTACATATCTATATCTATGCTGTATCAACATATCTACACTGTATCTACATATCTATATCTACACTGTATCTACATATCTACGCTGTATCAACATATCTACACTGTATCTACATATCTATATCTACGCTGTATCTACATATCTACGCTGTATCTACATATCAACACTGTATCTACATATCATATCTATATCTACACTGTATCTACATATCTATCTACATATCTGTATCTACATATCTACACTGTATCAACATATCAACACTGTATCAACATATCTACACTGTATCTACATATCTACACTGTATCAACATATCTACACTGTATCTACATATGTATCTACATATCTACACTGTATCAACATATCTACACTGTATCTACATATCTATATCTACACTGTATCTACATATCTACGCTGTATCTACATATCTACGCTGTATCAACATATCTACACTGTATCTATATATCTATATCTACACTGTATCTACATATCTATGCTGTATCAACATATCTACACTGTATCTACATATCTATATCTACACTGTATCTACATATCTACGCTGTATCTACATATCTACGCTGTATCTACATATCTATCTACATATCTACACTGTATCTACATATCTACACTGTATCTACATATCTACACTGTATCTACATATCTACACTGTATCTACATATCTATATCTATGCTGTATCAACATATCTACACTGTATCTACATATCTATATCTACACTGTATCTACATATCTACGCTGTATCAACATATCTACGCTGTATCTACATATCTATATCTACGCTGTATCTACATATCTACGCTGTATCTACATATCAACACTGTATCAACATATCTACACTGTATCTACATATCTACGCTGTATCTACATATCTACGCTGTATCAACATATCTACACTGTATCTACATATCTATATCTACGCTGTATCTACATATCTACGCTGTATCAACATATCAACACTGTATCAACATATCTACACTGTATCTACATATCTACACTGTATCAACATATCTACACTGTATCAACATATCTACGCTGTATCTACATATCTACGCTGTATCAACATATCTACACTGTATCTACATATCTATATCTACACTGTATCTACATATCTACGCTGTATCAACATATCTACGCTGTATCAACATATCTACACTGTATCTATATATCTATATCTACACTGTATCTACATATCTATGCTGTATCAACATATCTACACTGTATCTACATATCTATATCTACACTGTATCTACATATCTACGCTGTATCTACATATCTACGCTGTATCTACATATCTATGCTGTATCAACATATCTACACTGTATCTACATATCTATATCTACACTGTATCTACATATCTACGCTGTATCTACATATCTACGCTGTATCTACATATCTATATCTACGCTGTATCTACATATCTACGCTGTATCAACATATCTACACTGTATCTATATATCTATATCTACACTGTATCTACATATCTATGCTGTATCAACATATCTACACTGTATCTACATATCTATATCTACACTGTATCTACATATCTACGCTGTATCTACATATCTACGCTGTATCTACATATCTATGCTGTATCTACATATCTACACTGTATCTACATATCTACACTGTATCTACATATCTACACTGTATCTACATATCTATATCTATGCTGTATCAACATATCTACACTGTATCTACATATCTATATCTACACTGTATCTACATATCTACGCTGTATCAACATATCTACGCTGTATCTACATATCTATATCTACGCTGTATCTACATATCTACGCTGTATCTACATATCAACACTGTATCAACATATCTAAACTGTATCTACATATCTATATCTACGCTGTATCTACATATCTACGCTGTATCAACATATCAACACTGTATCAACATATCTACACTGTATCTACATATCTACACTGTATCAACATATCTACACTGTATCAACATATCTACGCTGTATCTACATATCTACGCTGTATCAACATATCTACACTGTATCTACATATCTATATCTACACTGTATCTACATATCTACGCTGTATCAACATATCTACGCTGTATCAACATATCTACACTGTATCTATATATCTATATCTACACTGTATCTACATATCTATGCTGTATCAACATATCTACACTGTATCTACATATCTATATCTACACTGTATCTACATATCTACGCTGTATCAACATATCAACACTGTATCAACATATCTACACTGTATCTACATATCTACGCTGTATCTACATATCTATGCTGTATCTACATATCTACACTGTATCTACATATCTACACTGTATCTACATATCTACACTGTATCTACATATCTATATCTATGCTGTATCAACATATCTACACTGTATCTACATATCTATATCTACACTGTATCTACATATCTACGCTGTATCAACATATCTACGCTGTATCTACATATCTATATCTACGCTGTATCTACATATCTACGCTGTATCTACATATCAACACTGTATCAACATATCTACACTGTATCTACATATCTACGCTGTATCTACATATCTACGCTGTATCAACATATCTACACTGTATCTACATATCTATATCTACGCTGTATCTACATATCTACGCTGTATCAACATATCAACACTGTATCAACATATCTACACTGTATCTACATATCTACACTGTATCAACATATCTACACTGTATCAGCATATCTACGCTGTATCTACATACTGTATCAACATATCTACACTGTATCTACATATCTATATCTACACTGTATCTACATATCTACGCTGTATCAACATATCTACGCTGTATCAACATATCTACACTGTATCTATATATCTATATCTACACTGTATCTACATATCTATGCTGTATCAACATATCTACACTGTATCTACATATCTATATCTACACTGTATCTACATATCTACGCTGTATCTACATATCTACGCTGTATCTACATATCTATGCTGTATCAACATATCTACACTGTATCTACATATCTATATCTACACTGTATCTACATATCTACGCTGTATCTACATATCTACGCTGTATCTACATATCTATATCTACGCTGTATCTACATATCTACACTGTATCAACATATCTACGCTGTATCTACATATCTAAGCTGTATCAACATATCTACACTGTATCTACATATCTATATCTACGCTGTATCAACATATCTACACTGTATCTACATATCTACACTGTATCTACATATCTACACTGTATCTACATATCTATATCTACACTGTATCTACATATCTACACTGTATCTACATATCTATATCTACACTGTATCTACATATCTACACTGTATCTACATATCTACACTGTATCTACATATCTATATCTACACTGTATCGACATATCTACACTGTATCTACATACATATCTACACTGTATCTACATATCTACGCTGTATCTATCTACATATCTACACTGTATCATATCTATATCTACACTGTATCTACATATCTACACTGTATCTACATATCTACACTGTATCTACATATCTACACTGTATCTACATATCTATACACTGTATCAACATATCTACACTGTATCTACATATCTACACTGTATCTACATATCTACGCTGTATCAACATATCTCTGTATGTATCTACACTGTATCTACAACATATCTACATACTCTACACTGTATCTACATATCTACACTGTATCTATCTATATCTACACTGTATCTGTATCTAACATATCTACATATCTACATCTACACTGTACTATATCTACACTGTATCTACATATCTACACTGTATCATATCTACACTGTATCAACATATCTACACTGTATCTACATATCTACATATCTACACTGTATCAACTCAACATATGTATCTGCATCTCTACATATCTACACTGTATCTACATATCTACACTGTATCAACATATCTACGATGTATATCAACATATCTACACTGTATCTACATATCTACACTGTATCTACACTGCATCTACATATCTACACTGTATCTACATATCTACACTGTATCTACATATCTACGATGTATCAACTCAACATATCTACACTGTATCTACATATCTACACTGTATCTACATATCTACACTGTATCTGTATCTACATATCTACACTGTATCTACATATCTACACTGTATCTACATATCTACGATGTATCAACTCAACATATCTACACTGTATCTACATATCTACACTGTATCTACATATCTACGATGTATCAACATATCTACACTGTATCTACATATCTACACTGTATCTACATTTCTACGCTGTATCAACATATCTCTACATATCTACACTATCTACGCTGTATCTACATATCTACACTGTATCTACATATCTACGCTGTATCAACATATCTACATATCTATATCTACTGTATCTACATATCTGTATCTACATATCTACGCTGTATCTACATATCTATATCTACGCTGTATCTACATATCTACGCTGTATCAACATATCTATATCTACGCTGTATCTACATATCTACACTGTATCTACATATCTATATCTACACTGTATCTACATATCTACACTGTATCTACATATCTACGCTGTATCAACATATCTACACTGTATCAACATATCTACACTGTATCAACATATCTACACTGTATCTACATATCTACACTGTATCAACATATCTACACTGTATCTACATATCTACGCTGTATCTACATATCTACACTGTATCTACATATCTACGCTGTATCTACATATCTACACTGTATCTACATATCTACACTGTATCTACATATCTACGATGTATCAACTCAACATATCTACACTGTATCTACATATCTACACTGTATCTACATAACATATCTACACTGTATCTACATATCTACACTGTATCGATATTTCTACGCTGTATCTACATATCTACACTGTATCTACATATCTACGATGTATCATCTCAACATATCTACACTGTATCTACATATCTACACTGTATCTACATATCTACGATGTATCAACTCAACATATCTACACTGTATCTACATTTCTACGCTGTATCAACATATCTACACTGTATCTACATTTCTACGCTGTATCAACATATCTACACTGTATCTACATATCTATATCTACGCTGTATCTACATATCTACGCTGTATCTACATATCTACGCTGTATCTACATATCTATATCTACGCTGTATCTACATATCTACACTGTATCTACATATCTATATCTACACTGTATCCACATATCTACACTGTATCTACATATCTACGCTGTATCAACATATCTACACTGTATCAACATATCTACACTGTATCTACATATCTACACTGTATCAACATATCTACACTGTATCTACATATCTACGCTGTATCTACATATCTACACTGTATCTACATATCTACGCTGTATCTACATATCTATACTGTATCTACATATCTATATCTACACTGTATCTACATATCTACGCTGTATCTACATATCTACACTGGTATCTACATATCTACACTGTATCCATATTTCTACATTGTATCTACACTTCGGTGTCAATTAGTGAAGATTCTCTCCAAACAACCAGCAGTCTGCAGGTTTTCACGTCACCTTCTGGTATCGCCTCAGCTCGCTTGGAACCTCGACTGAGGTAGTACTACAAAAAGTACCTGATAGCAGGTACTAGAAACCATAAACCATAAAAGGTGAGTAGAGTAGAGTAGAGTCTACGAGGTATCATGCAGTGGAAAAACAGCCTACATGTCTTCTTTCTTTTTCTTCTTCCGCCTCAAAATGCCGACCCGACTCACTGCTTCGCATCAGCTGACACATTCCTTTTTTATGTCCAATCCTTAGTTTATTTCATTCCCTCTTCCTCCTTCTTTTGTAACTTGGTCCTTTTTGTTTTATCTTATGTCCTGCTCCCAGCTTTTCAATCTTTTTTTCTGCAAACTCTCTAATGGCCTGCCATTTGCTGTCTGACCACAATAGCCACAGCATTTGGATTACAGTAATAGGGCTTGAATCACCCTCATATGATCAGCCATCTGGGGCTAGCTGCCTTTCAGCATCTAGTTAGTTCCTCCCCAGTAGGACCGGCTGAGAAAGCTAAGCCGGAAAAGCAATAATCTCCCAGCACTGGCCTTTGTTAAGTGCCCCCGACGGCCTGTGTGCTAAAAGGGGGCTAATTGATGTTGCCGCCTGCTTATTGTAGACCTTGGGAGGAAGTGTGTGATTGTCAACCATGCACATGCAAAGGGGAAGTGATGTGAAGCAAAGGAAGTCTGAGCTAGAGGTCACGATTTCAGGTCTCGAATATACCACGGAAATGACAAAATATACCACAAAATACACCACCAAAATGACAAAATATACCACAAAATACACCACCAAAATGACAAAATATACCACAAAATATACCACGGAAATGACAAAATATACCACAAAATATACCACGGAAATGACAAAATATACCACAAAATACACCACCAAAATGACAAAATATACCACAAAATATACCACGGAAATGACAAAATATACCACAGAGCTGAGATTCACACTGGTCCTTCACTCTCTTTATTGCAATTTAGTAGGTTATCTGTGCAACCGTCCAGTACATTTTTTGTCCCGCTATCTTTAAAACATTCTACCGTTCTACCTGCCCACTTGATAATATGTTTGAAGATCAGAATCAGAAATACATAATTCATCCTCTGGGGGAAATTAGATTACGTTACAGTTGCTCCAGTTGGTCTCATTCTAGAATATACAATAGTACATTTTCTGCGTCAGAATATTAAAATTAAAACCACAAGACACTTTTGTCACTTTTTTCCTGTGTTTTTTTGTTGTTGTTGTTGTTTTTAACCACATTTTCTAAGCTTTCTCCGACATTTCTGTCACTTTTTCTCTCTACATTTTTGTGTCTTTTTCTGAAGTTGTTTTTACTTAATGCCGTAAAATTGAATAAAACAACCAAATTCAATGAAAGTAGTGAACTGATCATTTATTTTACTTGTGAAGAGCATCGTACAGAACCATCTACGTTATTCTATTTTTTTTACAATTTGATTGAAAGAAACCTGAATTTCTGAAACAGAAACTTTTAGAAAACAGGAAAAACAGGAGGGTTGAGGAAATTTGGGCCTTTGGTGAAACTTCGGACTTTGGTCTTGAGAACTGAACACCTACTACCTCGAGCTTTGTTTCTTTTTGTACCAACCAACAACAAAGACGTCTGGGCTTGCAGCTAATGGGGGCGCTCTCTGTCGGACTAAGACATTGTAGATGACCAAAGAAAATAGTACGCTCCATTTTTACTCTGAAGTTGAAATTTTCCACGTCAAAGTCAGAAACACGCCCCCCAAACGTGGATATCAGAGCTCCGAACTTGGACAACCTCCGTGTAACCCAAGCTTCAAATCCAACATGGCTGCTCCGTGCATCAACAATAGTGAAAGCTGTGGTAACATACACGTATTAACACGTGTCTGATTTGTGTCTCACTAAATCAGTCGTATACACACTCCTGTCCAGCTTCTATCTCTGGACATGTTGCTATAGTGTTTGTATGCACAAATTACCATAGGTCTCCAAGAAGGCCGAATACTCCGAACTCTTGTTTGGTGCGTATGCACAAACAACAGTCAGAGTTCCCCCCCCCCCCCCATCACCCGCAGGCGTAGGGAGGCGACCCTCTCGTCCACCGGGGTAAACTCCAACGCAGCGGCGCGGGGCTTGTGAGAACTAATGCTGCGTTTTATTATTTATCCGAGTCGGAGTTCCGAATATAAAGTCAGATGTTGCCTAGCAACATGCCCCCTTTCCTCTGATTTCCAAGCTCGGAACTCGGACAACCCTTGTGAACACCGAGCAAGAATTCCGATATCCGAGGTCCGAGTCGGATCATTGAGCATCTTTAATTTGCTTGCAAATGACTCTACTACAGTAGTGTCTGTTGTTACCATGGAATCAAACACACTCACTGGGTTATTTTGTTCTACCCAGGTTATAACCCATGACATCATCGTTACACACATATACAGCAGTAACACCATCTTGGCAAGCTGGATTTTAAAGCCACAAGAATATTGGAATGCATTCTTATCTGTCAGCCTGCAGCACTGCCAGGCCAACTGATAACTCAATGCACACACACACACACACACACACACACACACACACACACACACACACACAGACAAACATTCTTACACAAAATCACACACTCCAAACTTAATGCCAGTGACAGATGAATAGACCCAGTAGTGGCAATTTGATGGTGTGATAATTAAACAAACAAAATAATTATTTACACCCTGCGTCAGAGCCAACAATGTTTGTGTGTGTGTGTGTGTGTATGTGTGTGTGTATCTGTATGTGTGTATGAGAGACAGAAAAACAATAAATAATTTGTTTTTTACAGCAGTGAAAAACAAATTATTCTTTTATTTTAATGCTGTTTGTTTCATTTTTCTTTTCACGATATTAAATGTTTGAAAAGAGGTTTCACTTCATAATATCATACCGTCTATATTACCTTTTAGATATATAGATATATATATAGATTTTTGACCTTTTGCATTTTGGACTTGTTTTCCTGGAGTTGTTTGTCTTTGTGTTTTTGATCCCGGTGCTGGTTTTGACGTTCCCTTTTTGTTAATAAATCCTTGTTAAACATCTCCTGCCTGCCTCATCTCTGCATTTGGGTCCTCACTTCCCTAAATCCTAACACTGTATGCTTTGGTCCGTGTAGGAAGGAAGCCTGAGTTGATGGACAGTTCTTAAAACACAGGACTTTCAAGCGGGGGACCAGAGTCCCAGGTAAAACACAAAAAGTGTCTAAAGTGGAGTGTGCATCCATACCTTTTTCCTCGTGTCTTTATTTACAGCGGTGAAAGATCACCAAAACCCTTTTTTTCCTACATCGTCAACAATCCAAGGAATCTCCAAGCTATTTTATCTAAAACGAGCTGGTCCCCTCACTGTCTTGTAGTTTCTGGCCGAGTTTCAACAAAAAGAAAGCTAAACAGTTCATCATTTGTGGTTCTCTTCTCCCCCGGGGCTGCTACATTGTTCCTGAGCACACCGGCGCATTCTCCGACGTCTAAGCCTTCCAATGCGTGTTGTTATCAGCCAATCCCTCTACTGTAACCCAGGATTTGAGAAGTTTTGTACTTTGCACTATTTTGTCTTTTTTCTTTGCATTTTTCAAAAGGAAATAAGAAAAACGCACAGACATATCTGTAGAAATAACTTCAATAATTTAATAAAATATCCATTTTCTGAGTGTTTTTCTTCTGGAGTTTTCTGGAAGTTGAGACATGTGACTAGGGTATTAGTTTTGTATGCAGCCCATCTAATATGCTTACAGTAGTGTATTTTAATCATTTTACAGATGCTTTACTTGGATGGAAATAGAATCTCTCCATTCTAACCTCTTTCGCTCTGTGTCAGTAAGGCCTAGTGTCACACTGACACTGGGATCAAAGAATTGAGAGTGTTAACTTCCTAATGACCTCAGGTATAGCCCAGAGGGCCAAAATATATGGCAGCTGTATAAAACATTGAGGCGAGAAAGGATGGATTTTCAAGTGTGTGTAAAGAGGTTTAATCTAATCTTAACTAGTGGTTTTGATGCCTAAACTCAGCTGTCGTCGCTGCATGATGGTCACCTTTTGTCGACTATGTCATGTGACCGGTTATCAAGTGACCGGTAATTCATTAGGATATCATATGAATGGTGCATAAAGTTTTGTACGATATGATACAAACC
The DNA here is from genome assembly GCA_026937815.1 of Etheostoma perlongum. Taxonomy (NCBI): domain Eukaryota; kingdom Metazoa; phylum Chordata; class Actinopteri; order Perciformes; family Percidae; genus Etheostoma; species Etheostoma perlongum. The sequence continues at coordinate 23,317,336 of CM049374.1, read as the reverse complement.
CGTTGAGAATGTGTTATCAGCGTTATAACATATCAGTAGCTTGTTCATGATGCTTTCACTGGTGTCAGGAAGATACTGTTCTCTAGTTATAAGCTTACTATAAAAATAACAGAAACATATGATGTGACCCCTTTGTTACAGATAGGTGGTTTCTGAACTGTGAAAATAATGAGTAGTCTTTATTTAACCCTCATGTTGTCCTCATGTTGTCCTATATCAATGTTCTTTTTAATTCCCCAAAATAACATGATTGATTCCACACAACGCAGTTCTCACGATAGAGCAGCAGCACCCCCTCTCCTCCTGGGTGAGTGGGCGTCAGAGATGTAAACCAATACAGTTCTGATCAATAGAATGTAGAAAACATTACACTTCACAACGTTTCGTATCCATAACATGATTGTGTTGTTACAGTAAAAGCAGTAGCCTATGTACGTCAATCCTTCCTTTTTTAACTTGAGACTAAAACGTACTCCTCCAAACCAGTTACCATAAACCCTGTCCATGCTAATTAAACAAATGGACGTTGGGGTCAAGTGTTGTCTTATACGGCCCATGTCCCAGATGTGAAAGCCCCCTTACTGGACTACTGAATATGATAATATTCCATTATATTTTGTATTTTGAGTTGTTACCTGCCACCAGAATTTTGTGATTTCCTTGCCACAAATATATAGACGTTTTTACCATAAATTGGTGCCTAAAAATGTATCAGAATTAGGAATTGAAGTCCTTTACCCTTACAATTTTATGGGGGAGGGCGCCAAGACCCCCCCTGCTTTATGTGTTACCCCAAAGGGCAATTCTGACCATGACATATAATCGCAGGCAGCCATAAAAGCATATTTCATTTGCAGAGTTAGAGAGTTAAAACAGATGGGGGGGGGGGGCAGACAGACAATATGACAGTGTTAAAGAACAACATACTGTAGAGAACAACAATAACAGCATACAAATGGCATAAATATGCAGTATGTGTCAATTTGTTATAAACATGTCTTTAAGAAGTAGTAAGCATTGTTTTCCAGTTATTTACATTAAATGCTTAAAAATCTGTTACATAAGGTATCGTATATATCATTTCACCACCTGTGCACACATGTAATGAGTGAATGCACGTGCAGGGGGCGGCTGTGGCTCAGCGGTAGAGGGGTTGCCTGCCAATCGGAAGGTTGGTAGTTCAATCCCTGGCCCTGCAGTCCCATGTCGAAGTGTCCTTGGGCAAGACACTGAACCCCGAGTTGCCCCCCTGCGCATCGGAGTGTGAATGTGTGTGAGTGTTTATCTGATGAGCAGGTGGCACCTTGTACGGCAGCCTCGGCCACAGTGTATGAATGTGTGTGAATGGTGAATGTATCCTGTGTGATGTAAAAGCGCTTTGAGTAGTCGTTAAGACTAGAAAAGCACTATATAAATACAGTACATTTACATTTACGTGCCCGAGGGTGGGGCTGCATGGGCGTGGTAATGTGGGCTGGTGTGGTTACAGCGCCACGGCTGAATGTCCGCCCCTGCTTTTATGTGGATAGGAGAGGAGTGTTGTAAATGTAATGGTGTTCCAGCATGCTGGTCAGCAAGTGTTATATTTGTCCCAGAGATAGCAGTTGAGCTGATTAATATGATTGCCAAAGGAATCAATGCAGGCAGAGATTGTTTGGGAAGTAGATAACCCAGATGGACAACGTCCAAGGTCCAGTGGAACATGAGGGTATTTATAATAAAGTTCTGCACTTGAATATGAGATAATAGTCCTTTTTTATCTTTCAAGGCCCACTAAGAAAGATGTCTCAGTAGTTATGTGTACATAATAACAATTTAAAAATGTATACTCTTTATTGATCCCCTATGGGGGAAATTGCAATTTACTCTCTGTTGTTATTACACACAACACACAGGCCTGAAATACACACACACACTCAGGTCCTTTTACATGCACTAATGGAGAGATGTCAGAGTGAGTGGGCTGCAACTGCTGAGCCATTCGACCCTGGGGATGGGGACTGTTTGGCTGCTCAACAATTCCTTTCTACCCTGATGTCTCCTAGTTGATACTTTACTTGCTCAACTGATTCCATCTAGTTTCTCTTCTTGCTACTTAACTTAGAAAAGTTCCCTGTCTTTCATGTCTAGAGCCAACTAAGACCACGGACACTTCCTTTCATCTCACCATCTACTTCTGTCAGCCAGCAGAGAGAGAAAAATATGAGATCTTAACTGTTGAAGAAGAAAGGTATTCGCATGAAAAAGGAAGCAGGTAATATCAAAGCAAAAGTCGTGCACCTTTTTGCTCGCATTATACTTTTAATTTACTGTAGCTGTGCATCAGATCGTCTTCAGGCACAAAACAACACAAGCATTCCATGTTTAACTCAATAATGACAGTAAGATACACTCACATACAAGATAATTGATTCATTGTAATCTATTAATCAGGCTAATCACCAACTATTTTGATCAGCGATTAATCGTTTTGAGTAATTTCTTAATTTTTTAAGACAAAAACTCTAAAATCTCATATTCCAGCTTCTTAAATATGAGTATTGTCTAGTGTTTCACTCCTCTGTGATAGTAAACTGAATTTATTTGAGTTGTAGACACTTGAAGACGTCATATTGGGCTTTAGGAAACACTGATTGAAATGTTTTACAATTTTCTGCTATTTATAGCCCAAACAATCGATTAATTGAGAAAATAATCTAATTATTAATTGACAATGGAAATGATTGTTAGTTGCAGACCTGGCAGCAGTACAGGAGGCTCTGCAGGGTGCGTGGCACTATCCTTGCCTTTGTGAAGGACTCTGGAACCAACATTGAAGGGCGTTTTCTTTCTTTTCCTTTTCAGAAATACTTGATTGATACAGTAGAAAAAATACAAACTACCACATCCCTATGATCAGCAATGCATCAAATCCCAACAATTCCTGGAGAATCCCCCAGGCCAAAAATACGGGATCAGACAGGATCTGTCTTCGCCAAGGACTTAATGCCAGAGCACGGGCCCCCCAGCAGAGGTTGATGTGTAGCTCCATCCATCACTCTGAACAAGCTACAGCTGTGTCAGGGACAAGGTCAAGACACCAATCACTTACAGGAAGTGCAATGTGCCTCTACGGCTTGGAATGTCAAGAAAATGTTTCCCCTCATCCTCTCATTATACAACAACCAGTGACTCGGTTGCTGATTTATATATTCTTTAAGAATATAATATAATCATTACATGATCATTACAACAAAGCAACAGATCATTTCTGGACGTAAATCTAACACTTTTTACTTTAAATTGCTAACAATGATCGGGCAATAGTGAAGTGCACTAATACCTTAAAATAATAACAACAGGGAGTAATACATAAAAAATATGGAACGTTTGTCTTTGCTTGAATTATATTTTCCATAGATCAGCATTTTGTGATACCTTTTCAAGTATATGCAACAAATGTATCAGACATTTGCTGCAATATCTTCTATTATTTCTACATACTGTATGTGCATATAGTCATTTACTTGTGATAAAATAAAACACAAATAAATCAATGTGATCACTCCTACTGTTCAGTACTATGGGGGCTCTAGTTGACAAAGTAGAACAAATACAAAGTACCACATCCCCATCCTCATCATCTCATCAACATCACACCTTATGTCTTCTCTTTCTGCTCAAATCAGCTGTTTGGAATGGTTATTACTTTAGTTTAATACTTAAGGTTTTATAGGTTTTCTGACTGAACCTTCACAGACCTATTTCAGTAAAGTTACTAAAGAAATGCACAACATATTCCATCATTCTGCTTTGAATGTGTTTTTAACAGAACAATGTGCAGATTTGCAGGTGTTGGAGTATGAATGAAGAAAGAGTTAATGGATTTTTGGAAAACGTGGTCATTGAATGCATTTAGTGTGAAAGCAATGACAAGTTATTGACAGTTTGGTCCTGCTTAACCTTGCAGTACCAGACGTTCCTCCACAGCACTGCGTAAGAGGGTCGAACTAGTCCACATAGCATTCCACGATGGGTGAAAAACATGCTTTGGTTTATTGACATTTCTTTAAACCAATCACAATCTTCTGGGTCGTCTGCAAAACAGCCTCGGGAAGGAATTTGTTTTGACGGAACATGTGCATGTCCAAAGCAGTTTTAGTTGTGTAACAGAAAACTCAGATTGGACAGATAGTCTAGCTAGCTGTCTGGATTTACCCTGCAGAGACCTGAGGACCAGGTAACCATAGACCTCAGATTGGACAGATAGTCTAGCTAGCTGTCTGGATTTACCCTGCAGAGATTTGAGGACAAGGTAACCATAGTCCTCAGATTGGACAGATAGTCTAGCTAGCTGTCTGGATTTACCCTGCAGAGATTTGAGGACAAGGTAACCATAGTCCTCAGATTGGACAGATAGTCTAGCTAGCTGTCTGGATTTACCCTGCAGAGACCTGAGGACCAGGTAACCATTGTCCACAGATTGGACAGATAGTCTAGCTAGCTGTCTGGATTTACCCTGCAGAGATTTGAGGACCAGGTAACCATAGTCCTCAGATTGGACAGATAGTCTAGCTAGCTGTCTGGATTTACCCTGCAGAGATTTGAGGACAAGGTAACCATAGTCCTCAGATTGGACAGATAGTCTAGCTAGCTGTCTGGATTTACCCTGCAGAGACCTGAGGACCAGGTAACCATAGACCTCAGATTGGACAGATAGTCTAGCTAGCTGTCTGGATTTACCCTGCAGAGATCTGAGGACCAGGTAACCATTGTCCACAGATTGGACAGATAGTCTAGCTAGCTGTCTGGATTTACCCTGCAGAGATTTGAGGACCAGGTAACCATAGTCCTCAGATTGGACAGATAGTCTAGCTAGCTGTCTGGATTTACCCTGCAGAGATTTGAGGACCAGGTAACCATAGTCCTCAGATTGGACAGATAGTCTAGCTAGTTGTCTGGATTTACCCTGCAGAGACCAGAGGACCAGGTAACCATAGTCCTCAGATTGGACAGATAGTCTAGCTAGCTGTCTGGATTTACCCTGCAGAGATCTGAGGACCAGGTAACCATAGTCCTCAGATTGGACAGATAGTCTAGTCCTCAGATTGGACAGATAGTCTAGCTAGCTGTCTGGATTAACCCTGCAGAGATCTGAGGACCAGGTAACCATAGTCCTTAGAAATCCACTGGAGTTTAGAACGCCAACAGAGAGACAGAGGAAGGGGACAGACATATGGCAGAATTTTCGGCGGCACCAATACAATGCTGGAAGTTGAAACGTCTTCCATATAGACTAGGTCCACATAGACTTTAGGCCGTTACAGGATATGGCAACAATGTTACTTATAAATGACCAAAGTTTGAAGTCCTAAGGTTTTAATTACAACTTATTTTAATTTGGCTGCAGTTAATGGCAACGTTATTACACTGAGAGAGACAAAAATGGACAGCTTGTTCCTGACAGACAATTTGGAAAATTTCCTTGAGCTGATCAGAAGGGGGCAACCAAGAGTCACCTGTGCAGTGCAGTGCAGTGTGTGTGTGTGTGTGTGTGTGTGTGTGTGTGTGTGTGTGTGTGTGTGTTTGTGTGTTTGTGTGTGTATGTGAAGAGCAGAAGAGTGTGACTAATACAGTTGAGGTTGGGATTAACTTTTCCACCCTGAATATCATTCTCTAAACCTCCTAACACAATATGCTCTCTAACACACACTCACACACACACACACACACACACACACACACACACACACACACACACACACACACACATGCCCACACTGTACAACTAGCTGACTTCTAAAATAGCTAATGTTTACTGAGATGAAAGGTTTGGCTTATTTTCTCCTCTTTAAGAAGATCATAGCCAAACTGAGTGACTGCCAACTATTTATGTGTGTGTGTGTGTGTATAAAAATCTGGCTTCCTTGTACCTTCGCACTTCATTGGCATGTCTTCAAACGCAAGTGGGTAATCTGGGTCTCTAGGTCTGTGTCATTGGCATAACAAAGAGAAATGTGCACTGGTAACATGCATTATTCTTTAAATCTGCTTTTCGTTTTCCTGGTAATGAACTGTACTTCAAATATAGTAATTTTTCCCCCTTCCTTTATCCTTACCCCAACACCCCCATTTCTCTCCTTTCCTTTATTTTAAGTTTGACAAATCAAGGACATCTTTTAAAATGGCTATATTTAGTTTGGAAATATCTTCTTCCCTGCAATATGTCAGTCTATGCCACAAAATGGAGGGTGCGGAATATATACTGTATAATATTTGTATTAACTTACTCATAAAATCTCTTTCCTCTGGATTTTTTAAATTCCTTGAAATCCCTTTTGTCAGACATTTTTGAAGGTTGCTCTATGAAGTCAGAGTTCATGTGTGTGGAATTTTTCAAGCTATAATGCAGCCATCAGTCATCAGGTATGGCCCTCAGTCACTGAGGAAATACTCTTTTAGAAACCAATGAAAGCTGCCCCATCGCATTGCATACGCATTGCATCACACCTATTGAAGCATTAAAATAAAAAGGAAATGGCTTCTGCATGGATCCATCCTCAGATTGTGCAAATGGTGAGAAACAAATTGTCTCTGAATTGTAAAAGAAAATCATTTTCTCCACCAATATCAAGAGCACACGAGCTCTATGAGGTGGTGTTGAATTCTGCTGAGCTTATGTTGGACTTTTTGGTCCTTGCATTCTGTATATCAATATTATTAATATTGATAGTCACTATTCATCAATCTGTATATCAATATTATTAATATTGATATACAGGTCTACCAATGGTAGGTTTCACATGGTCATAGTCTATTCTAAGGAGGACTCATTTAAAAATGTCATCAATATTTCTTTCAATATTTTTTTATTTATTCAATATTTTTTATGAGGAAGATATGATGTCATTTAATCTAACATGCCTGTCATACAGTATATTGGATTAGAGAGGTCACATGCCTAATAAACAGGAAGTACTGGGGGAGTAACGTACGGGAATAGCCTGACGACATGTGGCTGTAATAATGGTGTTCGGACAATAAAGCATGTAAACAAAGAAGCTCTATGTGGTTATTAAATTCAGAAGGAAATCTGATTTCAGAAATCTAATTCAGTATTAAGATACGCACACAGCACTTCTCTTTAATTTCCTCCAAAAACATACAGTAAAATGTTTTTAAATTAAAGGCTCATTCTGAACAAGATAACATCAAATATGTCAACAAACCTCTGAAGGATGTAATTTAAGAAAGTTTAAAAATGAGTCCATTTTCATTATAATATCAGTTGAGCTGACTTTCCCTGTAGCTGACTTTCCCTTTACAGTAATGTGTAGTGAAAGTACTTCAAATCCGATAGAATCATAGTATGGAACATTTTAAGCATAAATTCATTGCAATTGTCAGCAAGCCTTGGAAACTGTATTATCACATTAGTAATGGAACCTTATGTTGCGGCGACGCAGACTGCAACAACTGTGATTGGCGTGCTTGGTTGTACTTGGCAGTGTTGCATCCCCCCCGACTCATCTCCGAGTTCTCCTTCTGAAATCAAACAGAGGGTTCATTTTTGCTGCTACAGAATTCCCACGTGGTCAGAAAGCACAGGGGAGACACGCTGGTTCTTTGTCTCTACAGCGGGTGTCAGTACTCACTGTGGAGCTAATCTCTGTCACCCACCTACTCCCTCCATCACACACTCCCTACACACACACGCACACACATGCTCCGCTATTCTCTTATAGAGATATGCTAAGTCAACGCAGACTCACCAGGCACAAGTGCATGCTATAAGCCTTTTTTTTTATGCTTCTGCGGAGGCTCCATGCAGAGCTTTCAACCGTAGCCTGCATAGCATGTCAGGCTACGACGTAGGGTCGCTCCACGTACGTACGCAGCCGCGGCCTCGATTTAACACAGAAGCATAAATCAGCCTTAAATCCTCACAACTTGAGCTCCTTGCTCTTCCTAATCCCTTCCTCACTCCTCCCCACCTGCTCACCACTTCCTTTGTCTCTTTATCTCACCAAACCTCTCCTCACTTGCCTCCCCCCCATGTCCCTTCTGTCTCAGCAGGATAAAATGAGTGGGACAGAGGTGAAGAGAGAGAGAGAGCAATGCTATAATAAAATCAAAGCACACTCATTACTGAAGGTCTCCTGAAGGGGTGAGATAGGTGTGTTTTCCTCAACAAGCCATCCATTCCGCTCTGAGTCTGATGTATCGCGCTCGATTACAACGAGCCAGGAGTGTTTGCTAATGTCCCACTTTCCCAATAGATCAGGCCTACTTGTTTTGGTGCATATCAAAAGGTTTGTCCCTAAAGACTAATATTCATAACGCTATTAGAGAGAAAAACTAATTTAATTAACTGCTCATTTTATTACAAATATGCAAACTGATTCCATAAAGGGGTTATATTCCATAATGAATGTCTTCCATTTGAAATAAGTGATACACTCTGGTACAGCTTGATTGATATTACACCAAACAAATTATGCAAACTTTACCCTCCAGAATGAATGTTCATGTTTCCCTGAATTGAATTAAATTATGTTGGTTGTTATGCTCTTTGCTGAAGTAGTATTCATGTCTGGAACGATTAAAAATCCCTCTGAGCGAAATAGTTACAGCAGCAACACAGCAAAGCCATGTTACAGTACTGTGGCTGTTGCAAAGAGTACCAGTGTTTAAGGAACAACAAGGAAGTGGAATCAACGATATAACCTCAGATTGTATGGTGATTTAGTAAGTAAAGCAATGTAAATAGATTAAAAAAGGTAAATGATTGCTAAATGTAAAAACAAGCTATTGAATTGTGTTTAACAGCTTGCTCACATGGTAACACCTGCAGTACACTACGCCAAAATTCAACCTGTTTTGTTTTTGTGAATGTACCCGAGTCAAACTTTCAATTAAAAGCTTTGTAATCTACAGAATAGAATTTTCTTTTTGGGGACATTTTGTTTGTGTTCAGTCTCTCTCAGTTGTCTTTAGGAGCAGCATATAGAGAGCCCTCTGACGGCTGTTGACGGTAATGTTTTAAGTATTAATTAACATGTAATAACATGTTAAATTATATATATTTTGATATATAAGTCGCACCTGACTATAAGTTGCAGAACCAGCCAAACAATGAAATAAGTGTGACTTATAGACTGGAAAATACAGTCCATTCGTCCACAACAACCCCACCAATCAGTCCCAAAACATCCAAGTTAGAGACTAAATGTTGTAAACATATTATTTGTTAATCTTTACAGTCATTCCACAAAAGAACCAAGCATGTACTGTCGTGGATCCTGACTAAGAACCATGTGACGCTCAAACAGCCTCACATAATTGTACATCAGTAGTAAAAAGCAGACTGAAGAAGTAGCCAGGACATGGCAACATGAATTAGGATGGGTGTGAGCGTACTATTAGCATTTGTCACATGAGTTGAAATTATCGCTAGGGTCCCTTTGGGTCAACGGTATTTAGAAAAGGGTTCAGATTCAGATCAGGACTGTTGGGTCTCCCTCAGATTGGGTCTCTCTGTCTTTCTATCTATAGGTGACCAAAGCTACTTCATATTCTCCTTTTGTAACCTTTGTGATAATGCATGTTGCCTAGCATTCAGGCTTTATAGCAGTGGCCCAGACAGAGCTATCTGCCAGACACAGAGGTGATTTCAGTGCCAATCTGCTCCTCACATCCTGGGCGAGGTGACAAATGCGCCACTCTCAACTCTCAAGAAGCAGTATTACAGTGAGGAAAAGCTTAGATGCCCACACAATCAGTTATAGCAAGGCTGAAGCATTGAAAAAATAATGCAAGCACACAAATACTTAAAATGGGATGAAACTCTAGCATGCAGATTAAACCACACACAAAAGAAAAACATTAACACACATCAGTTGCATGCAAATTAAAGCATGGTCGTACAGTACATCCATATTAAAAGTACACATGGAAACAAATGTGCAAGCTAATATGCACAGCGTGCACACTTACATTAAAGGCATAAGTAAGATCATCCTCAAAAAACAATGTAGAGACTTAAACAAAATGAAGCCCTCTTTATCATCACTTTGTGTGTGTATCTGCAGAGACGCTGCCTCCTGCCTGGATTTTCTTATAGTGTTGTGTTCGGGACATTTCTTGGCATCAACCTCTATAAAAGCAAAGCGACCAGGTGCCTGATCGCAACCACGCATTCCAGAGGAAGCTACGAAAACAGCAGACACAGCAGTAAAAAAAACCTGCAAATATAACGAATCAGAAGTTGCCTTTCACTAGTCGGGAAGAAGTGGCCAACTTTGAATGTTGTCTTTACCACAACAGACAAATCCTACTCATTCTGCCTTAACATGTAACCCCCCGCCCCCTCCCAAAACAAGAAAGTAAAAGCCATTGTTAAGAAGGGGTTTATAGGACTTGAACACACATACGCACACACAAACACAAACTCTGAGCCTTAAGAATAGCTTAAAGACAACAGCATACTCCTACACACAAAACTTAAATGTCACACACACGCACACACACACACACACACACATATAGTGTGTCCCACTATCTTTGTGGGGACCCGTCATTGACATTATGCATTCCCTAGCCTCTTAGCCTAACCGTAACCATAACAACTAAATGCCTAACCTTAACCCTTACCCCCCACCCTAACCATAACCTGATTCTAACACTGATCCTAAAACCAATTCTTAACCCATAAACAGCCCTTTACATTTGTGGGGTCCAGCATTTTGGCCCCACAAAGCTGTCTGGACCCCACAAGTATACTGTATTACCGGTTTTTGGACCCCATAAATTTAGTTAAACACACACAAACAAACACACACACACACAGACATTCTGGGCACAGTAGATGAGGTTAAACACATCTTAACACAATAGGAGAGTTTTTGGGTCAGCTGTCCCTTAGCGTAGCGGGCAGACGCTTCACTGACAGAATATCCCTTTAACGACGTGACATAATGGATGCTTCAGGCACACTTTACGGCTTAGAGTGGCCTTTTTAACTGCTTAGATTAAGCTCCTTTGTGGCTCTGAAAATGAGCAGTATAGGGTAAAACGGGGGGAAAATGACGCCATCCTCTTTAGATGATAGCCAGACAATAGCCACGCTTAACAGATTAAACGGCCCAAAGACTTTTGGCGCACTGTAAACAAAGCTAAGTGGAGGATTTTCACTTTCTCTCTCTATCTCCTTCTAGCCCCTTTCCTTTACGCTGTTCACTCTCTCTGTTTGTACAATCATCCACTTTGCGCTACTTTGTCTTTCTGTGAATGCTCCGATCTGTTGTAAGGGATGAGCCTGTGCTCGGCTTTTAAAGTAAGGTTTGGAGAGCTAAGCTAAAATCACTAAGGGGATTGTAGTTGGAAATGTCACTGCGTCCCGTTGTGGGGATTCTGCTTTATTTTCATTTTTTTAAATGACAAACAAAAGACAACTGCTGCTATTGTTTTACCCCCAGTGTGCTGACAAGGCTTACATAGTGAATACAAATGGTGGATGAGGAAGATGAAAGTCAAGACGGAAGTGATGAGGCATCATGATTTTTATTTATTTATTTTTAACTTTCTGCACTTCTTGTTAGAGCACAGATTAACTGAAGACCACTAGAGTGAATTAATGCAATCCAACCACTGCTCACTCCTCACTGTCTTCCATGCTGGTCTAATAAAAAAAACTGTGTTCAGAAGACAGGCAGCTAGCAGATAGTGAGGAGATGTTTTTTACAGTGTGTTCAGGGGACAGGTAGCTAGCAGATAGTGAGATGTTTTTTTTACAGTGTGTTCAGGGGACAGGCAGCTAGCACATAGTGAGGAGATGTTTTTTACAGTGTGTTCTGGGGACAGGCAGCTAGCAGATAGTGAGGAGATGTTTTTTACAGTGTGTTCTGGGGACAGGCAGCTAGCAGATAGTGAGGAGATGTTTTTTACAGTGTGTTAAGGGGACAGGCAGCTAGCAGATAGTGAGGAGATGTTTTTTACAGTGTGTTCAGGGGACAGGCAGCTACCAGATAGTGAGGAGATGTTTTTTACAGTGGGTTCAGGGGACAGGCAGCTAGCAGATAGTGAGGAGATGTTTTTTACAGTGTGTTCTGGGGACAGGCAGCTAGCAGATAGTGAGGAGATGTTTTTTACAGTGTGTTCTGGGGACAGGCAGCTAGCAGATAGTGAGGAGATGTTTTTTACAGTGTGTTCAGGGGACGGCAGCTAGCAGATAGTGAGGAGATGTTTTTTACAGTGTGTTCTGGGGACAGGCAGCTAGCAGATAGTGAGGAGATGTTTTCTGTATGTGACAAAAAAACGTGTGACATTGCTTTGACACCTCAGTCTCTCTGACTGGACCAGCAAATGTGTCCATGTGAATGTGTCATTCAGTGTGTGGACTCTACTCCAACATAGCATAACAAAAATACAAAAGGACAATTCTGAAAATACATAAGAACAAACACACAAAACAGACTAAGAGTAATTATTTTGCTTCTCCTAAGTTTCAGATACAGCTTTTTGCCATTCTGGAGGTGTTGTGTTCCCTCAAGTTTAATAGCATCAGCACCAAAATGAAGTTAGCACGGGTATCTGCTCATTCTGTGATTGGTCTGAGTACACATTTAGTCACTTTGAATCCCAGTAGCCTTCAGGTCTGCTATACTCCCTCTCCATAATGAAGCGGTACGTTCTTCGGGCACTACTGAGGAAGACAGATTGTCTTATTTATGGGATCTCAATGAAATTGAAACTGGAGTTCATTTAGCTTTTTATTGTCCATATTATCATGCTGTAAGATTGCACAAATTATTATTATTATTGAACAAAGCTGGAGTAAAAGAGATGAGGCAGGATATAGATCTGTTAGTTTGGTTGCAGATGGCTTTGTATCCACAGTTCTGTCTGAGAATGGCATTGCCCATTTATTTTTACTTCTTTATTTATTTTTCTGTGGCTGTAATATTTGTTTCATGTATGGAAGGTTTTAGTTGGACAATATATGGGTTAGACTATTGTGTTGTGGCTACTGTAACATGTTTTCTTTATTCTTTATTTATTGCAAAGTAGATTATGTTTTATGTGTGGATGAAATATATTCTATATTGGTGTCATGTAATTCCATGTGCGATGGGCCACTTAGTGGCATCAGTACAAAAAAATACTGTTCACATCAATATGAGACAAGTGCATCAGAGGGGGACAAGCAGGTCAAAAGTTGCAAAGAAACTCCTGCACGCTGTCTAACTTGCAAAAGATATATAATGTTTATAGCCAATGTTTCGGTACTGGACCATCTTCAGGCAATCCTGAGAAGCCATCTGATGTAGGAGCTGACTGTTTTTGGGCCCCAATCAACAACTTCCACATGAAATCAGTCACAAATACACAACATTCATTCACATTTCCATTACTATAGCTAAAGCTTAAACTTCAATTCAACCCCTGCATAGTAACCATAATATATATCATACCAGAGCAATATATAGTACATGGATGTAGATTACTGTTCAATGAATGCACTGTTATGATTTTGGTACACTGCTTTGTTTTCTGTTCCTCCTTCTCTGAGGCCTATTGCACGAAACTAGGATAAGGGATTAAGCCGGGATATTCAAGTTATCCTGGATGAATTTAGCTTTGACTCGGTTGCATGAAACCAGATTAAATTTAGCCCAGCCAAGTAACCATGGAGATTTATTCTTTGCGGCTAGCCTGGTCCAGAGCAGGCTAACAGCCGGGCTAAGATTAATCCTGGAGTCTCATTGTTAAATCAGCTGCCGTCTGATCCCAAATAAACGTGTTTAACAGTTATTCCGTTGTCTTCTGATGTGTTCTGATTTATTTTCATTAACATGCATTAGCCTACTTGTCACTACTGTTGTCGCGAGTTTGATTTAAACCCTACTACAGTTGTTTAGATGGTTAGAAATGGTTGCACTGGCACCCTGATGCGGCGTGGGACTTCCCGGTGGGACGGTACTGTGTCGAGGCCATAGACTGTATATTAACGGTCTATGGTCGAGGCTGCCTGGCGTGCGGCTGCTGCCCGGTGGCCGCTGCCTGGTGGCCGGTGGCCGCTGCCTGGTGGCCGGTGGCCGCTGCCCGGTGGCCGGTGGCGGTGCCCGGTGGCCGCCGCCCGGTGGCCGCCGCCCGGTGGCCGGTGGCCGCTGCCCGGTGGCCGCTGCCTGCCGGCAGACCTGCGAGTCGCATCAGTGTCCACTCTCTCTGTAAAAGTAGAGATAGCGCAGCGTCCGTGGTCTCAGCTTCAGGTTTATACAGGACGCTCCGGAGATTAAGTGTGACGATATTAATGTAGCGATATTCCCAGATGATAATAATGGCAGACTGGTCAGATACATTCATGATTTCATGTTCTTGTTGCGTATCCTTCTCTAATAAAGGACAGTTTGTGTTACTCCTTAATATGTAGGCCTAATGTTTTTTATTATAGCTTACATTGGTTTCATAACCTTCTCAATTAGTCTCACATCACTGGACCAATAACTTATTATTATATACGTACTGTATGTAGTGTAGTTTACATTCATCACACCGGGAACACCACAATGCTTCTTAATCTTTTTATTTTGGTGCTGTCACTTGTCAGAAGAATAAAAAAACATGAATATTGTTTTACATATATGCTCACAGCGTGTATTGAAGTCATTTACTTCTTTTTCTAGTTGTTGTCCCTTTCTGATTGTTCTGTATGAACATTAATTGTACAAAGAATTAGATATAGCTTATAGAGATTTGTGCATATGGTTGTAAAACTCGCGTTGTGAATAAGGGCTTGAAATTAAGCCGAGTCATAGGGTCCATTTCCAGAGGAACATTATTCCCTCTGTTCACTTTTAAGGCAAAGGCTAAATAATAATAGCCTACATTGTATTTATATAGTGCTTTACATGGTAGGCTAGTCAAAGACACTTTACAGTAAAACCAGCACATTTATCACATAAAAACAGAAACATGAAACTAGCTTATTTAAAGCAATTAAAACACAGTGTAGCCTACAACTTTGTGTAAAAATGTGGAGTGACTATAGGCTAAGGAGATATTTTTACACCCTCACACATTCAGTCGGTCCGCTATGTTGGGCTTTTTCTCTCCGTTTGAGCCGTATTTCCCTTTTTGCATATTATATTCTTCCCCTCCTGGTTACTTTCCATTAGAGGCTGCTGCTCATTGGGTGAAACATATGGCGCATGCGTCTTCTCCATCTCTGCATCAGGAAATCTGTGATCGATACCATGGTCTATGTGAGAAAGCCGTGAACGTGCACTTATCCCAGCTATCTACACCTGGCTGGACATAGCTCCACCTGTTCATCCTGGCTATCTACACCTGGCTGGACATAGCTTCACCTGTTCATTCTGGCTATCTACACCTGGCTGGACATAGCTTCACCTGTTCATCCTGGCTATCTACACCTGGCTGGACATAGCTTCACCTGTTCATCCTGGTTATCTACACCTGGCTGGACATAGCTCCACCTGTTCATCCTGGTTATCTACACCTGGCTGGACATAGCTCCACCTGTTCATGCTGGTTATCTACACCTGGCTGGACATAGCTTCACCTGTTCATCCTGGTTATCTACACCAGGCTGGACATAGCTCCACCTGTTCATGCTGGTTATCTACACCTGGCTGGACATAGCTCCACCTGTTCATCCTGGTTATCTACACCTGGCTGGACATAGCTCCACCTGTTCATGCTGGTTATCTACACCTGGCTGGACATAGTTTGACTTTAATTCACCTGTTCATCCTGGTTATCTACACCAGGCTGGACATAGCTCCACCTGTTCATGCTGGTTATCTACACCTGGCTGGACATAGCTTCACCTGTTCATCCTGGTTATCTACACCTGGCTGGACATAGCTCCACCTGTTCATGCTGGTTATCTACACCTGGCTGGACATAGCTTCACCTGTTCATCCTGGTTATCTACACCTAGCTGGACATAGCTCCACCTGTTCATGCTGGTTATCTACACCTGGCTGGACATAGCTTCACCTGTTCATCCTGGTTATCTACACCAGGCTGGACATAGCTTCACCTGTTCATCCTGGCTCAGGCTGGACATAGCTTCACCTGTTCATCCTGGCTCGGCAAACGTGCAACCGATTAAGCCGCGATGAGCGGATCACACTAAGTCAAGCTGCGCTTTTTTACTTATCCTGGATATTCTACTTTCGTGCAATAGGCCCCTGGTTTTTGGTTCTGTCTTCTCTTCTCTTGTTTGTGTCCTAGTTTCCTCCCCGGTCTTGTGTTGTAGTTTCTGTCTTGTGTTCTCTTGAGTGTCTGTATGTTCTGTTTTCTGTTTTATTTTGATAGTCTGGTTTTCTGTGCTGTCTTGTCTCTAGTTTACGGCCTGCCTTGTTTTTCCCGCGCCTGTGATTGTCGTCCCTGCCCTGATGTGATTCACCTGATGTATTACCTGTTCCTTGTTACCTCCTGTATTTAACCTCTGTGTTCCCTTCGTCTCTTGTTAGATTGATTTGTGTGTTGGTGTGCGTGTTCCTGTTCCAGTCATCTTGCCATCTTGCCCTGCTTTTGGATTCTTCCCTGAGGTGAGTTTTCCCTTTCTCTGTTGACTTTTTTTGGATTTTTGTCTCCTTTTGGATTTTAAACTTTGTGTTCCTGGAGTTTTTTGTATGTTTTCAATCCCTGTGTTAGTTTGGACTTTGTTTTGAGAATACATCCTTGTTACACTTCTTCTGCCTGCCTCATCTCTGCATTTTGGTTCTCAATTCCTTAATTCCTAACCTGCACACTAAAAATGATATAGAACATTCATATTCAGTCATATTTCTGAAAGCTGCTGCTAGCTTATACAGTACATTAATAGAGGAAAAAAATCACAAACATAAGAGTCCTCAAAGTGCATAGCATGCAAATTAAGTCTATATTCATTCATACAGTAGAATAGCTACACCCCTAAAAAGAACATTGCTGTATTATATTGTGCATTTCTTATTGATATACAGATCCTGATAAAACCATATAGTAACACCATCTCAAGACTCCATCCTTTTGTTATTTAATTAACGCACAGTTACCTCATTACTGGCTGTGAGGAAGGTCTACAGACAACATACTGATCTTTTCTGTGACTCTAGACACTCAGTGTCCTCATTTAGCTTGTAGCGCTTTGCAGTGCTCTTTTGGGAAATGCTGATCGTTGGTCTTATTGTCAGTGAGTGAGCGCCGTGCTGCACTGTAAGTAAAAGTGGACACATTTTTTATTTTTTGCTTGCACTTTGCCGGGCTGTGGGGAAAGCGCCACAGAAAACATCACTTCCACTGAAAATAAAACGAGGCCAGTGCTGTGAAGACGGGCTCCCGGCGGGCCTGTATCCGTACAACATCACACTTAAGATGGCTGCCATGTTTAATTATCATCTTAAGAAGAGGAGAAAGCAGAGTTTTCTCTCAGTTCTCTCTGTTGCTGTGCAATACTATAAAACATGCACAGTTAGGGCAAACATGCAGAGTCTGATCTCTCCATTAGCAGTGAAGGAAAACAAAGCGATCTTAGAATAGGTCTTTATTGTTGTCACAGGTACAACAGAATTTGAAGTGTTCTCCAGTCAGTGCACCATTCATTGAGTCTATAAAAATATAATGTAAGTGCTAGTGTTACTAAAAAAAGAATGAATTGAAACACATAGCAGCATAGTCATTGCATGAATCAGTATGATGAACATACAGACATGCATACTTTTTGTCATTACATTGATCTTTTTCACATCAACTTCCATACTGCACATGTATTTGTTGCACCATTGGGGTTGGTTATTGCAGTCGGTAGGATTTGTCCTTGCGTTAATTGATCTGTTCCGTCTGCCTGAAGGCAACAGTTCAAACAGTGAGTGAACGGGATGGTGGGTGTCCTTTAAGATTTACCCGAGCTTTTATTTTCTCTTTTTTTACTTTTCCAAAACACCATTTTATGTATTATTTGAAGCATCTAACGATTTCTATACATGCAGAGATGACTATGCCTTTGTGTCTTTATTGTAAATTGTGGTGGCCATGAGTTCTTCTCCCCTTCATAACATCAAAATGATAAATGTGCTGTATTTATATAGTGCTTTTCTAGTTTTATCTACTTTTACATCATACAGGAACCATTCAGACACTGTGGCCAAGGCTGCCATACAAGGTGCCACCTGATCATCAGATACACACATTCACACTCCGATGACACAGCAACTCAGAGTCAGCGTTTTGCCCAAAGAAACATTTTGACATGGGACTGCAGGGCCAGGGATTGAACCACCAACCTTCCGATTGCTCTACCACTGAGCCACAGCTGCCCGCACAATTTATCGTCATGGCAACTAAAATTGGTTCACAGAGGATGCAGAGGATAAAATCAGCTATAGTTGTACAATGACACAGATGCTTGAACTGTCATTGGGGATTAAAGACAAATACATAGTATCAGGACAGGAGCTTGTATGAACTCATTTAAACAGGAAGGGATTAAAGAGAAAGGAATTATTCCATTAGTGGCCTGACCTTTCCAAGGCTTTAATGTAAGATGATTCTGGAGGTCTATAAAAGGTGGCAGTGTACTACTTGCTAATAAAACCACATATGTAAGTGACCCATGACGTGTCAACCACTGTGTGTCACTAGCAGTCTAGGATAGCCCTGCTTTGGACAAGGAGATTTGGCAAATATTGTAAGAATACTACTGTTATGTTCTGTTTGCGGCTTGTGTTTCGGATGATGCTGTCATGTTTATTATTTATTTGACAGGGACAGTGTACATTAATTAACATTGCTGTAAATGCACCAGAATTAGCCAAAAGGCTATTTTTCATCCGTGGACCCTGGACAGATCTTAAACTTGTCTCCCTAAAAGAACAAGCAGATTACAGTGAACAATACTAGTATAAATAGCTGTAAAACAGATAAAACTATTCAAATCCTGTTGATAAATACAGTGTACAAGTTTGCTATAATACAGACATCAGGTAAAAGAAAAATAGTACACATTGACAAAGTAGAGACACAAGTGGCAGCACAGTTGGGTTAAGGGAAGATACATATTCTAATTAATGCTGACATGTCTGATGTGTTATGAATCAGCTTTTAGATGTTTGTTTTTTTTGAGCAGAGGGTATGTGGTGAGTTCTCTTATGTTCTGAGGGACAGAGTTCCACTCCCGTGCTGCTGTGACTGAAAAGACATTCTGACTAAATGCACTTTTTTGTAGAGGAACAACCCAGGCTCCTCGAGCCGACCCTCGTGTTACTCTCTGTGTTTCATATGTTCCAAACTGACTGAGTGGACAAGATGACAGACCATGGATGAGTTTGATTAACAGACAGAGGTTTGAATTATTGACATTTTTCCAACTAAAAAGCTTATGCTTTTGTAAAATGGCACAATGGTGATAACGTGATGGTTTGTTATCCAGAATTTTGATTGTCTGTTTTTAAAGTGACTAACGATTTTTAAGTGACACATATCTATGCCAACTATGTCTCTAGTTCTGGAAGCTTGTAGTGTTGTCTGTAAGACTTCAGATTCTGTCACTGTGACTAGGTTGAAAATTGGTTCTGAGTTATTTATCAGACAAATATTTAGATTGTTGCATACAGATTCAGTAAAAAAAAACATTGAAGGCATCTGCAACTTTGTTATTTGTAATTTGTCCAATTATCTTCATTTCTAAAAGTTGTTTCCTTCTTGTGTCCTGTCCTAAAAGTTTCTTCAGTTGGTTCCAAATTGTTTTAGAATCCCTTTTTTGCATTTTCTAAGAAATCTGCTTTGGCCTTGCGAATAGCTTTAACAGTTTTATTCCTCAATGTTGTAAACAGATTTTTAACACTAGCTGACTTAGTTTTAATTCCATTTTTTAAGGCAAGATCCCTCTTTCATTAGTTGGAGTATGTCAGAACTCATCCAGGGAAGTATGGTTTTTATTGTATTTGTGTTTTAACTTTACAGCTAAACTCTTTAATTGTTCTTAATTGTCGCTACAAAAGATTCACAATCCGTTTCAGTTTGTTCCCCACAACATGTGATCCCGGTCAATCTGCTGGACAGCATTATTAAATCCTTCCTGGTGGTTTTGTGGTTCCAACAAACTCACACTCTCTTTTTAGAGAGCTTTCTGGCCACAAGGATCAAATTGTGATACAAAAGACCAGCTAACATATTATATGATTTAAATATTCTCTCAGGTTGGTTGTTAAATGCTAAATCAATCTGGGTGCTGCTTGATCTGGATTCCTTGGTCTGGAGGAACTGCAGCATTTATTTGTGCTCAATCTGCAGACTGTAGCTACTGTTTATTCACTTGATTAGTCTCCTGTTGCTTTCTCTCTCGCTTAGCATCCCCAGAAAGACCTCAAACTGTCCCCCCGCCATAAATGTACAGAAGAGGATTAGGGCCACATGTGAAAAATGTATTGAGTTTTGAGTTTAAAGTCGGAATTCTGAGATTAAAGTCAAAATTAAGACTTTTTTTAAAATTATTATAATTATTATTGTACCTGCGGCCCTAATCCTCTAATTCCATATAGAGGAGCTGGCGCAAATATACAAAACTTGTATTGAACTTTTGCAAATTCACATAGCTGCCGGCAGAAATGTAGCTCAGTGTACATTCTTTTATTAAATTCTATTAAATGCTCTACCTACAGTATCTTGAATCAGCTGTTGGAGGCATTCCTGCTAAACCAATCAGAATTGTACACAATGTCAAAGGCCAATCAGAGTCACAACCCTGATTTAAATAAATTTTTCTCTCTTTTGCCGGCAACAGCTAATGGCAAAGAGTGCAACCCTCCACCTCCAGTCCTCTACTCCAGCTCTCCGCTCCGGAGCCTCCTTCGATCTGGTCTTCGGGCTCCTGCGTCACCACCACCGGTGTCTAGATTTCATCGGTGTTAAGGTTGTAATTTGACCCAGAACACGGCGATACAATGATTGAAAGTTCATGAGTTTTTAATGAACGTGGTCGTAACTCCAAAGAGAAGGAAACATTAGCAACAGACTTTTCCACCGTGGTATCCGGGCATAGCAGGTTATAGGTCTGAGAGGGGAATGGCAAGCAGCACAGCAAATGAAGCAGGAACAAACTGGAAACAACGGGATCTGCAAAAAAGAACTGGATTAACACAAGGTACAATAAAGTCAACCAAGTGGCTAACAACACAGGCAAAAATACTCAGCCAAGTTACCACAAAGGTGTATGTGCTGAAGAGGGTCAGTCCGGGTATAAATGCTGTCAGGGGAATCATGGGATGGAATCAGCTGTGCAGGTGACAGAGCAGGGATGAGACTGACAGTCACACTGTCACAGCAGACCCACAACAGTTGGGGGTCTGATGGTTCTCTGCCTCTAATATAAAGAGCAATGGAGTCTAATCACCAAAGACTGTGTAAATTTGATTTGAGCTGTACAATAAAATCTTATTTGCATATCTGCAAACCTGTCTCTCTTGATTAAAATGGTTTTGATGTCAAATACTAACCGGCACACATTTGGGTCATTTATTCGTCACACCCCCGGTGTAACGGCCTTTGCTATGAGGATAAAAAAAACACTAAGCTTATTTCCATTGTGGTTCTCACTATGCATTTTGTTATCAATATCTTGATGCAAGACAGGCTGAATTGTTCAAGGTGTGATGTGATTTCCAAGAAGCTGACATGCAATCATTAAATCAAATATTATGAAAGTCTTAACCTTCCAGTCGGTTTCATGTTAGTCCTGTCCTCCGCTGTAGTTGGCCGAGATCCTGTCCCAACACCATCGCTCACATTGATGAATGTCTGCCTTAAAACAACATTTAGCCTGAGGTGGAAGTGCTCCCCCTGTTTTGTGATTTACTCTACCTGCCACATGTTCAGCTTCCCAGTGCTTTGCCTTTTTTCCACCAATATTGCCTTTGCTACAGTATGACCGCCCGCCCTGACTCACTAATTACAGTCCAGCTCATCGCTGAGCACCACAATATAAGATTTTACATTTTACTGGGGAGGGTTGTGAGCAAGAAAGTTTTATGTCAAGTTATGGTTATGGTTCGTGTGTCATGTCACTCTAATGCAGGAAAAAAGTAATTGGTGTAAACATGATATTGGTGCAGCTGGCCTCTGGCCCGCCTATATCAAATAAACCGATGTGATTGGTGCAGCTGGCCTTTGGCCTGCCGATATCAGATACACTGTGATTGGTGCAACTGGCTTCTGGGGCCCTTCCTCTATCAGATACACCAATGGTGCACCTCGGCTACAAGGGCATAGTTAATGAGCAGCATTACTCGATGCCAGAGTGACTCGCTGAGCAGATCCAAATTGTGTGATTTCCAGGGTAGCATCAGTGTGTACAATAATAAACGTATAGCTCCTATTAAAGCTACAGTGCATAGTTTCTTGTAATGACACACAACTGTCTGCACATGCACATGATACAAGCCTTCCGTGATGGTGCACCACCCCATGGACTCTTTAGAACAGGTTATTATCTTTGCTCGATGTTCTGCGCTCGAAAGTCTCCGGATGCCACAATCTTTTCAAAAGCCATACTGAGAAATACAGAGGGAGTTTTGTGGAGCTGATAGTCTTAATTAGCTTTGTGTGTGTCCATATTGCGTATGCACTTTATTAAACCTTTGTGTTTTGAAGCATAAAACTTACAGTACATGTAAGCCCGGGTTGTTACTGCAGAGGAGAATGTTTGGTGCTTTGCTACCGGCCGGAGGAGGGCATGGAGCTCTCAGCCCCCCCTCAGGACCCAGGTCTGTCTGCGGCACGCTGTCCTGCTGGTATCAGTGTTAAAAACGTCTTGTATTAAATAGTCCACTTCTGTGTTTTGTTACAGTTGGTTTTCAAACCTGATGCAAACCGTACGGGAGGACGCATGAACTGTAGCCTGGACCCGGGAAATGGATCGACCAACTGTGCCCGGCTACAGTATGCAGTGCTCACACTAATCAAACTAACTGGACTTTTTGGTCAAGTGCACCTGATATGAAAGCCCCCTACATTATGTTCCATATATTCCCTTTTTTTTTAGTTATTAAGACCTTTTACTTGTTTTTTGCTTTTTGAAACAACCTACAAAACTTGGACCTAACAACATAAACATCTCCCTTTGAGA
Source organism: Etheostoma perlongum (assembly GCA_026937815.1). Lineage (NCBI taxonomy): Eukaryota > Metazoa > Chordata > Actinopteri > Perciformes > Percidae > Etheostoma > Etheostoma perlongum. The sequence goes on along the minus strand of CM049374.1, from coordinate 23,294,223 downwards.
CTGTACTCCTAATCTCAGCTCGTTTCCTGTGCAAAAGACACCTGGGAGCCAGAAATCGTTCTGATTGAGAGGGGGTCAAATACAGTACATGTTTCCCTCATTAAAATGCAAATCAATTTATAACATTTTTGACATGCGTTTTTTTTCTGGATTTTCTTGTTATTCTGTCTCTCACTGTTGAAATAAATCTACCTTTAAAATTATAGACTGATCATTTCTTTGTGAGTGGGCAAACGTACAAATTCAGCAGGGGATCAAATATGTCTTTATACTTTGCCTAATTACTTTCTGCTTTATTGCTCTAGTCTTGTCCTGGCTGTGTATTGCAGTTATTTTGATTGATATACTTAACTTTTCACTTTATACTTTTATGTTTACCTGTATCAACCTTCACCTGTGTTAATTTGAAGGTTGTTTTTGTTTTTACATGGCTGTGAGTGACAGGAGGAATGATATGTTAATGAACACTGTTCATGCCGTATTTGAACTTTACCTCAGCCCAGTGAACCCACGCAACGCCAAACATTTAGTGTCGCTGTTATTTCTGTCCCTGCCGCTGTGACGTTAGTTCCATCACGGCAGCATTGATTAGTTTTTGATGACGGAGAGATACGTATGCATAACAAGCAACCTCACTTCTTTACCTGCTCAGCATGACGTTAGCACACACACGCACGCACACACACACACACACACACACACACAGATACCTGCTGGTGTTGTCAGGCTTTTAAGACACAGCTGTTGGCTCGGCGAAGATCCTGTTTCTCCACGGATGTGATGAGGAAAGAATAAAGATGAGTGGAGGGAGGGAGGAAGTCAAGTCAAGGATGGATGGAAGAAAGGAGGAATGGAAGGAAGAGTGAAATGCATGTGTAGGGAGAGAGAAGAGAAGTAAAAGGACAGATCAAAATGGAAGACAGAGGGAAGTTGAAGATCAGTCATGGAAAAGGTTGTTGGAAAGGGGTAAAATGCCCTTTAATGTGTGATCACCTGGGGTGTCATTTATAAATGTGGAGTAACTACAAAAAGGGGTTAAAATATGCGTATGCCACTTCCCACGCAAAGGTTGCGATTTATAAAAAACTAACTTGATGGGAGAATGTGCGGTCCTCCACCCTCTGAGCCATGCGTATGCACATTTTGGAGCCAATGGGAATCGGCGACGCAGATGGTGAGGTGGTGAACTGAAGTAAATGTGGGAATAATGATTATTCTTAATTTAAGTATTAACATTCCTCCACGTTATCATGAAGACAAATCCAGCGGTGATATTTGTGCTTGTACTGAGTGATAATTGTTTTATAAACACCTTGTAAAATTGATTTGGTCTTAATATTTAATGTCTTACGTCACATTGTCCGCTACGGAGCGCAGGAGGAGGATGGCCTGCATGAAGAAACATGGGTTTGCCTTTTACCCTTTAGTCTTCAACTTGTATCTCTGGGTGGAGGAGACTAGTTAATGCTGTGATTTTGGCAAGGTGTTAACAATCACATATTGTCAACATAAATACTGCGGTGCTAGCTAGACTATCTGTCCAATCTGAGTTTTCTCTCGCACGACTAAAACAACCTTTGAAAGTACACGTTCCACCAACAAGTTCCTCCCTGAGACCATTACCGTGACTCTGCTCGACGCTTAGCGCCACACAAGACCATTGTGATTGATTTAATGCCAATATTAAATGATGTCAATAAACCAGAGCATGTTTTTTTCTCCCATGCTGGAATGCTGTGTGGACTCGCCAGACCCTCCTCTGCAGCGCTGTGGAGGAAGGTCTGGCAATGCAAGATCTTCAAAATATTTTAAAGAAACTCCATCATTCACACCATACCTTGTCTCAGATGTTTTTTCTTTCTTAACTAAAACCTCTCTTTATTTCCTCTTATTTTCTTATTTGTCACTTACCTTTCTCCACGTTCACGGGTAAGCCTGTCCCGGTTTTTTTCCTGTTTTACTTCCGTCTACCTGATAGATTTTCTCCCGGTCTCCATCTTCTTTCCTTCATCATGTGCCGACAAGCAAGGAGACAGCTATATAATTACCTATTACCTAGAGTACATTCGGTTATCTCTCAGACATGGAGTGTACAGCAGGTGATCTTTGTTTCAGCTCACAAATCCAACTGACATCGCTGACACACAGGGACACGCTCCCAGCAACATTTACTTCATTTAAGTGAATTTCTTTTTTTCCCCACACAGCCCTGTTATGAAGAACGCAGTGGGGTCTGCTTCTGATTTCCCCCAGCTTTGATCAATGTCATGTATGCAGAAAAACATGACATGGTGGTAGCAAGTTGGGATTATCATTTATGCAATACGGCTCAGCAGAAAAAATATGAGGCATTTTTGAAGGTGATGACACAGGTGGGAATGAAAGAGGAGAAGGAATAATGAGAGTGAGAAATGGAGAAGATATTAAAAAAGACAAAAGGGAATTAAATCAGTGACCTCAAACAGCAGCTGGATGCTCGGTTTAAACGGGGAGCACACACACTGTAATTGTGCTTATGCATATGTAATTACATTAAACCTACATCTTATACACAGACATTGACACAGAAGTGCACATATACAGAAAAAAACATCCACATCAAGTACACTCTATATGCTTATGTGAAAAAGACACACACACATGCACACCCATGCTAGTGCATCCCTGCAGACTCCCTCGCCCCCTCTTCAGTCGTGTTGACAGCCTTTAGATAAATCACTCGTCTCAGCAGCGAGCGAGTGAGTTGGCTGTTCTACCAATTATTTTAATGAGAACATAAGCTCACCCAATTCATCTGAGCTCCGTTCAAAGTACCCCCCCTCAGGGAAGACAAAATCCTGCTGCTAAAAGAGTTTTGTTGTCTCTTTTGTTTTGCCTCAGAAAATCGGTTATGAAACAAAAAAAATGGTTTTGTTTACATGTCAGATTTACTGGGATGAGAAGTTCTGGTGTTGCTGCATAAAAACAAACCCAAACAAAACGTCCTTATGCATATTGAGTCTGGAACTGTTGCCAAGGAGCTGGCTGGCTACATGGAGGCGCTATAGTGACAGTGTTGGGGGTTCAACGCCTTGTAAAGCTTGAGGAAGCTGCAGAAGAGCAAGGCACTGACACAGTTAGTGTAAAATGTGCATATTTCACAAGGGAGCCACGAATTCAATGGGTTTTTAGCAGCCACCATGACCTTCATTCTGAAAGAAATAAGACACAATATCACACAAAAGGAAGTTTTTTCAGAACCTATTTTGATATTTTGGGTTCATTATTTTGTCCATTTTCCAATTAGTAACATATGCTTCTAGTGGTTCAGTCTTTCTTAGTGACCCTGGTGAAACAGAAAATGAGCATGTGGGTCGATTATGCAAGGAGCTGATAACCACACGACTAAGGTGGTTGTTAGGGAGCGACCTGTCGCGGCTGTGGTTCTCATTGAGCAAACAAGGAGGTAAGTTTTTGGGGGGGGGCGGTCAAACAAACACAGCACTTCCTGTTTGAAAACCCAAAGGCAACTATCACAAACTGTTACCAGCGCATTGCGTGGTGGTGGCACGGAACTCTGGGAACATTCCGTGCCACCACGCCACCACGGAAAAATCAATGTAAAGTCAATGGTGTACATTTTTATATTAAGAGTCACGTACATATTTTCTGATATAAAAACTTTTATTTGAACCGAGGACAACATGATGGTTAAAACGAACATGTGTGCAAAGCGACGATGAAAAGCTCAGCTCATAGGGGGGAGGTGGGCTGTCCCGTTGTTCATTTTTTTCAACATTTTTATCATAACATATTTTGCAGGACCTTTTTCAGAGCCAATAAGTTATGTATTGCTGTTCTGCTTGGTGAAATCCATTTCCTACATGACATCATGACTTCTTGTAAACATACACGCCAACTCTCTTAAGCCAAGTTGCGTGTTATTTGTACTCATTTTGAGCTATTCTCATGTATTTCTACGCTCTATACAACGGACGTAAACATTCACGCCACCTGCCGCGTTATTGCCGTTTGGCATGTTATCGCGACAAGAAAGTGACGCTTGAGTTTAGGAAACGGGACTCGCGGGACACAATCTCCGGCCTCTTGCGTGAAAATCCTGCGTTTTACTCCTGACGCAAGATAGCAATACGCCAAGAATTCACCTGAACACACCGCCCTGTAAGACCAGCACTCCCAGAATGCACCTGAACACACCACCTTGTAAGACCAGCACGCCCAGAATGCACCTGAACACACCTCCCTGTAAGACCAGCACGCCCAGAATGCACCTGAACACACCTCCATGTAAGACCAGCACGCCCAGAATGCACCTGAACACACCTCCCTGTAAGACCAGCACGCCCAGAATGCACCTGAACACACCTCCCTGGAAGACCAGCACGCCCAGAATGCACCTGAACACACCTCCCATGTAAGACCAGCATGCCCGCCGCCCAGAATGCACCTGAACACACCTCCCTGTAAGACCAGCACGCCCAGAATGCACCTGAACACACCTCCATGTAAGACCAGCATGCCCAGAATGCACTTGAACACACCTCCATGTAAGACCAGCACGCCCAGAATGCACCTGAACACACCTCCATGTAAGACCAGCACGCCCAGAATGCACCTGAACACAACTCCCTGGAAGACCAGCACACCCAGAATGCACCTGAACACACCTCCATGTAAGAGCAGCACGCCCAGAATGCACCTGAACACAACTCCCTGGAAGACCAGCACGCCCAGAATGCACCTGAACACACCTCCATGTAAGACCAGCACGCCCAGAATGCACCTGAACACAACTCCCTGGAAGACCAGCACGCCCAGAATGCACCTGAACACACCTCCATGTAAGACCAGCACGCCCAGAATGCACCTGAACACAACTCCCTGGAAGACCAGCATGCCCAGAATGCACCTGAACACACCTCCCTGGAAGACCAGCACGCCCATGGGTTCAAATGAGCCCGTCAGTTAATTTGCTATTTAAACGACATAGGCAACATCTTACTGTTTTATTAATGTTGCTTTTGTTTTTTCTTTTTTTTTGCTCTTATTGCTTGGGATGAGGGGCAGCTAATGGATGGTATCCTTAATTTCTTTTATTTGTTTATGATCAAACACAAAATGCAGTATGTTTTATTTATGTCATCTTTTTCTAAAAGATGAACTGTTTGTAAGGTTGGAGGCTGCATGGCCATGCTGCAGTTATTTGAAGGTGTAGCTTCAGGATGAAGGGTCTTCTACTGTGATGCCTTCATGAAAAATCATTAGAAATACTTGATTCTCAGCTCAGTAATGCTCTGAGTGTTGCTGCTTAAATATTAACTTAACAGTCCAGAGGGGCAAAATTACACATGGTTGTAAAAGCACACACACACACACACACACACACACACACACACACACACACACACACACACACATCAGTGCATCCCCTCTCTGAGTCTCTTTGAAAGAAACACAGATCAAACCTGAGCAGAAGCAATAGGGAAGAAGCGCTGACAGTTGACTCTGAAATAAAAAAGAATGCTTAAAACCTCCTGCTTTCTGTTTCTCCCAAAAATTTGACAAAGGGGGGCCTCAAAAAAAATGGCTGCAAACAGTGAAACAGAAAGCTGATGAGTTGTAAAAGCAGACACACACACACACACACACACACACACACACACACACACACACACACACACACACACACACACAAACACAGTGCATCCCCTCTCTGAGTCTCTTTGAAAGAAACACAGATCAAACCTGAGCAGAAGCAATAGGGAAGAAGCGCTGACTGAGAAGTTGACTCTGAGAAATAAAAAGAATGCTTAAAAACCTCCTGCTTTCTGTTTCTCCCAAAAAAAGAAATGCATTGATATGGAGAGAGAAAGAGAGAGATAGACAGAAACAAAGGGGGCCTCAAAAGAAAGTATGGCTGCAATGACAGTGAAACATGACAAGAGCTGATGCAAGGAGGAAGAGGTCTGAAAGAAATGAAATGAGCAAACAACGGGAGAAAATTGAGAATATTAAGAGAGGAGTTTTTGGGAATAAACACCTCATTTATAGGAAATTATACCTAATGTTTGAGTTAGAAAAGCAGAAATTAGGAATTCTTGAGACTAAAATTAAAGGAATGGATGTTGATGATAATCACAGACTGGAATATGTCAACTTTTACTCAATACTATTTCAAAAACACTTCCATTTGATTTACAATGCTATAAAATTGAATAAGACGCCCCAAAATGAATGAAAGTAGAGATTTGTACTTGGCAAAGTGCGTTGGGTGGAATCAGTCATGTTATTAATATAGGAAAACGGGTCAATTTGACCCGAGGACAACATGAGGGATAACAAGTTCATGTGCATCTGCATTTTCTATATTTGACCTTGTTGGGCAAACAAAACAACAAAATGGCTGGTAAAAAACCTGTGTGGCTAGTGGATCTTAAATTTCACCTGCCACACTGACTGGTGGCCAAAGGAGTTAACTTCAGGCCCTATAACACCCCCCCACCATCTTTTCCTAAACCTAACGGTCCCCTTCTTGTGCCGCCTGTCAGTCGGGGTGTCATTCAGTTTTATAGCATTTGAAGAAAAACAAATTGAAGTGGTTTTGAAATAGTATTGAGTAAAAGTTGACATATTCCAGTCTGTGATTATCATCAACATCCATTCCTTTAATTTTAGTCTCAATAATTCCTAATTTCTGCTTTTCTAACTCAAACATTAGGTATAATTTCAGGTCATCGTTGCAAATGAGAATTTGTTCTGAATCGACGTACCTTGATAAATAATATCCAGGTAATATCCATTTGCATCCTCATTCCCCTTCTCCATTCTCACTCTTTCACTACCTTGTCATCCCGATTTACCTTCACTCCCTTTCTCTCTTTCTCTCTCTCTCACCCCTCCCTCCCCTTGTCCTCCTCACCCTCTTACTCTGTCCTTACCCTTCTTTATCATCTTCCTCTCTCCTCCCCCAGTTCCTCTCACTCTTCCCCCTTTTAGTCCCTTCCTTTTTTACACCCCCCTCCACCCATTTGGTATTTCTAATCCATGAGGACTCTAGTAATGCCAGTGCGCAGATTCCAGAGGCCTTGCAGGCTTCACGCTGAATTACCCAGTTAACCACACACACACACACACACACACACACACACTGATGTGATGCCAGCTAACGAGGGAAATGCATCAGCCGCTAACAAGGAGTAAAGCGCCATCAACACCTTGTAGTCTAATGACGGCTGCACACACACACACACACACACACAAACACACACACAAACAATTTCTAAAGTTGGGTTTCTAATGAACAAAGGCACTCTTTAGAATATAAGGAATCCACTTACAAAGGTGCTATACGTTTTTATATATTTGTAGCTGTCCAATGAAAACCCAAAATCTCTATAATTTAAAATTTTTCAAAAACAACGTGTCCTTAGAAAGTGTTAGGTTTTATTATTATTTTTAGTAAACCTAAACATGAGAATTTTCTGGAACTGTGATGACTGCTCGGATTTGTTTAAGATTTATGGTGATTCTGTGTCACGTAAATCACTAAAATATGAAAGTATATCATTTTTAAAAACTGAGACTATTAAGTCATTCAATTATCGTAATGTTGTACTAGTGGTAATCCACGAAAATGTAATTTGAGGTTCTCTTCCATAGCCCAGTTGAATTGGATTGCATTATATTTATCTTTTATTCTATAACTTGTACCGTGCCAGTGGTACTGCTGCTTGTGGTATAGTACCCCAAAATTATTTCCAGAAGGACCCCAAGGACCCCAAACCACTTTATGCAACTCCCTCGTATAGCCTTCTACGGACTTACTGATGACCTGACGGAGAACGATGCAGATTTTGAATGTAATCACACAATAACAATAAAAATGTGGAGTAATCACACATTAGCCTCACGGACTCATGGAAGTGTGCAGTGAGGTAATCAGCACGAATCTGCGTTAATCCAGAACTGGACTGTTTGTGTGTGTGTGTGTGTGTGTGTGTGTGTGTGTGTGTGTGTGTGTGTGTGTGTGTGTGTGTGTGTGTGTGTGTGTTTGTGTGCGTGTGTGCGCAGAGGGAGAGAGAGAGAGAGAGAAAGACCATACTCATTGTTGTAGTTTATATGTATGTTTGTTCTTATGATTTGGCAACACAGATAGATTTTTTTGTCATGCCAATAAAGCAACATGAAATTGAAAATTGACAGAGAGAGAGAGAGAGACATAGAGACAGACAGAGAGACAGAGAGAGAGAGAGAAAGAGAGAGAGAGCAAGAGAGACAGAGAGACAGACAGAGCGAAACAGAGGCAGCGAGAGAGAGACACAGAGAGAGAGAGACAGAGAAACAGACAGAGAGACAGACAAAGAGAGACAGGGTTGTCTCTTGTTGTTTGACCGTTAATGAATTGAGCATGTCAGCAGAGGTGTTGATGTCCATACAGGTTTTGTGGCTACAGTAACGGGGATTTGATTGGCGGGGGATTTTGGCGACGGTAACGTTTTTGGTGTTGTTTAGTGAGTCAGTAGTAGTCTTACCCAGGGTGAGTCCGATGAAAACTGATGTGTCTGCCCGGTTCAGCTGAGATGTTCTTGCATTGCACAGCGCTGCGAAGGAATAATCTCCGAGATGACTTTATGTTCTGCCTCTGTTTAGAAGTGATGTATGTAGGCTACAGCTCACAGCAACTTAATACTATATAGTGATATTTAGTGTTGGCAAACGGCTTTTTTGTTGAGTTTTCTCTTAGCAAAATAACAGACATGTTGGTTTATCCAGCAATCATGTATTTAACATTAGAAGCAGGAAAAGAGTCATAGGCGGTAACACCCCCCTCCCTCCGTGTGTGTGCAGGTTATCTTCCACCAAACACGGACACACACGCAGACATAGACACAGATACGTCTCACTTTATCAGATAGATTTATAACTACAATCTCAACAATAATTGGAATCTTCTTTCAAGTCAATGTTTATTAAAGGGCTTACACACCAAATTGCATTGTACTGTACTGGAATTATACTGTGCTGCAGTCACACACATCTGTGTGTTTTAGTTCAGGATTTTGGGTGTGCTCGTTGGTCTGTACCTTAGTGCATGTGTGTGAGGTTGTGAAATATATTGGTACAGGCGCTCTGTGTTGTGTTTGAAATCACTATCTCCTCACTGCAGCTGGATGGAACTCAGATTGGACCAGAGCTATAAATACTCTCTCTGAGACACACACACACACACACCATAAATACACCTTGACGCTGAGCTTGCGCTCAGTCCGCTCTGCCAAACCCGATTAAATAGGAAATAAATCACTATAACACACACACACACACACACACACACACACTTTAGCACTCATCCAGATTCATGTACCTGAACACAGCACACAAATACAAAGAGAGCACAGGTGTTAGGCTTTTGGATGTTTAGAGGTGGAAACAATTGGAAACACTGGCCGCTGACACGTAAAGAAATAAATCTTATTTAAAGTTAGGGATGGTTCCGAATTTTTGAAATGGGTTTGTATGAGGTACTTTTCCATACTCCCCCAGTTTGAAGAAGCAGGTGGGAGTATTGGCACAGAAGCTGTACTGCTGTGGATGGGGGGGGGCAGCAGCTAAAAATATTTTAGAGTCCTAAAAAAGAACCTACCTAAAAAAAGTTATACTCCCAGCAAAGCCACAAGACTCGTTTGACAAAAGCAATAGTTTTACCCAGGGACGTGCAAGGATACAGTATTAGGGGACACTAAGGTCTGTATAACAGAGACTTCAGATACAGTATTAGGGACCACTAAGGTCTATATAAAAGAGACTTCAGATACAGTATTAGGGACCACTAAGGTCTATATAAAAGAGACTTCAGATACAGTATTAGGAGACCACTAAGGTCTATATAAAAGAGACTTCAGATACAGTATTAGGGGACCACTAAGGTCTATATAAAAGAGACTTCAGATACAGTATTAGGGACCACTAAGGTCTATATAAAAGAGACTTCAGATACAGTATTAGGAGACGCCTAAGGTCTATATAAAAGAGACGTCAGATACGGTATTGGGGACCACTAAGGTCTATATAAAAGAGACTTCAGATACAGTATTAGGGACCACTAAGGTCTATATAAAATAGACTTCAGATACAGTATTAGGGGACCACTAAGGTATATATAAAAGAGACTTCAGATACAGTATTAGGGACCACTAAGGTCTATATAAAAGAGACTTCAGATACAGTATCAGGGGACCACTAAGGTCTATATAAAAGAGACTTCAGATACAGTATTAGGGACCACTAAGGTCTATATAAAAGAGACTTCAGATACAGTATTAGGGACCACTAAGGTCTATATAAAAGAGACTTCAGATACAGTATTAGGGGACCACTAAGGTCTATATAAAGAGACTTCAGATACAGTATTAGGGGACCACTAAGGTCTATATAAAAGAGACTTCAGATACAGTATTAGGGACCACTAAGGTCTATATAAAAGAGACTTCAGATACAGTATTAGGAGACGCCTAAGGTCTATATAAAAGAGACGTCAGATACGGTATTATGGGACCAATAAGGTCTATATAAAAGAGACTTCAGATACAGTATTAGGGACCACTAAGGTCTATATAAAATAGACTTCAGATACAGTATTAGGGGACCACTAAGGTATATATAAAAGAGACTTCAGACACAGTATTAGGGACCACTAAGGTCTATATAAAAGAGACTTCAGATACAGTATCAGGGGACCACTAAGGTCTATATAAAAGAGACTTCAGATACAGTATTAGGGACCACTAAGGTCTATATAAAAGAGACTTCAGATACAGTATTAGGAGACCACTAAGGTCTATATAAAAGAGACTTCAGATACAGTATTAGGGACCACTAAGGTCTATATAAAAGAGACTTCAGATACAGTATTAGGGACCACTAAGGTCTATATAAAAGAGACTTCAGATACAGTATTAGGAGACCACTAAGGTCTATATAAAGACTTCAGATACAGTATTAGGGACCACTAAGGTCTATATAAAGAGACTTCAGATACAGTATTAGGGACCACTAAGGTCTATATAAAAGAGACTTCAGATACAGTATTAGGGACCACTAAGGTCTATATAAAAGAGACTTCAGATACAGTATTAGGGGACCACTATAGTCTATATAAAAGCGACTTCAGATACAGTATTAGGGAAAACTAAGGTCTATATAAAAGAGACCTCAGATACAGTATTATGGGACCACTAAGGTCTATATAAAAGAGACCTCAGATACAGTATTAGGGACCACTAAGGTCTATATAAAAGAGACCTCAGATACAGTGTTAGGGACCACAAAGGTCTATATAAAAGAGACTTCAGATACAGTATTAGGGACCACTAAGGTCTATATAAAAGGGACTTCAGATACAGTATTAGGGGACCACTAAGGTCTATATAAAAGAGACTTCAGATACAGTTTTAGGGGACCACTAAGGTCTATATAAAAGAGACTTCAGATACAGTATTAGGAGACCACTAAGGTCTATATAACAGAGACTTCAGATACGGTATTATGGGACCACTAAGGTCTATATAAAAGAGACTTCAGATACAGTATTAGGGGACCACTAAGGTCTATATAAAGAGACTTCAGATACAGTATTAGGGGACCACTAAGGTCTATATAAAAGAGACCTCAGATACAGTATTAGGGGACCACTAAGGTCTATATAAAAGAGACTTCAGATGCAGTATTAGGGACCACTAAGGTCTATATAACAGAGACGTCAGATACGGTATTATGGGACCACTAAGGTCTATATAAAAGAGACTTCAGATACAGTATTAGGGACCACTAAGGTCTATATAACAGAGACGTCAGATACGGTATTATGGGACCACTAAGGTCTATATAAAAGAGACCTCAGATACAGTATTAGGGGACCACTAAGGTCTATATAAAGAGACTTCAGATACAGTATTAGGGACCACTAAGGTCTATATAAAAGAGACTTCAGATACAGTATTAGGGACCACTAAGGTCTATATAACAGAGACTTCAGATACAGTATTAGGAGACCACTAAGGTCTATATAAAAGAGACGTCAGATACAGTATTATGGGACCACTAAGGTCTATATAAAAGAGACTTCAGATACAGTATTAGGGGACCACTAAGGTCTATATAAAATAGACTTCAGATACAGTATTAGGGGACCACTAAGGTATATATAAAAGAGACTTCAGATACAGTATTAGGGACCACTAAGGTCTATATAAAGAGACTTCAGATACAGTATTAGGGACCACTAAGGTCTATATAAAAGAGACTTCAGATACAGGTATTAGGAGACGCCTAAGGTCTATATAAAAGAGACGTCAGATACGGTATTATGGGACCACTAAGGTCTATATAAAAGAGACTTCAGATACAGTATTAGGGACCACTAAGGTCTATATAAAAGAGACTTCAGATACAGTATTAGGGGACCACTATAGTCTATATAAAAGCGACTTCAGATACAGTATTAGGGACCACTAAGGTCTATATAAAAGAGACCTCAGATACAGTATTATGGGACCACTAAGGTCTATATAAAAGAGACCTCAGATACAGTATTAGGGACCACTAAGGTCTATATAAAAGAGACCTCAGATACAGTGTTAGGGACCACAAAGGTCTATATAAAAGAGACTCCAGATACAGTATTAGGGACCACTAAGGTCTATATAAAAGGGACTTCAGATACAGTATTAGGGGACCACTAAGGTCTATATAAAAGAGACTTCAGATACAGTTTTAGGGGACCACTAAGGTCTATATAAAAGAGACTTCAGATACGGTATTATGGGACCACTAAGGTCTATATAAAAGAGACTTCAGATACAGTATTAGGGGACCACTAAGGTCTATATAAAGAGACTTCAGATACAGTATTAGGGGACCACTAAGGTCTATATAAAAGAGACCTCAGATACAGTATTAGGGGACCACTAAGGTCTATATAAAAGAGACTTCAGATGCAGTATTAGGGACCACTAAGGTCTATATAACAGAGACGTCAGATACGGTATTATGGGACCACTAAGGTCTATATAAAAGAGACTTCAGATACAGTATTAGGGACCACTAAGGTCTATATAACAGAGACGTCAGATACGGTATTATGGGACCACTAAGGTCTATATAAAAGAGACCTCAGATACAGTATTAGGGGACCACTAAGGTCTATATAAAGAGACTTCAGATACAGTATTAGGGACCACTAAGGTCTATATAAAAGAGACTTCAGATACAGTATTAGGGACCACTAAGGTCTATATAACAGAGACTTCAGATACAGTATTAGGAGACCACTAAGGTCTATATAAAAGAGACTTCAGATACAGTATTAGGGACCACTAAGGTCTATATAAAAGACACTTCAGATACAGTATTAGGAGACCACTAAGGTCTATATAAAAGAGACGTCAGATACAGTATTATGGGACCACTAAGGTCTATATAAAAGAGACTTCAGATACAGTATTAGGGACCACTAAGGTCTATATAAAATAGACTTCAGATACAGTATTAGGGGACCACTAAGGTATATATAAAAAGAGACTTCAGATACAGTATTAGGGACCACTAAGGTCTATATAAAAGAGACTTCAGATACAGTATTAGGGACCACTAAGGTCTATATAAAAGAGACTTCAGATACAGTATTAGGAGACGCCTAAGGTCTATATAAAAGAGACGTCAGATACGGTATTATGGGACCACTAAGGTCTATATAAAAGAGACTTCAGATACAGTATTAGGGACCACTAAGGTCTATATAAAATAGACTTCAGATACAGTATTAGGGGACCACTAAGGTATATATAAAAGAGACTTCAGATACAGTATTAGGGACCACTAAGGTCTATATAAAAGAGACTTCAGATACAGTATCAGGGGACCACTAAGGTCTATATAAAAGAGACTTCAGATACAGTATTAGGGACCACTAAGGTCTATATAAAAGAGACTTCAGATACAGTATTAGGAGACCACTAAGGTCTATATAAAAGAGACTTCAGATACAGTATTAGGGACCACTAAGGTCTATATAAAAGAGACTTCAGATACAGTATTAGGGACCACTAAGGTCTATATAAAAGAGACTTCAGATACAGTATTAGGAGACCACTAAGGTCTATATAAAGAGACTTCAGATACAGTATTAGGGACCACTAAGGTCTATATAAAGAGACTTCAGATACAGTATTAGGGACCACTAAGGTCTATATAAAAGAGACTTCAGATACAGTATTAGGGACCACTAAGGTCTATATAAAAGAGACTTCAGATACAGTATTAGGGGACCACTATAGTCTATATAAAAGCGACTTCAGATACAGTATTAGGGACCACTAAGGTCTATATAAAAGAGACCTCAGATACAGTATTATGGGACCACTAAGGTCTATATAAAAGAGACCTCAGATACAGTATTAGGGACCACTAAGGTCTATATAAAAGAGACCTCAGATACAGTGTTAGGGACCACAAAGGTCTATATAAAAGAGACTTCAGATACAGTATTAGGGACCACTAAGGTCTATATAAAAGAGACTTCAGATACAGTATTAGGGGACCACTAAGGTCTATATAAAAGAGACTTCAGATACAGTTTTAGGGGACCACTAAGGTCTATATAAAAGAGACTTCAGATACAGTATTAGGAGACCACTAAGGTCTATATAACAGAGACTTCAGATACGGTATTAGGGGACCACTAAGGTCTATATAAAGAGACTTCAGATACAGTATTAGGGGACCACTAAGGTCTATATAAAAGAGACTTCAGATACAGTATTAGGAGACCACTAAGGTCTATATAAAAGAGACTTCAGATGCAGTATTAGGGACCACTAAGGTCTATATAAAAGACACTTCAGATACAGTATTAGGAGACCACTAAGGTCTATATAAAAGAGACTTCAGATACAGTATTATGGGACCACTAAGGTCTATATAAAAGAGACTTCAGATACAGTATTAGGGACCACTAAGGTCTATATAAAATAGACTTCAGATACAGTATTAGGGGACCACTAAGGTATATATAAAAGAGACTTCAGATACAGTATTAGGGACCACTAAGGTCTATATAAAAGACACTTCAGATACAGTATTAGGGACCACTAAGGTCTATATAAAAGAGACTTCAGATACAGTATTAGGGACCACTAAGGTCTATATAAAGAGACTTCAGATACAGTATTAGGGGACCACTAAGGTCTATATAAAAGAGACTTCAGATACAGTATTAGGAGACCACTAAGGTCTATATAAAGAGACTTCAGATACAGTATTAGGGACCACTAAGGTCTATATAAAGAGACTTCAGATACAGTATTAGGGACCACTAAGGTCTATATAAAAGAGACTTCAGATACAGTATTAGGGACCACTAAGGTCTATATAAAAGAGACTTCAGATACAGTATTAGGGGACCACTAAAGTCTATATAAAAGCGACTTCAGATACAGTATTAGGGACCACTAAGGTCTATATAAAAGAGACCTCAGATACAGTATTAGGGACCACTAAGGTCTATATAAAAGAGACCTCAGATACAGTATTAGGGACCACTAAGGTCTATATAAAAGAGACCTCAGATACAGTGTTAGGGACCACTAAGGTCTATATAAAAGAGACTTCAGATACAGTATTAGGGACCACTAAGGTCTATATAAAAGAGACTTCAGATACAGTATTAGGGGACCACTAAGGTCTATATAAAAGAGACTTCAGATACAGTATTAGGGGACCACTAAGGTCTATATAAAAGAGACTTCAGATACAGTATTAGGAGACCACTAAGGTCTATATAACAGAGACTTCAGATACGGTATTATGGGACCACTAAGGTCTATATAAAAGAGACCTCAGATACAGTATTAGGGGACCACTAAGGTCTATATAAAAGAGACCTCAGATACAGTATTAGGGGACCACTAAGGTCTATATAAAAGAGACTTCAGATACAGTATTAGGGGACCACTAAGGTCTATATAAAAGAGACTTCAGATACAGTATTAGGGACCACTAAGGTCTATATAAAAGAGACCTCAGATACAGTATTAGGGGACCACTAAGGTCTATATAAAAGAGACTTCAGATACAGTATTAGGGACCACTAAGGTCTATATAAAGAGACTTCAGATACAGTATTAGGGGACCACTAAGGTCTATATAAAAGAGACTTCAGATACAGTATTAGGGACCACTAAGGTCTATATAAAGAGACTTCAGATACAGTATTAGGGACCACTAAGGTCTATATAAAAGAGACTTCAGATACAGTATTAGGGACCACTAAGGTCTATATAAAAGAGACTTCAGATACAGTATTAGGGGACCACTAAGGGATATATAAAAGAGACTTCAGATACAGTATTAGGGACCACTAAGGTCTATATAAAAGAGACTTCAGATACAGTATTAGGGGACCACTAAGGTCTATATAAAAGAGACTTCAGATACAGTATTAGGGACCACTAAGGTATATAAAACATCCAAAGAGCAGCATTACATGGGACCTTCAACCAAACTCTGACTACCTTACCAATTTATCTTATTTCCCTTACGCAATTGTTTAATATTAATTAATACTAAACAAAACAATCAGTTCACACGGAGAAGACTTTTTAGTATTCACAAGGTTAATCACAAACATCTAAACAATATATTTTTAGAATAAGTGACTGCACCAGGGAGAGGGACATTGTTTCACTAAGAATTTGTTTATTTAGCAAATCGCAATAAATCCTTCAACTTCTTTTGTTGTTGTTGAAAATAATAACACAGAAGGCTTTTGCTCTAATTTTGTTAATTTTACAGGAAAATAACACTGCTTCAATAAGGACAAAAGCAGTGTTAGATTATTATTAAATGAGGAGATGAGGAGCCTCCAATCAACTTAATGAAGTTACTGTTTAATGCAGGCCTCTTCTTTTTACACTACATGTAATGTCCACATCATTTAGCTGAAGCTTTTATCCAAAGCAACTTCCAGTAAAGTGCCTTCAATCCAACAAGTAGTAAGTGCAAGTACATTAACTTTAAAAAGAGCCATATGAAAGTGACACTTTAAGAAAAAAAAAATATTATAATATAATAATTAGACATAACATATGCGTTGGCTGAGCAGCTAACATGCAGCGTATGCGTGTTGTGTCATTTCCGCTTGAATATGCTTTGTCTTGCTTTAGTAACTCTGACGCTGTGGATTTTGTCATATTCTTCAATACAGCAGCTAATCATCCACTTTAAATTTAAATCCCAATAGTTCACTCACTGGCATCATAGCTCTTTTCTTTTAGCGGCTTTCTCGCGAATGCCATAGTTTCCATGCTATGCAGGTCTGTTAGCTACTTTAGTTTAGCAGTTAGCAATGGCTTCTCTCAAGCCCATCAGGGGCAGGGCTGGACTGGGGTAAATAATCAGACCTGCACTTTTGAGACCAAGACTAGCCGACCACAATCAGCCGGACACCACCCATCCTTGCACTCTCCTTCAACACATGTGCATACTGTACCAGCCTGTAGGCTGCTTGGCTCTTGATCGTAAGATGGCTAAAGGTTAAAGGTGGAGCATGGGCATCATCACTTCTATAGTAAAAGTAAAGGGTGTGAATGGCCAGTGTTCATATGACTGACACATAAGCGGGCCAACCATGTGATCTCACTTCTCTCTGTGGGCCGATTAAAAAAAAAAAAATAAATAAAGCTTTCGACTGGCTTGCAGCACCTGCAGCCCACACAGTTAGACCGGCCCACTGGGAAATTTCCCAGTACTCCAGATGGCCAATCCATGCCTGATCAGGTGTCACATCCATGGAAAAGAGATGGCAAACTGGTTTGTAATTAACATGAATGATTTAAAATTCACTCGTCACTCGTGTTGATTAACGGAGCTCAGCGAGAAGAATTGCCGCTCCACCAGAAACATCTCAAAATAAACAGTAGGGCACAGATTCTAGGTATTATTTGTACAAAATCTCAGTTCTGATAGTGAGGTTCTGGTTTATATTACTTTATTATCGGCATAGGAAAAAGGTCAATCATCCCTTCAAACGTCAATATATGATCTGATCTGCACAAGCCTACCGCCCAAACCCTCAGTACACTCCTCTGCAACAAGGCAATAACTTTAACCACTGGATGTCAGACAAGATGTTGAGATGCTCTTTAATACCTCTCTCTATATGTTCTCTGTGGGAAATCTATTCCTACTTGTTAGTTGATAGAATACATTTGGCAGGTTGAGCTTCAGTATAATACTGTAAACATCCATGATGCATCGGCATATCCAAAAAAGTATTCCCACAAGACAGAAATGCTGAAAAGGCAAAGAACTGTGAGCAATGACAAGTAGAGTGGTATTATTGCAGAGTAAATATGAATAAATGAATTAATGAAGACAATATGAGAGATGATTTGTGTCTATTTGGTTTTGAAAGAGTTTTGGGGACAGGAATCAAGAGATAAACAGAATGGTTGAGGTACATTTAATCACACTGCATGCCAGTTAGTTTCCATAAGTGACCTTTATAAACTTTACAACTTGCAGGAAATAAACAGTGGGACTGAACTCTGATGACTGCTGTGGTTTGGGGGGGTGAATGTTCTCTTACATCAACACATTGTTTACTGGTGGGACTGTCTTAGCCTCATTAGCCTGTGCCTGGCTGATTAGCATTAGGCTCTTGGGTGCAGAGAAACAACAATTACTGATCATTATCAGCATTTGTATAAATAATGAAGCAGCCAGGGCTTCGTATTGGCAAACAAAAGGTCAGAAGTCGGCAGAGAAAGGGCTGCATGTGTTTGTGTGTGTTTACGTGCACGGTCGGTGTGCAATGTTACGTTTGCATTGCTAGATTTTACCATTGAATGAGCGTAGATTTTAACTTAATTGCATTGCTTCAGTTAAAACTGAATGTGAGTCTGTTCAATGATACCTTGATACCTCACACAAGACTCTACGCCATACATTTCCTTATCTGTGAATGGGGGCGTGACCGAACCATGGGGGCGGGTCAGTCTCTGCTAAGTTCATTGATGCCTCACACAAGATTATACCTTAAATGGGTCACCAGGTATGAAAGTGGGCGTGGTTTACACATAGGGGGCGGTCCAAAGCATCACCAATGAAGAAGGAACTCTTTCGCCGCTGTCAGCACTCAGGCCCTTACTAGTTACTTCAGAAAGTAACTAATGTTTTACTTTATAGGCTATTTTTCAGTCAGTAAATGGAATTACAGGTTGTTGTTTCTGTCTCAGATTTTGATCAAACCCTGGATATATCAAGAATATGTCCCAAAATCAAGGCCTGTCAAATATGTCTTCTCAAAGGTTAGATAGCAAGCAAAGTCTACTTAGACAGTGATACATTTAGAAAATAAAACTTGTGTTTTTCTTAAATATCTGATCCTTCTGCTATTACCAAACACCATTTTGGCTGTTTATAGCATTATGTCTTTTAATGTGACAAAAACACTAAACAGTTATTTTGTAATATACGGTGGTGTAAGGTGCTGGAAAAAGCTTTTAAAATGGACCTTGAAAGTGCTTGAAAAGTGCTTGAATTAGACCTTGGAATAGGTGTACAAACCCAAAACCCAAAATAAAGAAGTAAACTGATAATTGATATTTAAAAAAAATATGTTAAAGTCTAAAGCTACATGAGACTCGTAGTAAACCTGCAAAATGTCCTGAAAGAAATGCCCCCCCCCTTGTGTTGTCTTCCTGTCGACCAACATTTAGTTTTTCTGGGTCAAAATTTTAAGTTCCTTGTTAAGAAACTTTTGTCACTTTTCCCAAAGTTCTTTGTCGATTTTTTTTAATCATTTTAGTTGTTTTGACCAAGTTTTTCAAGCTTTGTCCAACATTTGTTGTCACTTTTTGACGTTTTCTAACTTTTCTCAAAGTTCTTAATCACTTTAAACAATGTCTTTGTCGATTTTTTTTCTGACTTTTTTTGTTGCTTTTCCATTAATTCTGTCACTTTTTTCAGTGTTCCTAAATCTTTTTTTCTTTTCTTAAAATGCTATGAAATTAAAACACCCAAATTCAATGAAAAAAGTGAACTGATCAGTTATTTAACTTGAGAGGAGCGTTGTATGGAACCATCTACGTTTACTAAATTTTACAATTTGGTTGAAGGAAACCCAAATTTCTGAGTTAGAAACTTTTTTTAAATGGGTTACAGGAGGGTTAATTGTTTTCTTTGGATGAACAACATGTACCTCCGGACAAAAAACTATATTTAGTATATTATAATTAACATATAAAATAATTTGAGCCAATTTATATTTTGGGGGTTTAGGATGCAAAAGAGCTAATTTATACATCAAACTATATAATACATGACTGTAGTGCAACTTAACATTTAAACAATAGAATAGCTCAACTAAACCAAATTACCTCAACCGCAACTAACTAGGATTAATTAAAGAAAACCACAAACAAGGTCCTGGTTTTATACTCACGGTAAATGAGCCCCCAAGTTGTTACAACTGGCTCACAGGCCACAACAAAAGACAGAGATGCACAGCAACGTAACAATAATAAAGTGCCATTTATTAAATAACAAGAGCGCGATGAGGTGTGATTGTCAGTATCAGGGATGAATGAAGGTGGATGTGTGATGGAGAATGTGAGCTGCATGTTGTCAGTAGTTAACAGAGAGAAAACATGTTGGTGTGCCGTCAGGAGAATGCGGCCGCCCGGTCTTGGGGTAGGCGGGGTTAAATAGTCTGGGAGGACCGGCCAGGTGATCACAGTCATCTCATCATCGCCTCCGCTACACCTGCAAGTTAACAAGACAAACCACAGTACACATGTAGGACAGGCCCAGGGCCGGCACAACAAACATGACATAGTTTTTATAGCTAGTGTTTGTGTGTATGCAGTAGTTATTATATAGTCGTGAGGAATAGTTTCAGTTTTCTCACATTGCCACAGGATTTCCTCCCCTATCCACTGTACCCTTCCGATTTAACCTACGTGCCTTCTTCTTCCTTCCCAGGCGTTGTGATGGTTCTCACACCAACATCTTCCACCTGCACCGCTGTTGGGGTCTTCACTATTTACCCATAGCTGGGGCTATTTACCCATAACTGGGACAGTGGTTGATGGGAATCAGGGCGTTTCCACTCACCGATGGGCCTGCATGCCGCGTCTCTGGGGTCCACTACTGCTCCGAGATCCTGTACAACTTAGCCTGGAACCACAAGGGACCAGTTACCATGTGTGCCACGGGGAGGCGTGTACGAGGTCTGGGCAGTGGTGAGGTTGTGTACCGGCAGAGGAGGCTTACACACTTCGGTTCTCTTTCAGCCATGAAAACAAAGGACTGTCCAGTGGCAGTAGCTGGAAGCAGAGAGTGGCGAGCAGAAGCAGCATGCACCAGTTATGAAAGTGGGCATGGCTTACGCATAGGGGGCGGGCCACAGCATCACCAGCGAAGAAGGAATTCTCTGCTGAGTTTAATGACACCTCACACAACACTATACCTTAAACGGTTCAAATGTTATGGACATGGTTAAAGTATAGGGGGCGGCTCAGTATTACATGTAGACCACACATTATAAGGTTCATGTAAATCAGATGATGATTGTCATATAAGGCTGATTTCCTTTTGCCAGTTGGTGGCGCTGTTTCCAAAAGTCCATATTGGCCTGCAGATGTCCTCAGGCAATCACCAAAAGTCCAGACTCTTGGTGATTGTGGGAAACTTCAAGCAGATAGGACAACGTACACTGTAGTTACAGCCACTTTCTCCTTCATCACTAAACACTCAAAATGGCCGCCATGCCACGCTCACACCGTTTGACAAAAAGTTTTTCTTTTAATAATTTTTCATCGTTTAGGTCTTTAGATGACACAGACTGAATTTGAAGTCGATCTGATGAAATCTGTAGGAGGAGTTTGTTAAACTATAGCTCCTTGTCTATTAGGACTACTTCCTGTTGCCACTAGGGGGCGCTATGACTTTGAGCCAATATCGGCGTGTATATGTCGTCAGGGGCGGACTCTGATGAATCTTGAAAAGATAAATATTATGCTAGATATTAACAGAGGAAATGGAAAAGGAACAATATTAAGAGCACTAACTGTCAACAACAACATAGCAGCTGCATATCTGTCAAAATTAGTCCTGCAAACTGGTGCTAAGCACTCAGACTAACTAATTTAGAATGTCTCTAATGTGATGTTGCAGGATTTGAGTGAGCGCCACTGATTGGTCCTTTAGTACATGCTCGACACCACCGTCGCTGCTGCTGTTGTTTCTGTGGTGAATCACAGTGTTTCAGTGCGATAAGGGAACAGCAGCTGAATCCTAACAGGCCGATTGAAGATGGTGGTAATTGCTGTCTCGCCTTCGCCTTGGAAAGATGTCTGTTAGCATGTCACGCACAACAGTTTTTGCCTCAGTGTGTGAGTGAGCTCATCTGTCTTTAGATGCATACTACAGAGTACGGGTGTGTTTATGAAAATGTTTACGAGCGTATCTGTTCCGTCTGCCTGTTGTGTGGATGCTTTTTAGTGTGTGTGTGTGTGTGTGTGTGTGTGCTTGCGTGTGTGCATGTCGGTGGGTATATATGCAGGACAAAGAGGTGTGGCAGCAAATCTGTCTCTCTTTCTCCCTCTCTCTTTCTATCACACAGACACACACACACACACACTAATTACTTTTTACATTATGAGACACACCATGTTAAGGTGGAGACGCTTGCTGCTGTTGTGTGCCAAGATTTAGATTAAGCATTCTGCATTCGGTTTTGTGCAAATATTGTTGGAATTTAAAATTTTATATGTGCTTAAACATTGTGTGTGATTTGCATTATACATTCAAGCCAAAAGGTAAAAGCATTATTTAAACATCAATGAAGACATGTTGGTCATACATTAAGTTTGTTGTTATAAGTATATAGTTTGTGGTTTGTTGCATTAAGTTGTTTTGCAATACTTTTGTTCTATAATATAAGATATTCTGGTACATTTTGTTATAACCCAGCTCTACAAATGTGTCAGAAGCTGAATTGATGATGTTAGAGACACCCTGTCTCTGGTTCCAGTCCCCCTTTATGGTCCAACTGCTCTTTTGCTTTGCAAGTCCTGAGGGTCATAAACCCTCAGTCACATCCCAACTGAAAGATAACGAATAAGCACACAGACACATCACTGGTCTATAGACCCCCCCCTTTGTGAATAAGATTAGGGATGCAAGAGCCAGAGAGCCAGACAAATTTGGGGGAGAGCCGTTAGGTGGACTCTGTATTTGTCTCTAGGACATCCTATGTAATAAAATGAATTCACACATCAACATCTGAGATTATGACTACTAATTGAATGAACCCTGAGAATGGAGCAGGATATAGCTCCAACAATATTCATCCTCTTTTGGGCATTCAAATGTTCCTTCCTCGGAGAGGAATATGACTCATAGAGTCCTCTGCGATTTATTTCTCATTTGATTAATGACTCAAATGATTTCATTTCAGGTATTTTGTCCTTGCAATAAACATTATTAGATCAGAGATAATAATAAGATGAGAAAAAAGCAGCATGATGAAAACGTTGTTAGGTTAGCAGGTCTGCATTCGAGGGTAGCTGTGAAATCTTTTTTATTTATCGCTCAGACTCAGACATTCAGTCTGAAATATCAAGGTTCTTATGTGACTTCACTGCTGATATGGTGCTGATCATGAACACTCCCAACCGGCAAAGGTGATGCTTTCAGGGTTAACTTAAAGCTGCATGAATTGATTTTGGATAGGGTGCAGATGATCCCCAAACCAAGCCAACACACAGCTCTATACGATATTATGGCTTCATAAACAGTTGCCCATGTACACACCAGACACACAGCAGCATTAGCATTTGTTTTGGAGATGGTCCAATACAATTTTTTGCTTCCAGATACCGATTCTGATACCTGAACTTATGTATCGGCCGATACCGAGTACTGATCCCATACCAGTGGATCATATATTTTATTTTGTTTTAACAGCTGTATACTACTATCTCTGTATGATGATATGATGTCTAACAGCTGTATACTACTATCTCTGTATGATGATATGATGTCTAACAGCTGTATACTACTATCCCTGTATGATGATATGATGTCTAACAGCTGTATACTACTATCCCTGTATGATGATATGATGTCTAACAGCTGTATACTACTATCTCTGTATGATGATATGATGTCTAACAGCTGTATACTACTATCCCTGTATGATGATGTGATGTCTAACAGCTGTATACTACTATCTCTGTATGATGATATGATGTCTAACAGCTGTATACTACTATCCCTGTATGATGATGTGATGTCTAACAGCTGTATACTACTATCCCTGTATGATGATGTGATGTCTAACAGCTGTATACTACTATCTCTGTATGATGATATGATGTCTAACAGCTGTATACTACTATCCCTGTATGATGATGTGATGTCTAACAGCTGTATACTACTATCTCTGTATGATGATATGATGTCTAACAGCTGTATACTACTATCTCTGTATGATGATATGATGTCTAACAGCTGTATACTACTATCTCTGTATGATGATATGATGTCTAACAGCTGTATACTACTATCTCTGTATGATGATATGATGTCTAACAGCTGTATACTACTATCTCTGTATGATGATATGATGTCTAACAGCTGTATACTACTATCTCTGTATGATGATATGATGTCTAACAGCTGTATACTACTATCTCTGTATGATGATATGATGTCTAACAGCTGTATACTACTATCTCTGTATGATGATATGATGTCTAACAGCTGTATACTACTATCTCTGTATGATGATATGATGTCTAACAGCTGTATACTACTATCTCTGTATGATGATATGATGTCTAACAGCTGTATACTACTATCCCTGTATGATGATATGATGTCTAACAGCTGTATACTACTATCTCTGTATGATGATATGATGTCTAACAGCTGTATACTACTATCTCTGTATGATGATATGATGTCTAACAGCTGTATACTACTATCTCTGTATGATGATATGATGTCTAACAGCTGTATACTACTATCCCTGTATGATGATATGATGTCTAACAGCTGTATACTACTATCTCTGTATGATGATATGATGTCTAACAGCTGTATACTACTATCTCTGTATGATGATATGATGTCTAACAGCTGTATACTACTATCCCTGTATGATGATATGATGTCTAACAGCTGTATACTACTATCTCTGTATGATGATATGATGTCTAACAGCTGTATACTACTATCTCTGTATGATGATATGATGTCTAACAGCTGTATACTACTATCCCTGTATGGATGTGATATGATTTCTATCTTTGCTGTCTGTCTGGCTCATGTTAAACTCTTTGTGAAACATGAACAACAGAACTTTCTTTTATCATCCTGTATGACAGTCAGTTACAATGGAAAAAGAACATAAATAAACTACTTTAAGGTAGATTTTCTGTAGGGCTTTATTACGTGGTATCAGATTGGTGTGTAAACTCCAGTACTTCCCGATACCGATCAGAGGTGGGTAGAGTAGCCAAAAATTGTACTCAAGTAAAAGTACTGTTACTTTAGAATAATATGACTCAAGTAAAAGTAGTCATCCAAATAATTACTTGAGTAAGAGTAAAAAAGTACTTGATGAAAAAACTACTCAAGTAGTGAGTAACTGTTGAGTAACGTCTGATTTATTTCTTAACACAAGCATCAATCAGACCGACAAAAATACAAAATAATCATCTTTAGGTAAATTATAGTTCATCCAATCAATAAAATAAATTAAAATTAATTTATTAATTACAAAATAGCTTAAGTGAGAGACTTGTCACATCCAATTTGGATGGATACTGCATGTTAAACATCCTGTATGTAACCTAAAAGACAAACATCCACCTCTCCACAGCAACAACTAAAACTACCGCTACGTCTCCTCAGGTTAGATGTTGAGTTGTTGGACGCTCACATGTCCGTTTGTTTTGGTCGACATTAAACGCAGCACAATGTAGCTGCTGTTACCACTTTACTAAAAGGTAACCATGCTTTCAGTATGAGGCCGGGGGGGGTTCCTCCACGTCTGTGTTGCCTTGGCGACGGTTGATTCTGATTTGCTACAACTGTAAAGCTAACCTGTCCCGCCGCTGAGATCGAGTATGGTCACGTGACTGCACAACGACGTTTGATTGGTGGAACACAGTCATGTGGTAGAGCCTTCAGCGGAAGACTCTCTCTCTCTCTCTCTCTCTCTCTCTCTCTCTCTCTCTCTCTCTCTCTCTCTCTCTAAATAAAACATTAAAATGAGACGTACGCTGGGGTAAAAACGATGACGCGTAGAATACCAAAGAGGTAAAAAGAAAAGTAAGGAGCTGATTGTAGCCTGATGTAGCGGAGTAAGAGTACAGTTTCTTCTTCACTAATCTACTCAAGTACAAGTACAAGTATAGTGATTTAAAACTACTCCTAGAAGTACAATTTTTTCACAAACTACCTCAAGTAAATGTAACGGAGTAAATGTAACTCGTTACTACCCACCTCTGATACCGATACCAGTATTTAAGGCAGTATCGGAGCAGAGATGTTCTGATACCAATACCAGCGTTTTAGGCAGTATTAGAGACCATACTGATACTGATATCTCTAATTTGTTTGCATGATTTTAGTCCATGTGTTGAATGTAGTCATTACATTACAAAACCTCTAAAAACAATTGGCTGCAATTATGATTATTCAAGTGTGTCAATGCAAAGATACTACTGTGTACACATGTTTTGTGTTGGCAAAGTCATTCAACGTCCACTGTGATTTAGTTTTAAATAAATATTAAAGGTCCAAGTGGTTTATAATACTTTCCACAGGAGCTGAATCAGGCTGTGGTTAATTGGATTTCAGCATGGTTTTGAAAATTGCAATTATTTGATGGAGTGTGTGCCCTTGTTATTCTGTCTTTATGAGGATAAGATCAAGTTCCGAGAAAAGGGATTCATAGAAATTCAAAAAAGAAAATTGTTCGGTCCTCATATTCTACACATATTGTTGCGGGCTATTTTCTTTTACTAAAACAGACTAAACTAAAATACGTTATGCTTGAGATTATGCTTGGGAAAATTGTCAATATATGCCCTCACACGTAGAGAATTGGGAATGTGTGTGTGTGTGTGTGTGTGTGTGTGTGTGTGTGTGTACATGAAATCACTCATGTAAGTTGTATGCATTACACTCATGTATTGATCTCTAGGAAAAACAATTATGTAGAAACGTCAATTAATCTGTTCTTGCCCCCCCCGCTCTACAACTGCACATTAGTAGCTCACTGGCCAAGGCCATACCTCATTATGATTTCCTAGCCACTGTTTCCCTTTATGATCTGTGTGCATTGATCGCTGTGTGCTTGGCCTGAGCAACACGGGGTAGCTGGCAAGAAGGTATACATCGCTCATTAGATAGCGATGTATATCTGAACCAAGCTAATTACATGTTGGTTAACAAACTCTACAGGACGCAAATCAGTGGTATTTGGAAAACAAATGAACAGGAGAGAGCTTAATTAGAAAACAGCTGCCCTTTATTTGAATTAGGGAGAATGATTGTTGGTCTGGTGTACTAAACACATAATCACATAAGGTCTTTAACAACATCTATTCCTGCTGGCAGTATCATTACGTAGTTGTAATCATCAACATTATTTTACTAAAAATAATTGGCCCCATGTGGGCCAAGAGCCTTATGGCATGTCCATTTATTCCTACGCTTCCCATTCACTGTCTATGTGAGCAACCAAGCAATGCATTCTGGTAGTGGCGCTGCTACTTTTGCGAAGCAGGGCGTGGAGTTGCCCATTCCTCATTTGCATAAAGTTTAGGTCCATGCTTCTTTATGCAAATTAGGAGCATCCATCTCGACTTGCCGGCTCTCTGAAACTCCCGTAAAATCTTGACCTGTGTCCAATTGAAATAAAGAAAGATTCAACTGTACAGCCTATTTCTCGCATTAAATGCTCACAGAAACACAGTTTTCATGAAATAGGAGAAAGTTTCCAAACAAGCCGCCATGTTGGTACGTTTTGATATCCGGGAGCAGACGGCCCATAAGTGAGCGTCCGTACAAGCAGGTGCAGCCATTGCGGTTGTAGGAGGGTGGAGCCACTTTTCTTTGCTTGTCAGTGGTCAAAGTGAAGAGAGAGTGATTCAGCAACTGCTAGTGGCGAAACATATACAATAATGTTTTAGACATTTAGTTTCCAAATTTGTGGCAACAGTTCAGGGAAAGACATTCCCTTTTTCACCATGGCAATGTTCCTCTTTTCTTCTTCTTTTTTTGCACAGAGCCCTGGCATAACCCCTATCCAACACCTTGTGGTTGAATTGGAACATTGATTGTGAGCCAGGCCTTATCCACTTACTTCAGTGGCCAACCTCATAATGCTCATGAATGGGAGCATATCCCTGTAGCCTGGTTCCAACCATTTGTGGAAAGCCTGAAACCAGAATAAATACTGCTATAGCAGCAGAGAAATGCCCATAGTGTCGGAATGAGATGTTCAGAAATGACATAAGGGTGTGATGCCATGGTGTCCACATACCTCATGAATATACCAAAATATAAAGCAGGATAGTATGTAGTTTGTGCCTGCAAAGGACTTTGTAAAATTGTATTTCTACTAGAGTAGGGACCCTCTACTGCTTTTCATGTATTGTATAAAATTAGGTTTGCATGTCAAACCGGGCCAGATGGATGAAAATGAAAATGAATGAGAATGAATATTTTTTTTTAATGCTAAACATATATGTGGAAGGCACAGTCAATCCGTAAGTGTAACTGTACGGCTACCATAGTGGCTACTTTACCTATAGTAAGCTTATCTTCAGTGTGTACATTAAAGCTTTAGTGCGTAACTTTTTTTGTGTGATAAATTTTTTTTTTATTTAAAGAGCAAAACAAGAGTGCAAAACATTGGTTCAGATGAAAACATATACATACAACATACAAAGTACACTACACACCGAAGAAGGCACAGTTCACCTTTTCTACAATCCTTCCTTTACTCTAAAACAAAGAGAGGAAATACGGGAAGGAGGGAGACAACAAAAACACAACAGCAAGAACGATGTCCGCAGCTCACAAACAAGACACACAGCGACAGACATTGACAGGGAGACGTCCGTTACATTCAAGCCATCGTCAAATGAGTTGCTACTAAGTAAATTTATTACTAATTATTAAGATTAATTAGGAATAAAGCTAATTCCCAAATTGTGTCGTCCGGTGACTTTCCCACACAAAGCACGAGTGAAGATAATGACCTCTTCTGAAGAATCCATCATGCTTTTTTAATCCTCCGTGTCCTCCTTGGTTATTAGTAACTGTGTAGAGGAGGGGTGGGGGTGGTGCGCGATCACGGAAGGCTTGTATCATGTGGACATAGTGTTGTTGTCATTACTTAGAATTCCTCATGGGGGCGACAGAAACGCACTATAGCTTCTTATAGTTGCTGTTTTCATGTGATTGTAAATTTTCACTAGTTAGTCAACTAGTTTAATTTGTAAATAAAAAAACTTTCAGAAATGTATTTTTTAACATAAGTTGGTGGATCCCCTCCCCCAGCACTAACTCCGAAGTCTCTCTAAGGGCCACGGACCCACTGTTGAATATCTCTGCTTTAGCCACTGAGAAAGAAGGCTAGACGTGGATGTCTTCTTTAACAACGGGAATGTCATTTTTTTTCATTTCAACTTCCCCCAAAAGTTTTCCAGTCATAATAACAGGGTCTACCCGGAGGTACATTATAGAGACAGATTTAAAAAATAGTTCTGAGCCGCGAGACAATTGAGACGTGTGTTGTGCCTGCAGAAGTGGAGTGGCCCCATACCAGAGCGGCGTTAGTGATGCGTTGTACACCACCTGCAGGTCTCCAGTGAGTGTACGGGCCCACAGCAGAGCACAGAGTTTGGTTATGTGTTTACTCTGAAAATCTCATCTTCTCCCAATCAATACTCCATTTAAGACTGGAGCTGGAGTGCTGTGGTCCTCTGTCCTCTCCCCCCTTCTTCTATCTTTTTCCTCCCCTGCAGTGTTACCTTTCCTTCAACCGCCTCCATTCTCTTAGTTGTTCTCTCCATCCTGCTTTCCCCTATCTTCTGTATTTGTCTTTTTTCTGTTTCATGTCTGCACAGATCCTTTTCCTCTTTCATTCGCCACTTGTTTCTCTCCCTCCCTTTGTGTCCCCCTTTTTTCCTTTCCTATTTTTTCTCTGTCCTCTTTCTTATCCTGTCATCCTCTCCAACCCTAATCTCATCTTCATCTTTATTCTTTCCCCTTCCTCTTCCTCCTTAGCTCCACCTTCCTTCTCTACATACTGCTTTTCTATGTCCTCTCCGTCTCCCTTCTTCTTTTCCTCTGCTTTTCATTGCTTCCTCCTCCTCTCTATTTTGTACCATTTCTACATCTTTTCCTAGCTCCTTCTCTTCGTGACACCTTCAGTTCTATTTTACTTTACTTTTCTTTCCCCTCTCCTTTCTTTTTCTCCTTTTCTTTCCTATACTCTGCTCCATTCCTGCGTTTTACCCACACCTACTCCCTTTCCCTCCTTTCATTTTCTTGGTCCTCTAATCTCCTGTTTCTGACAGTTTGCTCTCTCCTCTCTTCTCCCCATCTTTGATTCCTCACCCTTTTCTCTTTCCTCCCTTACTTTAGCCTCCTCTTCTCTTGTGTCTCTTCCGTTTGATGTTTTCTCTTCCTCCTCTCCTCTCCTCTCCTAAAACCAATTTCCCCATAGGTCGTGCAGGGTCTCGTCGTGTGCGTGTGTGTTTGTGTGAGTCAAGCAGCAGCTGTATTAAACACTTAGCCTTTTTCCTCTCCTGAGCCGAGACAATTTATCCATTGCTCCGGGCGAGAGGAGCAAAATGGCTAAATCGCATTGTGCCATTAATTTAATTAGCTTGTAATTGACATTTTAAATGCTTCACATTTAAATTAGCTGGCCCCGCGTCGCAACGGAAGTCACAGCAACTGAGGAATTGATTAAATCTCAGTAAAGCAGCGGAAAAAAAGAAAAGAAAGAGAGAGCGAACGTGGGAAAGAGAGCACGTACTGTAAGAGAGAATCATACAGGAAGGAGGGCTATGAGGAAGAAAGGGCTGGAGAGAGGGAAAAGGAAAAAAATGCAGTTAAAGATGGTGTGTAATGGAAAAAAAAGACTGAGAAAGAGAGATATAGGGAGGTAGCAGAAAGATGAACCTCGGGAGAGAAGTCAGAAGTAGGGAAAGTGTTATCTTCTCCTCACCAGATGTTGCAGAGGTTAGAGTTCATCTGTTCTCGGGCTCGTTCATCCCAATCCAACCCCCAGTTGCCGGTTCAACCAGAGCAGGAAGTGAAGACTACACTCCAGACCAAATGCCTGTTGGTGTGCGTTAACCCTAACCTGCCAGGTGCCTTGTGTTGTCTTCCCGTCAAAATAGAAAATCAACACTTACGTTTTTGTCCCTCCAATTTATGGTCAATAAAGCTCATTTATAGGAAATTATACCTAATGTTTGAGTTAGAAAAGCAGAAATTAGGAATTTTTTAGACTAAAATTAAAGGAATAGATGTTGATGATAATCACAAACTGGAATATGTCAACTTTTACTCAATACTATTTCAAAACTACTTTTTTATTTTTTTTGAAATGCTACAAAATTGAATAAGACGCCCCAAAATTAATGAATGGTGGAATCAATCATGTTATTATGGGGAATTAAAAAGAACATTGATATAGGACAACATGAGGACAACATGAGGACAACATGAGGACAACATGAGGACAACATGAGGGATAATATTGTCACTGCAGTGGCCAACATATCAACAATAAATTAGGTTTTATGTGGTTATTCAGCAAGGATAAGGCAATACATTATCTTATAGAAATGTATACAATAATCCTAATTGGAAATAACCTGCCTGTAACACAGTGATGAAAGCATATCTGGCAGCGTGAAGTTATGAACGTATTACCAGAGGAATTAAAACATATCATGAATGTCTTCAAATTTTAAAGGCAAGTGTATGAGAGAGAGAGAGATTTTCCATTTGGTAAACTGGAATTCGTTAGGTAACAAAAGCCAATCCTGTGTCCAAAAAGTTCTGTTCCCATACAACTACACTGCTATACTGCCTTCTCAACTACGTATTCCAGTTTCAACACATCCTCGTGCCAAGGGCAGGCGCACGTTGTGGAACGGATGCAGGTTGGTTGACAATTTGAATTCCAACAAAAGTACTTGGTTAGGTTTGGGAAACAACATGGTTTGGGTTAGTTATGTAAGTTAAGAATGTTACTTTACCTCAGTTCAAATGTCAAATGTAATGTTAACTTTTGGTTTCACACTGTGCACAAACTGCAGTTTCCTGGGCGACAGACTTTGATTTGATACATATTGTGATCAAAAACAAACATAATCCGGGACAGAACATATTTCTTTCATAACGTAATGGAGAATGCAGTTTAGTATGTATGATAAACTTAAACTTAGTATTTCTGTGCCTATTTAAACTTGGCACAGTTTTGGCTGGTACACACTAAGCATGTATTAATATAGATTATATTCATATTCCCCGCCATTGCTTTGTACTGTACATTGTGTGATTGCACATCAGAATCAATGCAACATCATCCATTTCATTTTATCTTTCTAAGTGTCATAACTATATTTTTGCACTGTATAAAAGGCTGTCTGTGGGTAGTGATTGTTGGAGTGCATGCCAAAGGGTGACGCGGACACGCGCGTCGCACCGTTTATAGTTTTTTTGTTGTCCTCGTTCTTTGGCTGTTACCTAGGTTACACGTGTCTGTTCATCCAATATAACATTAACTGTTACGCCCTGGCTCACGGTAGCAATCTATGTGCACTGTTTACATGCTGTCGTAGTGACACAGCACTATTATAATGTGGCTAATGGTTAGTTTGTTATTATCAGGTAACCTATATGTATATAATGTACTAAATGATGGGTTTTTTATTGTTTGCTAGACTGTATGTGGTTCTTATGCATTGTGTATTGTGTTGTTTTTCCTTGCAGAACCACACACACACCTACACAGCTAAACAGAGTAATAGCAGACGCCCATGTTTGTACTGTTGCTTTATTGAATAAAATATCAAAGGAGAGAAGTAGATTCTGTCCGTGTTTTGGCAGACACACCTGGGCGAAGTTGGAAACTGGGATCAGCTTAACATACAGTCCTAATTTAGTCCTCCACAACATGCATAATGTGTATACAGAGCTATTTTATATATGTATATAGATGCTCTCAGGACTGTGCACCAGGTCCCCCCCCTTATTTTTTCTGCACTACCTATACTTTATATTTTAAATTTTATATTTTTATATTTCACTGTAAAGGGGTTGCTTTAATCTAAGGTGACCAGATGTCTCAGACTAAATCCGGGGACATTTTCAGCTCAGAAGCGTAAATACCTCCAAAACACGTCATGTTTTTAATTTTTGTAGAACTTAAAACGGGGACACTAGACCTAGAGCTGAGTATCAGATACAATATAAACTATTGAGGAAATATTTTCCTTTGACATTGATGCAGTATGAAACGAGATCGCTGCAGTCGGCAGCAGAGAAACAAGCTACAATGGAAGTTAATGGGAGAATTGTCCAGCTTGTATTTACGTTCATAAAGTGCTCGTTTTGCTGCTGACAGACTCAGATTAATATTCTAAGTGTCTGATAACATTATGGAAAGGATTTCTAAGGAGGTCGACCTTTCTGTTAAAGATTAAGATCATTTTTTAAAACACAAAAATCCGCGAAATTGTGTTTGCTAAACCCACCAGACTCCATGTAAATAATCAGTGATTTTAGCGTGTATAGAGCAGCATATCTCCACCAGACTCCATGTAAATAATCAGTGATTTTAGCGTGTATAGAGCAGCATATCTCCACCAGACTCCATGTAAATAATCTGTGATTTTAGCGTGTATAGAGCAGCATATCTCCACCAGACTCCATGTAAATAATCAGTGATTTTAGCGTGGTAAAATACGGCTTTCTAAAACATCTCTGAGCAGCGCTGCTCGATCGGCTCCGTTTGGTCAGAGTTTTCTTTCTTTCATTCCAGTATCGAGTCTGTCAGTCACAGTGAAAACCGGGGACAGATCCAGCCGGGGACAGATCCAGCCGGGGACAGGTCACCAAAACCGGGGACTGTCCCCGGAAACCGGGGACGTCTGGTCACCCTACTTTAATCTCATTGTACAGGTACTGCACATGTGTATAATGCCAATAAAGGCTTTCTATTCTATTGTATTCTGTGCGATGTCACTCATTATTACAACTTTAAGCTCACTGTGCAAGTAGAAAGCCTCACAAGAAACTTTTAAGCCTTACTGTAAATTATAACTTTTAGCTTATTCCCCCATCTCATTTGCTTTATAAGCATGACTCCAGTAGCCCACAGCTATTGTAGGCTAATACCAAGAACTCAGCATGCCATGACGTCAGACCCCACACCCTATACAGTCAGCAGCATCCATATAACTGTGTATACTGTTTTAGTGTATTAGTATTTAACTCACTTTGCAACAAGCTCTTCATCTGTAGCTTCAGTCCATAGTCACGTCACAGAAAATGAGGAAAGAAATACTACACACTGAAGTGCTGCGAATAGCCGCCAAGAGTCGTGAAAGGCAGCTATTTTCATTTTGGCGCCCATGTTATTCAATCTGTCTGGCCACACCGGCTGTAGCGATGGGTTCAGCTTCTCCTCTATTTCTCAAGCCAGGCAGGTAATAACATGCAGAATGGCCACAGTGCAGCTGGATGCTTTCCAAAATCAACCAATTTCAAAATAAAACACCCAGGTTCATTGTGATTTTAGGTCCACAAAGTTAATAGCAGACACTTGTTTATTGCTCTGCATGCAAAGTGTGACTAAATCAGCCTTGGAGAATGAAAAGGAACATGACAACAGATTCCCACTTATGTTAGTACCTGCTCCAAAGAAATCCAACAATCCAGAGGGAGGAAACCATTGATTTGGATTAGGATGGCTGTTATCAGATTCTGATGTGTGCATGTGTGTGTGTGTGTGTGTGTGTGTGTGTGTGTGTGTGTGTGACCTTCCTAACACATCTTTGTTGACAGTAGTGTTATGTAGTTGATACCAGTGTGAATTTGGACCAGAACCTGAAGAAAACTAGACTGTTAAGAGCCAGAGAATTGAACGGCAATAAAGAAAACCAGGATAAAGTTTGAGAAGTGTATTAATATACACAGAAATATGGCATACATACAGATAAACACAGGTATGAAAAGTAATAAATGAATTTAAAATAAATATAAATAAATAAATTATCATAAATAAATCATAAAGTGTGGGGAAAATTTTTTCAGTCTTCAACTTTTTTCTATGAGCTCAATTGATCTTTAATGACAAGAGTTCAGAGATGTTGGGGCTCATATGAGTTGATGAAGAAGGAATCCAGGGCAACCCGTCCAAGTTCAAAGTCCCGATCCTGCAGCTCTCCACCTAGCCAACTGAACAGGGACTCTCTAAACCCTGGAAGTCTCTGGGATCTGAAGAGTTGATGTGATCCAATATGCCTCTGTGGATCGGACCTCCTCCACCTGTAGATAAGCCTTACTTAGTTTTGTTTCTGTTCTGTTTGTTATTCGATTTAAAGAAATTTACACTTGCAACCCCAGGTAAGTGTTATGATCAAAAACATTAGATACTCCTAAAAGCCTGAAAACATTGTTTTTAAAAAATATTTTAAATATATTTCTAAGTATGCAAGCTAAGCAGCCAAACAGGGTTATGTTAACTAATAACTACATACTAATACTTTGACTAATGAGCTCTACACTGCAATACAAGAACGCAGATCCCTTATTTCCACGTACTCTAAATGGATCAACGACTGAGGAGGCTAAACCCTAACCCTCTTAGCGTGATGTGTATGCGGCCTTCCAGTGTTAATCCAACAGTTTTGAAAGGCAGCCAGAGACAGTGTTTTTAACTCCTGGAGCTATCGTTAGCTTCATTTTAAAGATGATTTTATCATCTTTAAAATTACTGGAGATAAAATTGACGGCCCTGTTATTGGAATAAGTACACATTAAATCCTTTAACGAGGATCAGTTGGAGGGCAAGGTGCCAGCAGCCGGGGTAGTTCCAGCTCCAATAGCGTATCTTAAAGTTGCTACAGTTAAAAAGCTCGTAGTCGGATCTCGGGATCGAGAGCTACCATCTGTCCCAGCCCCTGCCTCTCGGCACCCCCTCAATGCTCTTAACTGACTGTCCCGCGGGGTCTGAAGCGTTTACTTTGAAAAAATTGTGTTCAACGAAAAGCAATGTCGGCTGAATACCGGCTAGGAGTAATGGAATAGGACTCGGGTTCTATTTTGTGGGTTGATTCTCTCCATTACCACTCAGTAATAAAAGCTGTTGCTGGAACCTTAGCAACATTAACACAAACCCAATTATAATTGCATGAATTGCATGTAAACATCTCTCAAATTTTAATATGTTTCCATAACTTAAGCTACAGCGTTTACGTTTATAACGTGTTCATAAAGGTTATGACACGTTCATGACAGTGTCATGTCACGATTATGTCGATACTGTCAAGAAAAGTGTTACCGATAAATGACAGTGTGAGAGTGTGACTGAAGAGAGGGTTACAATTTAGACAGAATAAGTGAATTCATTTGGTCTGGCCCTTCTGAGAGTGTGACAGAGAGGGAGAGAGAGAGAGAGAGAGAGAGAGAGAGAGAGAGAGTGAAAGAGAGATTGTGTGTGTGAGTGGCAGTCTGTATGGGCGTGTGTATCTGCATTGCATATTTGAGTGTGTGTGAAGAAGAGTGAAGTAAGCTACAATGACTGCCCATGTCAGCACTTTTTCATCTATTTTCAAAGGAGCCCTTCACACACACACACACACAGACACACACACATCCAGGCAGGTATCCGGCTGGTTCCTGATCTCTCTTCCTTGGTCTTTTAATATTCTTTCAGCAGCAGTTTTTCAAAGGAAAGTCCATCACATCGACGACTGTTTGATCTGCCTGCTGTCATCCACAGACAGTGGACAGAGTGGGAGACAGAGAGAGAGATATTTGGGCCATTCTGCCAAAATAAAATATCAAATTAGATTTGTTAACCCTTTCTTTTCAGTGCTACTTTTGACTAATGTTCAAAGTGAGCATTATGGAAGCTAAGCAATGGACTGCTGTGGACGGAGGCAGAAAACCTGTTTACTGTAAGCCACCTCAAACAATCTATATCACTTATATAATCTAATATAATAATATATAATCTAATCTATATCACAGTTTTTGACAATTTCTTTCACATAAAAACCAAAAGTACTAAACCATTATCAAAACGTTACACTCAAACAGCAAAACCTTGCACCAATATAAGCACAATGGCAGCCTCACACTTTTTGCAAAATAATACACACAGTGATCTGCAACACTAAACACACTTGTATACGTTGTCACTACTCGATGTGAGTCGAGTGCATGCTCAGATTTAAACAGTTTACTGGCTACCCAATGTGAGTCCAGTTCACGGCATGTTGCCAAGGAATCCAGATCTGGCTGCAAGCAAGGTGGTCTCGTCTGTGTCATACTGAAATCCATAACTTAATAAACTTTTCTCTCCCCTCTTTATTTTTGCAGTGGCGTCCTCAATGACCCTCAGTACCTCAAAGCTCTATTTAAAATGACGTACAAATCAATAAATCAGTTAATTCATCATGTACATGTTGTCTATAGGTACACAAAGTGGAGAAAGAAAGATTTCAGACAAATTAGGAGGTAGACAGCCGATTATGGACTCCAATCCCATGACCCATGCTTATTCCACAAAAACTGCAGGAAACGTACCGAACCTCAAATAAAGTTTGAAGTTTAAAGCGTGTAGATGTCGCCGCGTCATTGTCGCGCAAAGTCATGCATGCGCAACTTATGCACTTGACTCACATCGGGTAGTGAACACATTAGACACAAAAGTATGTCATGATGTCACTTCCTTGCAATTCTAAAGCTCTGGCTGTCAAATTACCACACCTATGAGCCAATCTGTGGAACACAGCCATCAGGTACGTAAACACATTTGCTGATTGCTTAATTGTAGACACACCAATCAGGTGTAAGCACTATAAAATGCAGCAGGTATCATGGTACAATGGCAGACTCAAAGGCACGACTCAGACAGGGAATCGCAGGTAAGTAGATTTGTTTTTCCAACAACAATGCAGGCAAAGGTACAAAGGGAGCAGGCAATAATTGTTAACAGGCAAAAGTCAAATATCACGGCGAAATCAAACACTAGGGAAACCGCTGGAGAGAGTGACATAATAGACAACTACAATCTGGTAACTGGGAGTGGGAATGGGGAGTATTTAAGCACCGGGCACCGGGGAAGCTGAAAACAAACAGGTCCATCAAATTAGGCTTTAGACCAGTTAGCAACGAATGAGAGGGAAAACTAGCGCCAAAGACTGACTGTCTAACAACAGGCTGGACAACCGGTGGACTTCATTATTTGAATCTTACAGAAGCGTGAAACAAGCATAAGTTTAATAAATAAATATTGCATAGTAAAGTATGTGAAACTGCAGTGTCATTGCATGGTGAAGTAGATATAAGATTTGTCAAGCTTTATTTGACTTAATTGCTTTTTCATTTGGGTAGCTTTGGTCATGTATTCCAATTTGTAATAATGACATTAAGATGAGAGTTCAGGAGGGAGTATAGACACAGGATTAGAACAGAGACAAATATAATGATGAGCAAGGAGGAAATGCATCTTCCAACTTCTAAACAGTTTTCTTTCTTTCATACTCGATACATTCTTTCATTCCATTTTCCTTCTTCTCCCTCTCACTCCGTCCCTTCTCTCCCACTATTCTTGCCTTTACCTCAGTAGCAATCTAAAAGGCCACTGACCCTCATCACCACATGCAGCATGCAGTATAAGCACCGGAGCGTGTGTGTTTGTGTGTGTGTGTGTGTGTGACACTGACAAATTCCCCCAGCAACTTGTCTCCACAGAATGAGTTCTCTCTTCATACAGATTAAAAAAAAAGTTTTGCCCTTCCACCTTTTAAAGGTTTGTTTTATGTCTTTATCTATTCATGCAGCTGTAGTTCCAATGCAATAACCTGTAAGGGGCCCGAAGAGTATTGCTTTAAGCAATTGGACCAAAACTGTAATATACTATTTCTACATAAAAAGTCAGCAATCAAATGTAGCATTTGTGCCGCTGAGACGGCAGCACTTGTAGTCACAGCAACACAGTCAATAATCAACTGTGTTGTCTCTAAAAGAACCTCGTCTCAGTTAAGTGTTTTGGGAAAACAAGTTTAATTATTAGCTGTATAGTAGTCAGACTGATTTCATAGCGGAGAGGCTTAAATTCCATGTGTCAATATCCTAATAGTTAAAGCCAGTCTGTGGTCTTTGACTGACAGGGTGACAGCGTTTTTAAAGTCTATATTTTGTCTTGGATTACAGTTTGGAAGCAACAAGCTTTAACAACTGCCAGTGAAAATGACAGCTTATACCAAGGAAACATCATCACGAGTCGTTAGAAGAAGCCCGGCAAAACAAATGGAAATATAATCGCTGCTGTATGAATTCAAACAATCAACAACTGCCACCCTTAAACAACTTCACAGGACAATTGTGTTTGATTTTACGACTGCCTGTTGTGAAAAAATGACACACAAGTGCTTGGCATTGGACCAGCCAGCGTTAATGGTAATCATGTTCTGATGGAAGAAACATGCTGTACAGTGGGTGGGCGTTTAGAGCAGGAAATACTATGGTGCTGACTCTTTCTAGTTATTCTCTATGTCTTTGACTGGCATATTCCTTCCTAACGCCCTCACATATGAAGGTCAGTTTCTGCAAAACTAGTGTTGTTGCATCTATGCATTTTATAGTAGTGTTAATTCCATAAAGTAGCCTATATACGACATATGATATATAATAAAGGCACATATAGCATAGTTTTTTGAAATGAACACTGACAAAGAGAAAGATCTCAGGCAGATAATGAGCGTAAACAAGAAAAACTGAAATTGAGTTCATACCTAGATTTGTTTTGGGTATTTCATCTAAAAAAGTGAATGTGAATCAAAACGGTGACTATAAGATTTCTAACTGTGTTGTCGGCTGTATTTACAACCGCATCACATCAACCACTTCTTTGGGGATTCTAGCAAGAGGCACCAGTTATAGAAGATAGAGGAAAGAAGTCTGGATCAACGGAAGTACATTTCCAGGATAGAGCCTGACATCTGGCGCATGGCTCATGCAAGGGATCTAAGTGGGACGTTTTGGGACCGATTGGTGGGATTGCTGTGGATTGGGGAGTGTGTCTCGTTCCTTCTATGGGAACATGTGCACATGCATGTCTTTTTGCATCTTTTTTTCAGATAAAATGTGTGCCTTTGTGTTTGCTTTAGGTGTGTGTGTGTGTGTGTGTTGCCTGAGCAACTGTTGATTGCAGTTGGATGGAAAAACAATTGGAAACGCCTCTTTAGCTGATAGATCCATGTAATCAGCGTTTACAAAGTGGGTAGTGTTCAGAATAACAATGTTGTTGCGACACAGCTAGTTACCATATAGATAAGACAGATGCAGCTCCTCCTTCCTGGTATGTTATCCAACTAGAACGCAATCAGGACCTCACATCTTGCCAACAGCCTCTTCAGTTGAGCAGTTCCAGGTTATTGACTAACAATCGTATTAAGGAGGATAGAAGTGTAATCCAAAGGTGAACAAACCTGTAAGAGTACAATATATTTACTGCAAGAAGAGTGCTCTGCTATGCTCATCATCAGGTTCATAATTGCATTTAGAGTTTATATCAGAATAGTTTTACATGTTCTAGTTTTCAAAAAACTCCATATTTTTGTTGTACTGCAGATTGCTGCAGCTCCTTTTTTCACCCTGTGTGTTGAACAAAAATGATATACAGTATAACACAATTAAGGAAAGAGAAAAAGCAAAAAAGCATAATATGAGCACTTTAACAGATTATTATTCTTCCAACTTTGAAAAACCTATACTGTGCAGCTCGACTCTGGTCTAAGACATGGTTTCTGTTCTGGCTCCAGGCCCGCCATTGGGAATTATGGACAGGGGGACAGCATTTGCCAAAATGGGCCCTGCATACACAACCACTCCAACACCATAGACTGTGCCTTATGCCACAGTCCTTGTGCCCTGTGAACCCCCCCTGATGGCCGGCCTCCCTGGCTCTGTCTTGTGGGTTTTTCCCCCAGTCCAACCCCTTAGTCTCAGGTGTTAAAGTCCAGTTCTTCTTCTTTTTTTTTAGTTTAGGAAGTAAACAAACCAGTACTCGGGAATCTAAGTGGCCCTCAAGGATGATACATTTCTGATATATCAGATATTTGTGGAAATCTGTACACAATTCTATGTCTCTGCTTTCATTGCAGCCTCAAATTGTCCAATATGAGACATTAGGAGGACAAGAGAGGTGTAAGACGCTGCTGCTGTATCACAATAGATACATGGGTGGGCATTTTACCCAGTGCTCCCCCTTAGCAATGCTGATATCTCTGGTTTGGAGACCAAATGTAGCGACTTTAATGTTATGATCACTTCAAGACCAATCACTTTATCTTCTAAAATTGACTATGTATACAAACTATAATTACTATGTCGTTACTATTTCTTTTTATTATCTAAACTCAAAATATGGACGTTTGGACAGTGGCTATCAGGGGACAAAAATAAAGGGACAAAAATGGTGTCCTTCAACGTGTTTGTATAACTTACGGTGGAGAACAGCGGCTCCATAGGGTTTAGTGAGCAGTATCTAAGGCAGAAATCCACACAGGGAGGGGGTGGATGGGTCAAACATAAGACTTTCACCCAGGAGACCGGGGTTTGTCTTCCTCGTATGGGACGGCAACCGTCCCATTCAAGCGTGTTTAGATAGGAGGCTAAAGGAGACTTTAAGAGTCAATAGCAACGACAAAGGCACCTGACCGAGCGTCGGTATTTTATGAGCTGGGTGTGAGAATGTGTTGTAAATACGGATACTAACCTGACAATCCGTGAAGGAATCCCAAATGGAACTATAATGTCTGATGAACAGCATGATTCACACTCCCAACCTTTAGGAATACCTGTCAGGTACAAAGCCTGCTGGTCCAACACCGAGCCTCGGTGGTCTCTGCTCCTTCTGTCTTATTTTTCCATTACGAGGAGCTACAGGGATCCTGAGCAGGGAGAGCAGAGGGTCACCGTGGTGTCACTCCCTGTGTGTGTGTGTGTGTGTGTGTGTGACCTACCACCAAGTGACAGGCCAATGAAAGCAACACCAGGAGATT
Source organism: Etheostoma perlongum (assembly GCA_026937815.1). Classification (NCBI taxonomy): domain Eukaryota; kingdom Metazoa; phylum Chordata; class Actinopteri; order Perciformes; family Percidae; genus Etheostoma; species Etheostoma perlongum. The sequence continues at coordinate 23,251,816 of CM049374.1, read as the reverse complement.
GCTGCCTTCCTACAAAAACAAAGTGTGTGTGTGTGTGTTTACATGTGTGTGTGTGTGTACGTGTGTTTACCTTTGTAGGCTTGAGTAATTATGTGTGTAGTAAAATTAACACATGTGAAAGATTATGCATATATTAGCATATTATTTACCATGTACGTGTTGTTTGACTCACACAGCAGGAGCAGGGGGCATGTTTCCACCCAGGATGATTATTCTGTGTATGTATGTGTGTATGTGTGTGTATGTGTGTTAGTATGGGGCACAGAGCGCACACCAGGGGACTAGGAGGTGATAAATCAGCCTTCCAGCTGGAATTATAATGATGTCCCTCCTCTGCTCTTGTTCCCTGCTGGAAACACAGCTGCACCTTTACTGTAACACACCACCTGAATACACACACCTGTAGTACCAGCCTGCTACTTTACTACATTCTTGTGTAGTTTTACCGCACTGCTGCTCCATCCCCCACAGGGGAAAGGGCCAGGGCCGATAATCGGTCTTTCCCTAGAGTGGGAAATGGAGATTCCATTAGGACCGGAGTGAAATCTATTTTCTGCTCTTCTTCTGCTCAAGAAACTAGAGGTGTTTATGCCCTTCAGCGTATGTTTCCTACTCTTACTGTTCCTCGTCTACTCTTTCCACCCGCTTCGTCTCCTTGTCTCCTCTCATTCCTCTTATCTCTGGTGCTTGGTTCTTCTGATCTTTACATTTCTTCTATTATCTTTCTCCCACTTGTGCCCCGTGGTGCCATATCTCATGTGCTCCCTGTCTCCACACCTTCTCTCTACTCACTCTTATCTTTAAAAAGAAAAAAAAAAATCAATTGAATGTTTTACCTGCTTTGGTCTCCTTCTAACCTCTTCAGCATTTGTGTCATTTGTTCTCCCTCTCATCCCCTCCCTGCTCCTCTCCTCCTTTCCTCTTGTTTCTGTGATCTCTTTTCAATTCCTTCTCCATTGCGACGCCTTTCTTTTTCCACCTCTCCTGGCCGGCTTTTTAACAGCCCCGAAACGAGGACTAATCTCCTTGCCATTTTTAGTGAACCGATGCTTTCTGATGACCTAGCTGTGGCACCGTGTTCCTCCCCAGGCGGGCAGCTAAATTACAGCAACCTTCACATCGAGAGCATTGGAGAGAAAATTGTCTCTCTTTTGAGGGAAAAAATTGCATCTCCTGCAATAAAACTGTGAGGAAGCCGGAGGGAAGATTCAACCCCTCTATTCCACCTAAACACAGTTTTATGAAAAGGGGCCTTTTCTGATATCCTATTGTACATCTCTGCTCCTGCGCTCGCCCAGATCTCCAACCTCTCTCTTCGTTTTCTCCCTCTCTTTCAGTCCTGATCCTGTATAAATCTCTCTAAATGCCTTTCTTTATATGTGGCTCCATCATATCATCTTGTCTGTCTCTGTTTTTCTTTCTTAAAACACGTCCTATGGCAAAGTCGTTGCTCCTTTGAAGCAATTCCTTCTGGTCACTGAAGACGGCCGACAGAGGCCGATGTATCACTTTGTCCATAATTTAATTTTTAATAAGATAAGCATGTGTAAAAAAAATAATTAAAAATAAAAGTGTGAAACTTTAGATTTGAATGTTTCAGTGAAACAAGCAGAGCAATTATCTCTAACACTTTAGTTTTAGGTTTGTGTATAACCTGGGCAAAGAAAATAATCCTTTATTATTCATGGTGTAACTTCATTATAGTTTGACATGACATTAATTGCATAATAGTTGTACAAAGGAACATCTAAAAACTTTTATTTAAGGCATGTCTGTTGAACAATGGTCTGCAAAGTAGGACAGTGTGGAAAGGTACATGAAATAGCACTCTCTCTCTCTCTCTCTCACACACACATATACACATATAAATAAAGCTCTCAGCACAATAATTTGGTGCGCCCATTAGGGGCTGAATGTGCTGTTTTCAGTTGATTGTTGCTCTGTGGAGAAGCTATTAAACACAGACAATTACCCTTTAGCCAATCGCGTTGCTTCATGTCGTTAGATGCCTTAGTATCAGCCAATAAGAACAGGGAGCTGTTGAGATTTTTGCACACAGTACTCACACACACATAGATAAACATGCAGAAGCACATACTGTATGTATGAAGTGCACACTGGCATACGTTCTTACACACATACAGTTGCATGTGCATTTCCACAATAAACACCTAAAAACACAGACTGTATTGCACATTAAGTGTATACACACACACACACACACACACTGGAGGCAGGGTGATCTGACTGGAGAGGGAATGATTTCACCATTCACTCATCTCAGTCTCCATGATTATGGCCATCAGTGGAAAGGGCAAATAATGGCAGCAATGTGCTGTGAAATGAAACCATTATAGTGTGTGTGTGTGTGTGTGTGTGTGTGTGTGTGTGTGTGTGTGTGTGTGTGTGTGTGTGTGTGAGAGAGAGCAAGAGATAAAAAGACAGAGAAAAGCAATGAAAAAGACGGAGTTGCACTGGTCTGTGTGAGAGAGAGGATGAGAGTCCACAGAGGTTAGAGAGAGAATCGAGATGAGGGCAGATCATGAACCCACTGAGCCGGTGACAGTGTGTGTGTGTGTGTGTGTGTGTGTGTGTGAAAGAGTAAGAGATGGAGAGAGACAGCAAGCACAGGTATGATTGCTGGCAATCATACCTGTGCAATCATACCAGGCCATCAAAGTGCCAAGCTAAAACATAAGCCAGAACCCCCCTAACTCCCCCTAACACACACACTAACCCAATAATCTGATTGGCTGACCCTCTCCAGTTCACGGGTCTGACACCCTATAGGCCCCTCAAGCTGTAAGACTTACACAAAAAACTCTCATAACCAGTGTCCGAATTATTTCGTAGCGTACACATACATGAATATTGCATAGTGCAAACAAAGGTTGTTATGTACATGCTGTAAGTGCACAATGTTTTTATTTTAAGATCTATTTTAAAGTTTTTATATTGAGTCTTCCACTGTTTGTTACAGGAAATATTAAAAACTCTTGAAATTTCTTTACAAACACATCAGAACCCACTGGACATTCATGTGGACCACTCACACACACACACACACACACAGAATGTTATTTGAACCAATTGCCTCAGGCTGTTATATTGGATTCATGGCTGTAAAATAATAATCATATGTATTAACAATATCAATATTGCATAACCCTGATCCCAAGGTCTGACCTTGTTGAATTATTGCCTCTGCCCTCCAATAACGCCCCCTAAAAAAGTGAAAGATAAGAGGGGGGTCAAGACTCCTGGGAAGAAAGAAAGACAAGAGATTAGACCCAATTGGGGGGGGGGATTCTCCTCTTCTGCAATAACACAAACACACACACACACACTCCATAACCTAGGCTGACACAGGCTCATAAGGAGCAATGATTAATCTTCGTCATCTTTATAGACTACCTGAGACAGTTTTTGATGCACACCACACACACACACACACACACACACACACACACACACACACACACACGCACACACACACATAAATATGCAGAAGCACATACGGTATGAATTCAAAAAATACACAGACAAAAAAGTCACAGAAATGCAGATGTGAAGTGCACATACGTTCTTACACACACACACACACACACACACACACACACACACACACACACACACACAATAGCGAGCTAGCATACATGGTTGCATAGTTGCATACACACATACATTCTCTCCGTTATCTGATATTGGTATTGGTTTCTTTACCAGAATTCTGTTGCTACCACAGGTTCATTATAGACACAGCGTTGCCAACAATTATTCATTAAGCATACTGCGATATACTGTCTTTTTATAGGTGCTTGGATTATCATCAATGGTCACGTGGAATGCCGGGGAATATGGAAAGTGGCTGTTGCCATGGTGATTGTTGTGTTTTGGAATTATTGCACCTTTTTACCTTTAGTAGCTTTTGGCACCTGTAGAGTCCTTTTTCTGGTTGGTCTTCATTGTGAGACAAACGTACAGGTGTGTTGGAGAAGTGATGTCACAATGTAAGATTTAACACTAGGGGTTATGTCTGTTGATATTACACTTTCCTTTGTTTCTCTGTTCTGACAAATTGAAATAATATGCCTCTTGAAGCTTATATACAATACAGTCATAATGCAGCATAATGCTTGCCTGGCTTGTAGCATGGCACACACTCATACTCTGCTTCTGACTGGCTAGTAGTCCTTACCTAGGTACTGTCAGGGCCCTCATACTCTGCTTCTGACTGGCTAGTAGTCCTTACCTAGGTACTGTCAGGGCCCTCATACTCTGCTTCTGACTGGCTAGTAGTCCTTACCTAGGTACTGTCAGGGCCCTCAGTAGTCTGCTTCTGACTGGCTAGTAGTCCTTACCTAGGTACTGTCAGGGCCCTCATACTCTGCTTCTGACTGGCTAGTAGTCCTTACCTAGGTACTGTCAGGGCCCTCATACTCTGCTTCTGACTGGCTAGTAGTCCTTACCTAGGTACTGTCAGGGCCCTCATACTCTGCTCCTGACTGGCTAGTAGTCCTTACCTACTGTCAGGGTACTGTCAGGGCCCTCAGGGCCCTCTACTCTGCTCCTGACTGGCTAGTAGTCCTTACCTAGGTACTGTCAGGGCCTCATATTCTGCTTCTGACTGGCTAGTAGTCCTTACCTAGGTACTGTCAGGGCCCTCATACTCTGCTCCTGACTGGCTACCTAGGTAGTCCTTACCTCCTGACTGGCTAGGTCCTTATTGTGTCAGGGCCCTCATACTCTGCTCCTGACTGGCTAGTAGTCCTTACCTAGGTACTGTCAGGGCCTCATATTCTGCTCCTGACTGGCTAGTAGTCCTTACCTAGGTACTGTCAGGGCCCTCATACTCTGCTTCTGACTGGCTAGTAGTCCTTACCTAGGTACTGTCAGGGGTACTCTGCTCCTGACTGGCAGGGTCCCCACTGTCAGGGCCTCATATTCTGCTTCTGACTGGCTAGTAGTCCTTACCTAGGTACTGTCAGGGCCCTCATACTCTGCTTCTGACTGGCTAGTAGTCCTTACCTAGGTACTGTCAGGACCCTCATACTCTGCTTCTGACTGGCTAGTAGTCCTTACCTAGGTACTGTCAGGGCCCTCATACTCTGCTTCTGACTGGCTAGTAGTCCTTACCTAGGTACTGTCAGGGCCCTCATACTCTGCTTCTGACTGGCTAGTAGTCCTTACCTAGGTACTGTCAGGGACCCTCATACTCTGCTTCTGACTGGCTAGTAGTCCTTACCTAGGTACTGTCAGGGCCCTCATACTCTGCTTCTGACTGGCTAGTAGTCCTTACCTAGGTACTGTCAGGGCCCTCATACTCCCTCATACTCTGCTTCTGACTGGCTAGTAGTCCTTACCTAGGTACTGTCAGGGCCCTCATACTCTGCTCTGACTGGCTAGTGACTGGCTGTAGGGCCTCATAGTCCTGACTACCTAGGTACTGTCAGGACCCTCATAGTCCTTACTCTGCTTCTGACTGGCTAGTAGTCCTTACCTAGGTACTGTCAGGGCCCTCATACTCTGCTCCTGACTGGCTAGTAGTCTTTACCTAGGTACTGTCAGGCCCTCATACTCTGCTTCTGACTGGCTAGTAGTCCTTACCTAGGTACTGTCAGGGACCCTCATACTCTGCTTCTGACTGGCTAGTAGTCCTTACCTAGGTACTGTCAGGACCCTCATACTCTGCTTCTGACTGGCTAGTAGTCCTTACCTAGGTACTGTCAGGACCTCATACTCTGCTTCTGACTGGCTAGTAGTCCTTACCTAGGTACTGTCAGGACCTCATACTCTGCTTCTGACTGGCTAGTAGTCCTTACCTAGGTACTGTCAGGGCCCTTCTGACTGGCTACTAGTCCTTACCTTCTGTCAGGGCCCTCATACTCTGCTTCTGACTGGCTAGTAGTCCTTACCTAGGTACTGTCAGGGCCCTCAGGGCCTCATACCTCTCAGGCTTCTGACTGGCTAGTAGTCCTTACCTAGGTACTGTCAGGGCCCTCATACTCTGCTTCTGACTGGCTACTAGTCCTTACCTAGGTACTGTCAGGACCCTCATACTCTGCTTCTGACTGGCTAGTAGTCCTTACCTAGGTACTGTCAGGGCCCTCATACTCTGCTCCTGACTGGCTAGTAGTCTTTACCTAGGTACTGTCAAGGCCCTCATACTCTGCTTCTGACTGGCTAGTAGTCCTTACCTAGGTACTGTCAGGACCCTCATACTCTGCTCCTGACTGGCTAGTAGTCCTTACCTAGGTACTGTCAGGACCCTCATACTCTGCTTCTGACTGGCTAGTAGTCCTTACCTAGGTACTGTCAGGACCTCATACTCTGCTTCTGACTGGCTAGTAGTCCTTACCTAGGTACTGTCAGGACCTCATACTCTGCTTCTGACTGGCTAGTAGTCCTTACCTAGGTACTGTCAGGGCCCGAAAATGAACCTGAAAATGAGCATAATTTGAGCACTTTAAAGAATCTTAGATGTTGGTCTAGAAAATTACTGTTGAGTGTTTTAAATGCTTTTAAATAGTTAAAATAGTTAAAACCTTAATTCATCGAGTTAGATATGAAAATATGCTGTCTCTACATGCTGCCTCTCTGTCCAATGAGCAGTGTCTCTCATATGTTCTTCGGAGGCAGACCATGTAGTTAGCAAAATAAAATGACCCATTCCCAAAATAATCCACCGGCGATGTACTGAGCCAATTGCCTGTAGCCAATATATTTGTCCAATCGCATACTGTATCTCCAAGATGGGTACAGTAAAATATGGGCCCATAAATCCAAACAATATGATTGTTTTTATGATTTTTGTGAACTATTCTTTTCATCAGCACCCAACAAACAGTTTGATAATTGCGCTTTCAATATACATGTCACAAAGTTATCCCGGGAATAAGAAGAATTTTCCCCACTTTGCACCTGCCCCATACAAAATAAACTACAGACCTGTTGAGAATACTGAGCATTATCACCTCTTCCTCCAATGAATACATGTGAAGTGCCATCAAAGGGTCTTTACAAGTTGATTTGTATCCCACTGACACATATCTCACTCTCTCAGTTTGTCTGTCCACTTAAAGTGTTTCCCCTGTTCTGCCAGTCAGAGCTCGTGTTTTCTACCTCTCTGCATGGGCCATGTTTGTGGGTTACACTGTAATTGCCTCTCTATGTCCAAGGGGCGGAGCTTGTTACACTGCTTTCTGTTTTCTGCCTTTGTTCATGCCTCTCCCTGTGCATAGTATGTCTTTATTGTCTGGTTTGAAACAAACCCACCATGACATGATTTGAGCAAGCCAGATTATTGGTGTTGCAGCTCTTTCACTTCAGTTTACACAATTTCATGTGTTGCTTTTTCTGTCTCTGTTTCTCTTTCTCTATTTTCAGCCTCAAAGATTTTTTATCCATCTTTCCATCCATCCATCCATCCATCCTCCAATCCATCAACCTTCCATCTTTCCATCTTTCTATTATCTATTTTTCCATCCATAACTTTATCTGTCCATCCATCCGTCCGTCCATCCATCCATCCATCCATTTATCTTTCAATCATCCATTCATCTTCCAATCCATCCATTCTTCCATCTTTCCATCCATCCTTCCATCATCCATGCTGCCATCCATCCATCCCTTCATCCATACATACTATACATACTTTATCCACACATCCATGCATGTTAAAGATGGAAGCAGGAACAACAGTAACAGTAAGCCTCTGTGATTCTCTATTTCTTTATTTTCCATCTCGTTCCCACACTCTCACTCAGATCCAGCCTCATCAGAACGAGTTGCCATCTAGTTTGAAGTTTTGAAACAAGAGCGGGGCATTAGATTGTCTTTGTCTGATATAAAATTCCCTTTCAAAGTGATGGCTCTTTTCTCCAGCTGCTTTTGAGCAGAGTCTGAGTCATTTTGTCTGGTATTCTCTGACACGTTAGACAAAATGCTCCTCGGCGCGCTAACAGGCCCCTCTGATGTTTGCTTCTTCTTCTGCACTCACTGAGCGTGCACTGTCCCCCCCTCTGGATATGTGCGTGTGGAAAGCGGTATTATGATACAGTGTGTTTTTATGTAATGTTGTGGTCTAAACCTTCAAGGAAAATTAAAAATTTGTAATTAGTTGGGATTGCTTTTTTAAGCTGCTTATATGACACTTTTTATGCACATCAAAAAAGTTATAAGTCAACTTTAACACATTTAACATTTGGGGACATTTGTCTCAATTGGGGTGGCAGTAGCTCAGTCTGTAGGGGGTTGGGAACCGGGGGGTCGGCAGTTCAAGTCCCATATGGACCAAAGTACGGAGTGTGGACTGGTAGCTGGAGAGATACCCCTTCACGTCCTGGGCACTGCCAGGTGCCCTTGAGCAAGGCACCCTACCCCAACGCTCAAGGTGCTGGTCCAGCACTGGCAGCCTCCCCCCACTCTGACATCTCTCCATTAGTGCATGATTAGGTCCTGAGCATGTGTGTGTATTTCAGGCCTGTGTGTAGTGATTACTAACCAACCAGTGTGTAGATTGTAATTTCCCCACTGGGGATCAATAAACAGTATAATAAAAAAATGCAAGCAGGTTTTTAGAAAACAATGTTGTAGTTGATAGCGGATTGTTCCCTTACTCCATGCTAGCCCTTTAGCTGCATTCTAACAGAATGTTGAGAGCAGCAACAGATGTGCACACACTACAGTACGGATATTTCCAGAATGCAACCACCAAACTTCTTTCACTCTGCTGAGGTCCATGTTTAGACAGATAATAAAATATTTATTTTGTTTACACGCTGTAGGGAACTGTCTAATAGGAGAATCAATTATTTCGACGCAGTTGCCAGCATATGGGGAGACCTGATTGATTCTAATGCTGAAATATATTTGACAAATCAACGCAAGTAAAGAGAACACTGTGAAAAAAAGCATTTCTCTCATTCTCCCATCCTTCTGTTTAATTTTTAATTTAATTTATACTGTTTCCAGTGGGGAAATTACAATATACACCCTGTTTTGTTAGTAACCACGACACACAGGCCTGAAATACACACACATGCTCAGGACCTAATCATGCACTAATGGAGAGATGTCAGAGTGGGGGGGCTGCCAGCTGGACCAGCGCCCTGAGCGGTTGGGGGGGTACAGTGCCTTGCTCAAGAGCACCTGGCAGTGCCCAGGAGGTGAAGTGGCCTCTCTCTAGCTACCAATCCACACTCCCTACTTTTGGTCCGTATGGGGAGTTGAACCAGCGACCCTCCGGTTCCCACCCCAACTCCCTACGGACACCCATGGTGTGGCCACCCTCTTCTTTTCCTTGTATCTTTCTTTTTTTCCTGTTTATATCACCTTTTCCTGGAACTATGTTCATAAAGTTATTATATTTAAATGCTAGATCTTACTTGTGTGTGTTTCCATGTGTCGATAATATGTCCACATTCACACGGGAGAGCAGCAGGCTGCTGCTTGCTTGGAAGCGTTCTGCTGCGATCAACAGTACACCACGACAGCTGACAACAAGACAGAGGGAGGGAGAGAGAGAGGGAGACAAAGACGAAAGGAGCATTTTTACTCCCGCTGTGTCTGTCTTCATTTGTTTTGACTCATGGGAAATATTCCATCTTTTAACTAATTTGGTCTAGTCATTCTAAATATTCAGATTTCATGTCCCACTGTACGATGATGATGTTTTATTTCTCTTGCACTGGGTACAATAATTGGCATTCCTTAAAAGTCTAATTATAGCTTTAATAAGTCCGTGTGATATTACTTGTGAGGCGTTTTCACACCTACCTCATTTGGGCTGGACATTTGGATTTTTTTACTTTGGTCCAAACCAAAATTGCAGGTGAGAATGGTTCGGACTTTCAATACAGGGTTAGGCACCTCGACTTTCAGACCCCCCGAAGAACCTTGTTAGAACAAGAAAAAAATGGGGAGAGGAGGAGATTATATATTTAATTTCCACTTGGTCAGTCAATTAGAAAACACGCACAAAAATGCTGACATTTAGGCCTACTAAATAAATTATGAGCGGATGAAAAAGAGAGAGTATGACTGAACGGTGGAGCAATGTCATCTAAATGTCATCTAAAGGTCCCAATCAAAGGGAGACGACACACACGACAAACCGTAGATATGTCATCATTAGAGTTATTTTTTAATTACGAAGCATGTGCAAAGGGTGCTGGAATAAATATTATGTTATTACATTACAATATGAACAGTATGAACAGCTCTGAAATAGACCATGAGAATGATGAATAAGTAATAAGTGGAACCATTAAAAAGGTGCTGGTTAGAGACAGTGTTGCTGGGTTATTGCACAGAATTGAACCTGGCACTGTGGGAAACCAGAAATAATGGGATCAAATGCATACAATGTAATTAAACACAAATATTTGATGTGTGAAAACGGCCTTGAATATATTTATCATACACAAACGTTGCGCATCACCTAGCCTTATTTGGAGGGAATCTGTTGGACTACTTTGCAGCACTCACCTGGAGGTGTGGTCCTCCAGGCAAAAAGGAGATCATGCTTCCAGATTATATTTGAAATGACATAAGTAAGAAATCACCTCCATTGTGTTCATCCCTTCAGTAAAAGAGGAAACCTTGTGAAGGTAAACTCTGGGTTTACGAGATAGTTCTCACTTTTCTGGAACAACACTGGAGTGACACAAAGGCCTTCTTTGTTTATAATCCTGTCACTTTAGTACTAGAATTTTAGAATATGTACAGTAATATAAAAACTCTCCTCTCCCGAAAAACGCTCCCATATATCGTTTGTTTAACCCTCATGTTGTCCTCATGTTGCCCTCATGTTGTCCTCATGTTGTCCTCATGTTGCCTTCCTCATGTTGTCCTCATGTTGTCCTCATGTTGTCCTCATGTTGCCTTCATGTTGTCCTCTTGTTGTCCTCATGTTGTCCTCATGTTGTCCCCATGTTGTCCTCATGTTGTCCTATATCAATGTTCTTTTTAATTCCCCAAAATAACATGACTGATTCCACCCAACGCTCTTTGCCAAGTACAAATCTCTACTTTCATTAATTTTGGGGCGTCTTATTCAATTTTATAGCATTTGGATAAACAATTGAAGTGTTTTTGAAATAGTATTGAGTAAAAGTTGACATATTCCAGTTTGTGATTATCCATCAACATCCATTCCTTTAATTTTAGTCTCAATAATTCCTCATTTCTGCTTTTCTAACTCAAACATTAGGTATAATTTCTCATACATGAGGTTTATTGACCATAAATTCCAAAAATAACTGTAAAACTAAAGATAATAAGTAAGCGTTAGTGTTACAAACATTGAAAAACGCATCAAAAGTGTTGAAAAATGGACAAAACAGAAGAAAAAGTTAAAAACATTGATTTTTCACTTTTGACGGGAAGACAACACAAGGGTTAAGCAGCATTTATGACTCATATTTACATTTTTAGAGGCGGCGCCCTCTGCTGGTGTCCTGTACTTATACGGGAGCAGAGCAGGAAGTAAGGTGATAAAGGAGATGAGCGTCAGGGACAGGGGAGGTTGGGATGGAGAATCCGACAAATGACTCATACCCAGGAGGCTGGGTTCGTGGCCCGCTTGTTTTTAACTTTACGTAACAAACAGAGCTACGTCACGTTCTGCAACACGTCACCGTTACTTAATAAGTTAAGTAGTGTACAGATGACTTAAACTCTAAACCTCACTAAGTGGTTTTAGGGGGCTAAACCTAACCAAACTGTGATTCGGCTGTTCTCTGGTTTACATATGAGGATGGAAAACCCCGCTGTGGGTCCTATTTTACCGCTAAGGGCGCTAATTTATGGACTGCTTCTGTGAGCCGTATTACAGGGTAGGGAAAACATGACCTATATCGTCATATGGTTGGAAGGGTTTGTTGTGACATTTAGATTATTTTTAAAAAGCTACATGTAACACATTTAAAACAGATTCACCAGAGAAGAGTAAAGCAAAGGAACCATCTGAAAACACTGAACACTGAAAATTAAAAACTGGGCATTGTAGCCGTATTGCTCAATTGCAGGTGATGCAAATGTTTAAAGATTTAAACTATTATGTCAGGAAGAGGCTGCATATTGTGGTCATCGAGGTAAAAGTGATACAGTGTTATATGCACATTTTCAAATTGTTTCTACCATACAGCTGCTGCTGGACTTATAGTTCTATTTTCTCTCGTCATAAATCTTTTTGTTGCTTTCCTGTGTTCCCGTTCTTTCTTTCTTTCCCTCTCCATCTCAGTCTCTTAACTCTGACTCCTCACAATGCCCTGGACACACACACACACACACACACACACACTGTCTTTCTAAGCCACAATTATGTTATGATAGAATGATTCCTCCAGTCTAATATGCTCCATTAAGTTTGGCGAGCTTAAGTAAGCACTCTGAAATTAGTGTTGGAGTCGGCTGCACACATCTACAGCACACAAAGGCTTCAATTTCCTTCCTCTGACACTGAATAAGTCTGGCTGCATGTGCTCTGTGATACTGAGCTCCTTAATACGAGTCAATGAACTCTATCCAAAGCCCTGTCCAGAAGCTCCATATTCAGACAGTTTGCCTGCTGTCAGCTTCTAAAATTGCAGATAACAGAGTGAAGACCGTTTGGCTGATTGGAGTGAAACTACGCTTTAGTATAATACAGTTAGTACACCAGTAGTCTCGCATTGCCAGAACTATCTCCAGCGCTGTAGTAAGGTCTGACTTCATCTCCCATACATTCCAGGATAGCAGTAAAAAATGCTCTGGGTTGTAACCCTCCTGTTGTCCTCGGGTCAAATCTGACCCCTTTAAAAAATGTCTTTATCTGAAATATGGGTTTCTTTTTAACCAAAATACTACACAAAATGGATTGGATTCCTTACAACACTTTTTGCAAATACAATTGATCACTTTGATTCCTCTGATCTCAACTATTAGTCACGACACGTCGCGCTGTGCTTTTGTGTCAGTATTTATGAATTTTGACATGATTCATTGGAAAACCATGTTGATACTGCTGACCTTTTGAAAGATCAGAGTCCAACAAGAAGAAGAACATCATGTGTTGTGCCATCTCATTTTATTTATGTGTTTCACTTGTTAGATTGAAGTGATGGTACAAATACTGTTGACTGAAATGAACAGATTTTTTTTAAGTTGATGACAGACTTCTACTCTAGTACTAATCTCATTTTTTTAAATTATTTCTTAATGGATAGGACAGCTGAAGACAAAGAAAGGGGGGAGAGCAAAGGGCCGCAGGTTGGCATCAATCCCGGGCCTAAGGACTGCCTTAGTAAATGGGGACCACGCTCAACCAGGTGTGTGTGAAAGAGAGTGAAGTTTTAAAATAACGCAGGCTCACAGAGGAGAGAACGGAGAAAGAATCTTTAGAAAAGAGAAAAGTGCCTGCAGAGCGGAGTGAACCTGTGAACCCTCAGCATGAAAGCAGGCGTGGAGGAGGGCAGTGAACAATCAGGCTGAGAGTGGAGAAAGATCACATTTAATTATCTGTTTGCAGAATCGCCTGCTGGCTCTCCTCACATTCATGAGTAACTGAGCTGAGTAGCTCCATTTATCCTCTGCCTGTTAACTGACCGGCTTCTCTGCTCTTCAGTCATCGTATCTTATGAAAGGATTTACCAGATGTAATTGTCTAAAAAACTGTAAAAACGACAGTATATTACATTTTGCCAGGGCTGAAGTCAAGACCACCTTAGTCGAGTCCAAGACAAGTCCAAGACCAGGACAAGTCGAGCCCAAGTCAAGACCGAGTCCAAAGACGTTTGAGTCCAAGACAAGACCGAGTCCAAAAAGGTTTGAGTCCGAGTCAAGGCCGAGTCCAGGACAGAAAAAAGGTCTTATGCATGACAGTATCGAGACAGTCATTTTGGGTTTCACTTTCCCTCCAATATTATTATCAACATAATAAAGACACCTGGACTCGGTCCACACCAAAAGCCATATTGGGCAAGACCAGTGGCCGAGTCCGAGACAAGTCCGAGTCCACATACTAGCGAGTCCGAGACAAATCTCGAGTCCAAGACCGGACTCGAGTCCTACAGCCCTGCATTTTGCACATAGAAATGGTCATTTTATTGATGTTAAAAGTCCCTGAAAATAGAGACAATATAACAGAAAGGAATACACATTATTTACGGGATGTAAAGAGAATAATGTCTTAAGAACTGAGATGTCATTTTTTTCTTGACTTGACTTTAATAGACCTCAAAATATCTTTTGGAATATCTTTTGTGGTGATTTTACACACCTGTTTACTAGATATGACTTCTAATAGCCGCATTATTTTGTCCTTTCCTTTTGTTTTATTCAATACACTGGACTAACGTTATCTGTAAAACACTTTGCACATTCTATATTGTGACAGTAATTTCCTGGCGTCCATTTCGACTATCTTTCAGTTTTAATGAATTGGCATCCTGGGGGGGGGGCAGCTGAACAGAACACCAGTGTATTCTTTCATACCCAGTGTAATCAGAGTCCAAACATCAGACACTGTTCTGCAAGTTAATTACCGTTGCTATGGTTTCCATTGGGTTAGAGGTTCTGGTATTTTGTTATTTTTGTGTAGTTGTTCTGTTTCCTGTTATATTCCTAGTTTCCTCCCTTGTCACCTGGTGTTATTTCCTGTCTTGTGTCTGTTCTGTTTCCTGTTTTATTTTGATAGTCTGCTCCTCTGTCCAGCCCTGTCTGGTTTTACTACCTGCCTTGTGGTTCCCGCCTTTGTGATTCACCTGTTGTATCACCTGTTCCTTGTTCGCTCACTACCTCCTGTAGTCACCCTCTGTGTTCCCTGGTCTCTCTCAGATCCTTTTGTGTGTTCCTGTCGGTGTGGTCAACGTCTTCCCACTGTCTGTTTTTTTTGTTTTGTTTTCCGTTTTGGACTTTGTTTTTGCAAATTTTGATCTCTTTTGGCATTTCCCTGTTTTTGTCTCTCTCCTGCCTGCCTGTCTCTGCGTTTGGGTCCCTGTACCGTCACACTCTTCTTCAAACACACTCATTGGACGGCTAGAGGCAGAATTAAACACCCCATTTAATAATAATCTGAAAACCTTCCTTTTATAAAGCTGCGTCCTAGCCCGGCCCACCTGCTTCTCTTCATAGCCGTCATTAATTTACCATATAATCAATAAAATAAAAGAAGAGGGAGGCAGGCCAGTACAGCCCGATCCGGCCGGGGAGAGTTCTAGCCCGACCAGGCTCCTCTCTTTACCCTGTCTCTCTTTGTTATGCTGTTATCGTTTTAGACTGCCGGGGGACTTCCTTTGACACACTGAGCTCCTCTCCTCTTTATCTTTCCATGTGTGTGCATCTCGTCCCAGAAATGCCCGTTACTAACTTAGTTCTGGCGAGTTTACTCCCCAGATTCCTTATGTTTTCTTTCCCCCAGCATATTTCCTTGCATTAGGATGGTAACAAGATCCGTGGTCTTGTGGCCCCCCGGCTACGCCCTGCGGTGCCCTGCAGCATCCTGCTGTGCCACGCTACATACTGTAACGCCCTGCAGCGCCCTACTATGACATGAACTACTTTTTTTTTATAGTCACTGTTCCATTATCTTGGTTACTATTGCCACTATTCATCATCCCCCCCCCACCCTCAGTCGGACACGGCCCACCACTACCTTGTGTCTGTCCCAGGTTTCTCCCTAGCTCTCGCATTATGCTTGCTCTTGGGGTAATTACTAGAATTGTTGTGACTTTATAAAGATCTGTAAAAGTGTCTCGATAACTTATGATTTGATACTATAAATGAAATTAAATACAACTGATTTGAAAACAAAGTGAAATTTAAGTAGAACATATTTAATTAGAAATGTTTCAGGCTGGAATGAGTAAACCATTCGTACATATACCTACAAAAAGTAAAACAACAGCATTTAAATGTATGTCACGTATTCATTACTGCAGCACATCGACTGCAGCTGTATAAGAAGAGTGCTCCGGACTAGGGAGGAGGTTAGGGTGGATGGGTAGGTCATAAAACACAGAGCATTCAAGCGTGGGAGCAGAGGTTATGTCCCGAAAAGACAAGATTTTCACCCAGGAAACTCGTGTTTGTGTCCCTAGGGTACTACTTAAAGGGATCGGTGTTTTTTTGGTGCCAAAACGTAACTGCCAAACATAACTGTTGTCACCTATTGTCGGCTAAACTCAACTGCAACAGACACTGAAAGGACAATCACCCACCGTACTCTGCACCTTTCCTCGGCAAAATTGAACTGTAAAGGTCGCTAGCCTAGGCTAGTCTAGTCATGTGACCAGTCGTCATGTCATCGGCTGGTGATCGCTGTGATTTCATAGGATATCATACAAATTGTGCATATTGCATGATATCATACAAACCCATTCATGAAATTGCATTGAATGTTTAGAAAGCACTTTAAACCATGAAATTCTTTACAGAGGAAGAAAAATATATATTTTAATCAGTTACTGTTACAACAATTTCACAAGAGTTACCCCCTGTTGGAATTTAAAATGGGTGTTATTACCCAGCTCTACTAAATGTGTCAGAAGCAGGACTGATGATTAGATTCATCCTGTGTCTGGTTGCAGTTTCTCTTTACAGCCCAACTGAAAGTTCATGTTATCTTTTGCTCTGCAGGTCCTGAAAGGGTCATAAATAGTCACAAAATAAGCACACAAACATATCACACCACTGTGACCTGGAGACCCCTCCCTTAGTGAATAAGAACAGGGGGTGCAAGAGCAAAAGCTGTGATAGCTTGATCTCTGTATTTTGTCTCTAGAATATATTCTACGTAATAAAAAGGATTCACACATCAACAGATTCTGACTATTAATTGGCTGACCGCTGAGACTGGAGCAGGATTTAGCTCCAACACCTGCTGGTCAAAATGTTTAAAGGAAAGAGAAAACTAAGGTTAGAGGAACTAAAACAATATCCAAGGCCAGTGAAAAAAGAACTACTAGGTGACTATTCTGCAGCAGAAGTGACAGCGTGGCTTCACCAAAATTTGGAAAAACATCTTTTCACCCTCCACACACACACACACACACACACACCCACACCCACCACACGCCCTCTTGCTGTCCTCACCCCCCCCCTATCTTTTTAATGGCCTTTGGAGATTTTTAAAGGCTAGTCAGCAAAAGATTCTGGCTCTCCACTTTAACTTCATTACGTCCAATTAGGTGCCTTGTCCTTCAGTAAAGTTCAGAATGCTGCGTAGAATCAAGTCCCATCGAGCTTTGAATGAACTCATACATTGCTTTACTTCTACCTTCTTTATAGCCCAATTAAATTAGCTTCTGTGTACTGTTTAATTTTGTCACCCTAACAATGCATTTATGCTGCCACTTTTCCAAGAAACGTCTTGTAAATGGAATTCCATTTGGTTCACTTGATGTATGTAGCAGAAGGTTCTTCCATTGACATATTAGGGCTGGGTTACAATAATTAATTCTCCAATTAAAATTTATCTTGATCTTGATTAATAAAATCCCTTAAAATCTTTTAATATGGCCCCATGAGGGGCCAGGAGTTGCAATTCCACTGTTTGGCCACTTTGTTCAATTTGTAAATTTAAGAGTTGCTTCTTGCTTGTACAACTTCCAGCATCACTTCTCCAGGAATCTTTTATGTAAATGTAAATGTGCTGTATTTATATATCTTTTCTAGTCTTAACGACTACTCAAAGCGCTTTTACATCATACAGGATACATTCACCATTCACACACATTCATACACTGTGGCCGAGGCTGCTGTACAAGGTGCCACCTGCTCATCAGATAAACACTCACACACATTCACACTCCGATGGTGCAGCATCGGGGGCAACTCGGGGTTCAGTGTCTTGCCCAAGGACACTTCGACATGGGACTACAGGGCCAGGGATTGAACCACCAACCTTCTGATTGGCAGGCAACCGCTCTACCGCTCTACCGCTGAACTAAATCATTTTACACATGAAAAAATAAAAACGTGTCATTCAGATGACTGTACGACTTTTAAGAGGCGGACATTTTTTACCTCAATATAGAGGTGTGCTGTCATTGGTGGTTTTTGACATACAGTGGAATACATAATTAGGCACACTTTACGCTTCCCCTCCCATCTCGTTATGGGAAACTCCCACTTTCCCCTTCACCCCCCATATGCATGACACAGAAAAGTGCTATATGCCATTTTCAGTCCCCGGGACAGGCAGTCTGAGCTTATTACCTCAGTGCTGCAGTACTTTCCTGGCTTTTACACACACATTGCGAAACAAATACGCCTGAAGTGGGCTCAGTAATGTTAGTACATGAGGCCCAGAGAGTGTACATTGCTCCAGGCCTCAGAATATTCTGTGCCTGGTGTCTCTGAATACACTAAATGATAACGTACCTGACCTAATTTGCTATAATTTGTTCTTTTGGGACAGCAGCTTTCAAATCTTTGTAACCCACTGGTTCAAAGCCAGGGGCGAGACTGGAGTTTTCTGATTTTTAAATGAAGTGAATGAGTCATTTTGTAGAACAGAAATAAAGAAATGTTTGGCAAGTATTCCCAAGACAAATAAATAAATGAAACGGTAATTCAAAGTATTAATTTGTGTTTCACAGGATATCATGACACTAAAACTCAACTGTTTCAAGCCGGTGACTTTTCAGTCAGAGAAATCTTTGCAGTAGGGCTTCCTTGATTTTTTCAGGAACATGTACCATATGTAATGAAAAGAAACTCAATATGAAGCTTGTAGTGAAAACAACAAAAGCTTTTTAGACACCGCAGCAATCTCAGAACTCGTCCTTTTTGTTCCGCAGCATAGGTGAGATTTCCCATATGTCTTCATTTTGTTTCCAATTCTGCAGAAACCCAGCCCAAGTGAATGAGAGAGGAGCTGATGGATTGCACCCGCCGTCGTGCATGACTTAGCATCTCGTTTGCTTCCCCCGCTAGCAGAACAACGGCAGGATTTACACAGACACAAAAAGGTAAATGAGCTGACTGTCGCTGTCGAGGTCACAGGTTTTTGCAGGTGACTGGTTCTGATGTCAGTAGTGTCACATGGTGGGCTTCACTTTCATGCCAGCTGTTCATTGTGTGAAAGTATGTATCATACAGAAAAGAAGTGTGTATCATGCAGAAAAGAAGTATGTATCATACAGAAAAGGTGAATTTCTCTTTAGTTAAACACAACTCTTGAAATTTGTAAAAAGTGTAGAAAATTCTGTGTTATTGACGATTATATGTCCTTATCTCTTCCCTTTATCTTTAGCATTATATATATACATGTATATGAATGGTAGTGCAGACCTGCAGGGCTATTACAGCAGGAGAAAGCATGGAAAAGAAAAAGGGACATTACTATAGATGTCAGTGGATCCAGTAAAATGCAAGCCAAATGCAGAATAAATGCATGAAGGTGCTGGAATCAGTGTGAAGGCAGCGAATGGAGACGCATGGGATCTGCTGGGGATACCAAATAACCTTGTTACAGCTTCTCCAGGAGAAAATATATTAATAACCCTGTTAGATTGGAAAAAAATGTATTACGGTGCCACGGTGAAGCCCCTCCTTGTTCCCACCAGATAATGACATTTTGGTAAAAGCAAATAAAATGGGCCTATTTTCAAACTCATTACAAACTCAGTTCTGAAAAGGAATGAAAGAAATGAGGAAACAAAAGGGAGAGCATAGAATATGGGACAAATGATAAACATTAGCATCGGCTTTGTATCTGGTTGTTTGTGTGTATCTGGGAGATTGTGTGTTTTATGTATGCGTGCCTTTAGGTGTGCATGCTTTCTGCAGACTTTGGTGTGTGTGTTTGTTTGTGCGTCTGTGGGTTATGTATGCTTTGAGCGTACCTGTTTTTTATGTGTGTGTGTGTGTGTGTGTGTGTGTGTGTGTGCATCAGCTCAGCCTAAAGCCGAGCTGACAGACAGCTTCCCTCTGAGGAGCCCCTTAGTGTTTCTGATTGATCGTCATAATGCCAAGGTACAGGCCCTGTCCTTGGTGCCTATGCTAATCGCACACTCATGCATATTTATGAACTCCTTGGGAATCAACCAGCTAAATAAAGGATGAGGCCGATGGCTTGGAGCTGCGTTCATCACAGACTGATTGATTAGAAAGAGAAAAAAAATCTGCCTAGAAAGCCCTGTGTGTTTTTATTTCTTCTCCTCCTGAGCTCGGATCGTGCAGCAGGGAAACAGACACATTAAATGGTTAAATGGAATAAAGTTGTTGAGTCGTTAGCTGTGTTACTTTTAAATATAGTTTTTGGTTGTGTTTTCTCACCATTAGCTAAAATGGCTACCATGGCTAACCATTTCTGTTATAGATCTGTTATTTTCCATATATATACTGTATACACATACATACAGTATATGGGACTCACCTACAGATCACTTATTCCACCTCCCTCTTCATTTTATTGCCTTTGTTATTTCAATATTATATTTTCTTCTGCCTGCCTGCTTTTAAATGCTACATAAATGCTCCTTTGTCAAACAAACACAAAAGCAATTTCTATGCATATGAAAAACTACTTCAATCATAATAAACCTGATTCTGATATAACTTAGTTACAGTTCTTAAAACAAGATGGACACGTTGATTTTATTTTAGCTGGTTAATCATCCCTGTCATCCTGTGTCACCCTTCTCCTACTTTGTGGTCCTCTGGTGGACATCGGTCCGGGGACGTCTGCTCTTTAGGTAAGAGACAATGTAGGCTGCCAAATTTGTCAAACTAGAATTACCGTCTTGCGGGTGTATGCCTTAAATTGCCGTTGACATCCATATCTGACCAGACTCATACAATACATATGTAATGAAGACCTCCGTGGAATTTTGTCAAAATAAAAGTAAAATGTACAATTCCAGTAAAACATTTCCAGAGAGAAACATGCTGTCTTCACTTAGAGACTATTTTTACAGAGGAGGAGGAAGCTGATTGGTGCAACATCAGCACTAGCACCAGCACTTACCAACCAATCGGGGAGAGCCAATGACATCCACCCCCGATTGATTGCAGCCCAGGGTTTCAGTACTTCAGTGTACTGTATGAGGAAGTAAACCAGGGTTGAGATTTAAATACTTCTTCAATATACTTCTTGCATTTAACAGGTGTGTGTTGTATTCGTGACATTAGGTTCAGGGTGTTTTTGTGTTACCAAGTACTTTAATTAGGAAGGATTTTGGTTTATCCTTTTTCTTTGTAGTATTAGTCTTCCTTTTTGTTATGTTCCATTTTTGAGTTCCACAGCACCCATAGGCCCATTCTTCCTTTTCTAAGCTCTGTTTACTGTTTTGCCTGATTCCAAAATAAATATCCTTTCAAATACCAATTACATGGTTTTATGTTTATGTCCTGATACCCCTAGAAATACGGGACGTAACAATAGTATGTAGAAAAAACATCACAGGAAAGTCATAGTATGGTATAGACTATGTAGAATAAAGTCCCAGGAATGTCGTTTGTTTTTTTTCTAAACACTATACTGAGTTTTTGGACACACTGTACTGACTATTTGACCTTTTTCAAGATAATAAATATACTATGACTTATGACTTTTTCCAATAGACTATGTAGAATAAAGTCCCAGGAATGTCGTAGTACAGTAGGTAGGAAAATATACTATGACATTTTATGACTTTTGACAGTATACTATGACATTTATGTGACCATTTTGTAACATACTACACTATGACTTTTTTGATATACAACATTCTGTCTATGACTTTTATCAACATACTTCGCTAAGACCTTTTTTTTACTTTTTTCAACATACTGTACTATGATTTTTTTACACACTATACGACTTATGACTGTTTTTGACATTCTATATATCTATATAACGTTTTTTGATATTCTATAGTATGACATTTTATTAATTTTTTCGACATTCTATTTTTATGACTTTTTTCAACACACCATACTATGACCTTTTTTATGACTTTTTCAACATACTATATGACTGTTTTTGACATACTACACTATGACTTTCAATATACTATAGTAAAACTTTGTTTGTTTTTTTTCTAAACACTATACTGAGTTTTTTTGACACACTGTACTGACTATTTATGACTTTTTTCAAAATACTATGTATGACCTTTTTCAAGATAATAAATATACTATGACTTACGTTTTTGTGACTTTTTGACAAACTATACTACTACGTTTTTGACATACAGTACTTTGAACATTGACTTTATTTGACACGCTATACTATGACTTTTATCGACATAACTGTGAAGTTCTTGTGACTTTTTTGACAAACTATAATATTACTTTGATAACATTCGTCAACATACTATAACACATACATATATATATATATATATATATATATATATATATACTATACAATGGTTTTATTCGACTTATTGGTCTATGACTTTTGATGACTTTTTTCATACTATATTATGTTTTTCACTTCATTCGACATACTATACTATACTAAAAAGTCATGGGACAATTTGACTTTTTTTGACATATGATACTATTATTGTGACTTTATTCAACGTACTATAGTGTTGCTTTTTTAGATAAAAAGTCAAAGTCTAGTAATTACTATGATTTCTTTTTGACTTTTTATAATTTTTTTTGACTTTTTTAATATACTATATATATTATGATTTTTTCCGACATACTATACTATGGCGTACTGTTGACCTTTTTCATATACCATACTATGACTTTTTTGACACACTATACTATAACTTTTTATGACTTTAGTTGACATATTATAGTATAACTTTTTTGACATTCTATAGTGTGACATTTTATTACTTTAATTGACATTCTATAGTAAGACGTTATGACGACATACTATAATATGGCTTTATTTGACTTTTTTCGACATTCTATACAATTACTTTTATCAACATATTATTTTTCATATTATACGTTTTTCTTACTTTATTATGACATTTTTCATTATATTACAATATAACTTTTTATGACTTGTTATGACCTTGTGACTTTATTCAACATACTATAATATGAAATTGTTCTAATAAATTTTAACTTTTTATGACTTTTTTCTTCTATACATTTTTTGACATACTATAGTATGACTTTTTTCAACACACTATACTTTGACTTTTTATGACTTTAGTTGACATACTATAGTATGACTTTTGTCAAGATAAAATACTATGACTTTTTCTGACTTGTTCAACATAATATAGTATGACTTTTTTAAGATAGTATACTACTTTTTTCGTCATACTATACTAAGAGTTTTTCAAACACACTATACTGACTTTCTTCTACTTTCTATGACTTCATTCATTCAACTATGAACTTTCTTGTGATTTGTTTTTACATACTATGACTTCATTTAGTACACGTACTATGACTTTTTTCAACATACTATACTATGACTTTAATGACGTTTTCAACATGCTGTTTTTGACTTTTTGGACAAATTATACTGTGACTTCTCATTATATTTTTGAATATATGATACTAAGATGTTTTTGTAACTTTACTCAACATACTATACGATTGCATTTTTTGACATACTATACTATGACGTTCTTGTAACATTCTTCTAAACACAATATGTCGTTTTATGACTTTTTTCTACATACAATACCATGATGTTTTTGTGATTTATTAAACATACTATACTATGACCTTCTTGTGACTTTTTATATAATATACTATTACTTATTTCAACATACTATGCTATGACTTTTCATGATTTTTTTTCAACATGCTATATTATGATTTTTGCGACACACTGTACTATGACTTAACGACTTGTTGACATACTAAAGTATGACTTTTTCAAGATGATATACTTTGACTTTTTTTTACTTTAACATTCTATAGTAAGACGTTTGTCAACATCCTATACTATGGCTTTTTATACATTTTTTGACATACTATATTTGTTTTTGTGTTTTTCTTCGATGTACTATAGTATGACATTTTCAAGAAAATATACTTTGACTTTTTATGACTTTAATTGACATTCTATAGTATGATGTTTTTTCAACTTACTATACTATGGCTTTTATGACTTTTTTTAAGATAATATACTATGACTTTTTATGACTCTAATTGACATTATATACTATGACTTTTTAACATACAATACAATAACTTTTTGTCAACATCCTATACTATGACTTTTTATGACATACTATACTATGATTTTTTTTGACATACAATACTATGACTTTCTATGACTTTTTTCCAACATACTGTACTAGGATTTGTTTCAACATACTATACTGACTTTTTTATGACTATTTTGCGCCATACTATACTATGACTTTTTTTGACATACTATACTATTACTTTTTTGACTTTTTATGACATACTATACTATGATTTTTTTCAACATAATATACTATGACTTTTTATGACCTTTTTCGACATACTATACTATGACTTTTTATGACATACTATACTATGCCTTGTTTAATATAATGTAGTATAACTTTTTATAGCTTTATTCAACATACTATACTTTGACATTTTTCAATATCCTAAAATATAACTTTTTATGACTTTTTTCGACATACTATACAATTAATTTTTTCGACACATTATACTATGACTTTTTATGACTTTGACATACTGTACTATGATGTTCTTATGACTTTCTTCGACATAATATACTATGACTTTTTTATGACTTTTTTCAACATACTATACTATGACTTTTTTGATTTTTTTCGACATGCTATACTATGACTTTTTATGACATACTATACTATGATTTTTTTCAACATACTATACTATGACTTTTTATGACCTTTTTCAACATACTATACTATGCCTTGTTTAATATAATGTAGTATAACTTTTTATAGCTTTATTCAAGATACTATACTTTGACATTTTTCAATATACTAAAATATAACTTTTTGACTTTTTTCGACATACTATACAATTAATTTTTTCGACACATTATACTATGACTTTTTATGACTTTAATTGACATACTGTACTATGATGTTCTTATGACATTTTTCGACATACTGTGCTATGACTTTTTATGACATACTATACTATGAAATTCTTGTGACTTTTTATGACATAATTTACTATAACTTTTCATGAGATCACAGACAAATGTATAACATGATAATTACATAAAAATAAGAGGCTTTAAAGAGAGATATGAGATCACATTCAACATTTTGGTCCCTTTATTTCATTTTAACCACATTTCAAACAACTAAACAACCAATGGAAATGGCATCACCAGATCTAAACAACACTTTGCTAGACAAATAATCATCATTTTGTAATTATACAAAAGAAATGTACAAATTCAGGACAGAAAAAAATCCCCAAAGTAAACAAACAAAATATAATACAGATGAATGGCCAATAAAAATAAAGCCTTAGTGGAAACAATAATGCTAAACAATTCTGGCTTTCACATAGTCTTCAACACAAAACTCTTATAGTCTTTGTCTTGATAGGTCTATTACCGAGCCGGTCTGGACCCCAGCAGCAAAATAAAGCAGGAGCGCAGACTCCAGTTCTGGCCAAGGGAATTTAAACCTATAAGCCAATGTTACTAACTGAACAAATGTTCACCGGAGACCTTAAGCTTTGTGAAACGTGGAGTTACCAATCGGTTTGATTCACTAAATTGCTTTGGTCATTAGTTTCAGATCCATGTTTTTTTTTTTTTAAATGAAGCCTTAATCTGGTGTCTTGTTGTTTTATCTACGTTTTCAGTGACGGTGACGATGCCTTAGTCCCCCAAAGTGCCAACAAATGTTATCCCGGTTCTTTTGACTCCACACAGGTCGGTGGGTGCTAAAACAAAATCAGGGATTGTGTCTTTCAAACATATCTTGTTGTTTTGCATCATTAAATGAACAACAGAGGAAGAAACATTTAAAAAGACATGATCAGAGGAGGAGAAAATGGGAAACTGAAGTCAGTGTCACATGGACTCCCACTCCCCAACACGTCAGCCATGTTGACAGACTTTCACCCTTGGGTCAATCATCAACTGAAAACATTTTCTATTAGACTGGAGGTTTTTAAGCTTGCACACCTCAATGGCTTTAGGGAAAAGCAAATGTGATGCTTTGTTTGTAGAGGAGAAATAAATATGACCTGTCTCTTTGTCTTCGTGTTGTCATTTTAATGATAGATGGTAGGCGGTCTAATCCGGTATGTGTTACATGAAACATCTAATCAAAGAAACTTCAAAGAAATCTTTTTAATTACTGTCAGTGGGTAAAGTTTCCACTGCAGTCATTTATGCCAAATTCTGACTTGCAACTCATTTCTGAATTAATTTGAATGTGCTTAATAATAATACATTTTATTTGTAATGCACTTTACATTTAAGACAAACCAAGGTAAAAACATCATCATCATCATCTTATTTTAGATACTAACGCCTGTCTGACACCATTATATTTTGGAAAGAAATATGTGCAAAGATGTTACGTTTTCCTTTCTTCCATGTTGATGCTGCTCAACAAAGCTGCTTTACGTGAATGAGTAAAATTGTGCACACATTGTGTACGTTTAAATAAATAAACATTAAGACAAGATGCAAAAACAATTGGTATGAGCAAAAATAAAAAGTACACAATCTTCACAGCACAGATAAAGTCCAAATCAGCAAAAAGCAACAAAATGCAGCTCTAACGTTATAAACTACAAGCTACACTGTACTGGAAACATTGATTGCGTTTGCCTGCTAACAGTTGAGGAGGGACAAAGGTTACAGGGATGGGCGAGTCCTTATTTTAGGAAATAATCTGTCCCAGTTTGTTCTTTGTCCTTTCAGGAGTGTGAAGTCAAAGAAATTATACAAAAGCACATAAACCTACTGGACAGGAAAAGTTCCATTTTGCTTAGTCTGGAATGGCCGTATGGATATTTTCCATTTTCAGCTTTTGTGAGTACGAGACGCAGGTGGACCTGGTTGGGTGTCCTGTACCCGTCATTTAATACGGCATGTTTATTCTAAGGGTAACGCTTGATTGCAATCTGCTTCCTCATTCAGTCGCTCTGTGGGTGGCAGCAACATGCAAAAATATATATCTTCATTTTTTAGACAGTTTGTAGTAAGCAACATAAGACTTTGTTCCAAACTATAAAACCAAGTCGATGTAAATGGAACTGTCAGTTTTTAAGAGCAACAGTGTTTTGAAATGATAACCTTTATTTGTAATGCGTCAGGTGCATGATGTTTGTCTGTTTCTTTGTTTGACTGTGGTTGTCTTATCTTATTTACAGTGAGGGTGGATGCACACTTTAAGACTTCTAAGATTTTTGTCTTACAGCCCCAATGAAAAAACCTGAAGCTGAGACAACAACAACAACAACAACATTTGGTCTTAAGGCCAAGGCATGATTCTCTTTTCTTTTGTTGCTTCATGCTGTTACTCTTCAGCATGCACTAGCTAGTAACATTTTTTCCCAGTAAAGCCAAACTGGCAAAAGAAAGTCATCCTTCTTTGATGGATATGGAGGAAAATAAACCATTTGTAACCCATTACAAGTATAATTAGTATTTAACATTGAGGCAATCAAGAGGCTCCGGCCACAGCTTGTGATTTCAAAGGAAAATGCCAGAAATATCAATAAGTGCTGGTTTTTTGCTTTGATCCAGCTAACGGACTCCTCGACAGCAACATCAACAACATATTAGCTAAAGTCAGCCAAACGCGCTTGTTTACTTTCTAGAAATAATATTGGAGTCCACTTGGACTTCAGCTAAATGTAAAATCTCCCAGTGTGCATCCAGCCTCCACAGGGAGACAACATTCAAGGCGTAGAATAGATCTAAAAAGGAAATACTGTACAATAGTCACATCACAGCCCAGCGGAGAGGACAGAGACATAGAGAAGGAAAAGTGGCGCTTTTTTAAACATCTGAATAGTTTTTTTTAACATGTCTTTTTTTTTCTTTTCTTTGTACAAGCATTTAAAGTTCAGTCTCGCTGAAGCGAACACACACATGAAAATCACCAGTGTGTATGCTTGTCCCTTTTTTACTCTTCTGTACAGGTTGTGTATGTGTGTGTGTGTGTGTGTGTGTGTTGTCCCAGGCACACACATAGATAGCCACACGCACACTCAAATATGCAAGCATGCCTTCTCTTATTCACACACAGTAGAATCACATGCACACACTCTCATAAACACACTCACGCGCGCGCACACACACAAACACACACACACAGGCTCACAGGTTGGGTTTGGATCAACAAAAAGCACTTTTGCACTTTGTGTGTCCCAGCGTTGCGTTGAGAATGACAGGCAGCGTCAACGGGGAATCAGAAAGCGAATTTCCAGCCCGGAGCCAATCAGAAGGAGCTGAGCGCCTCCAGAGCCACTTCATAGCAGAACTTATACTGCTCCTGAGGAGGGAACAGCATCAAAAGCAAAGGTGAGTCCTCTTCCAAATTATTTCATTAACTACACCAATTAGACATTGCTAACCAAAGACTAAAAAGCAATCCACTATAATCCATTCTAAATATAGACACAGTATAATATCCTAAATTTAAATTCAGTATTAGCTGATGTCAGAAAAAGTTTCAATTCATTAATGAATGTACTTTAAAGCGGATATTTTTTGTTTTTGTTTTCAATGCTCAAGTGGTATTTCAGACTGGACGTACTTCAGTGGTAACTCACACATCACATGATTTATATATACACCGGCCACTTTATTAGGTACACCTGTCCAACTGCTCGTTAACACTTAATTTCTAAGCAGCCAATCACATGGCGGCAACTCAGTGCATTTAGGCATGTAGACATGGTCAAGACAATCTCCTGCAGTTCAAACCGAGCATCAGTATGGGGAAGAAAGGTGATTTGAGTGACTTTGAACGTGGCATGATTGTTGGTGCCAGAAGGGCTGGTCTGAGTATTTCAGAAACTGCTAATCTACTGGGATTTTCACGCACAACCATCTCTAGGGTTTACAGAGAATGGTCCGAAAAAGAAAAAACATCCAGTGAGCGGCAGTTCTGTGGGCGGAAATGCCTTGTTGATGCCAGAGGTCAGAGGAGAATGGCCAGACTGGTTCGAGCTGATAGAAGGGCAACAGTGACTCAAATTACCACCCGTTACAACCAAGGTGGGCAGAAGAGCATCTCTGAACGCACAGTACGTCGAACTTTGAGGCAGATGGGCTACAGCAGCAGAAGACCACACCGGGTGCCACTCCTTTCAGCTAAGAACAGGAAACTGAGGCTACGATTTGCACAAGCTCATCGAAATTGGACAATAGAAGATTGGAAAAACGTTGCCTGGTCTGATGAGTCTCGATTTCTGCTGCGACATTCGGATGGTAGGGTCAGAATTTGGCGTCTACAACATGAAAGCATGGATCCATCCTGCCTTGTATCAACGGTTCAGGCTGGTGGTGGTGGTGTCATGGTGTGGGGAATATTTTCTTGGCACTCTTTGGGCCCCTTGGTACCAATTGACCATCGTTGCAACGCCACACTTCTGATGGCTACTTTCAGCAGGATAATGCGCCATGTCATAAAGCTGGAATCATCTCAGACTGGTTTCTTGAACATGACAATGAGTTCGCTGTACTCAAATGGCCTCCACAGTCACCAGATCTCAATCCAATAGAGCATCTTTGGGATGTGGTGGAACGGGAGATTCGCATCATGGATGTGCAGCCGACAAATCTGCGGCAACTGTGTGATGCCATCATGTCAATATGGACCAAACTCCCTGAGGAATGCTTCCAGCACCTTGTTGAATCTATGCCACGAAGAATTGAGGCAGTTCTGAAAGCAAAAGGGGGTCCAACCCGTTACTAGCATGGGGTACCTAATAAAGTGGCCGGTGAGTGTATATATATATATATATATATATATATATATATATATATATATATATATATATATATATATATATATATATATATATATATATTTATAATAACTTTAGTCTTGTGGAGACAACCATCTGGAGCGGCTCAGAGCGTACACCACATCCATGCCATACTGTTTCCTATGTCTAATGAAAACTTCACCTATGTAAAAAATGAAATCATCAAATTTTCTCATAAGTTTCCCTTCTTTTTCACAACCAACACACTGTTACTTGCTATCATTTCCTGATATAATGTGTGTGTACTGAACCAATTTGAGTTTCCGATCTTGAGATTGAGGACAGTTTTGAAAAGTGAGGACATTTTGGCCGGGCCTCACCCGTGGACAGACCTTCAGATGTTTGAGGCTCAGGTTAGAATTAGGTTTAGGTTAGGTTGGGTTAAAACACAGCGTCATAGACTGTGGGAAAATACCTCAAATACTCCTCTAAAAAGCAATTTAAAAGGGATGCAACCACTGGCAGCGGGGGTCATTACACTTTAAACAAAGGTCCTCCACGCCTGGCCTGGCCCCTCCCCTCAATGTTTAAATAAGAATCTATTAACAATAAAAGACCATGAAATACATTTAAAAGGACGTTGTTAAGTGCTTATTGAACTGTTTGCCCTTAAAAAATGCAAATAACTACCCACATAGATCTGAGGTTCAGGTTAGAATTATGTTTAGTTTAGTGTCCCATGGCATGAAAATGTCACTTTCCGAGGTTTTTTATCATTAATATGAGTTCCCCCAGCCTGCCTATGGTCCCCCAGTGGCTAGAAATGGTGATAGGTGTAAACCGAGCCCTGGGTATCCTGCTCTGTCTTTGAGAAAACAAAAGCTCAGATGGGCCGATCTGGGATCTTCCCCTTATGAGGTCATAAGGAGCAAGGTTACCTCCCCTTTCTCTGCTTTGCCCGCCCAGAGAATTTGCCCCCCCAATGAGAGAGAGACATCATGGCTTTCAAACGAGTAAAATATGGCAGTTGGTCAAGGCCCCCCCCCAGTCAGATCAGTTGTGATGGTTGAAGTGATGGGATGTAATGAGTGTACGTAAACAGACGTACAAGGATGCGTGTGTATGTGTGTGTGTGTGTGTGTTGGGAGTCCTCACCATAGTCTCCACCATGTTAGTCTTGTTGTTCCTCAGCGTTTTGACGGTGTGGAAAACATCCACAATGTTCTGCTGCTGGATCATCTCGTTGATGCTGCAGATGGCGCAGAACGTTCCAGAGCGCCCTCCGCCGGTACTGCAGGGGAGGAGGAAGGAGGGATTAGAGGGGGGGCAGGGAGCAGGACGGAGACAGGACACAAGATATTCATCATCAAACAACATGTACATCCTGGAAATGTAGATGTGTACACCAAAAATCAATGTTCTGATCATGCCGTCATCATGGAAAGAGAGGGGGGGGGAGAGAGTTTAAGGGAAAGCAGAAAAGGGAATAGAGATAATTCAAAATAAAGGAAAGGGGGAGTGCATGAAAAAAGATCAGCTACTTTGAAGTCAGAGACGTTTTATCCTTTCAGGCATGTCTCCTTTCCTCTGAGATTCTCCTGCCTCGGCTTTGTTGCAGCTGCTGTGTTTAGGTTAATTGTGTCATCCTTTAAAAAAAGGCTCTTGAAACCTGTGAACCCTAACCTGCTAAAACTTTCACTGGGTTGTAATAAAACCTAATAAAAGAGGTTACGAGAAGTATGATTTGTGTGTGTTGTGACTGCATTTAAAGCATAGGCCTGTGTTTGTCTGTATGTAGGGCAAGGTTGGAGTGAGATGGCTTATGTTTTAGGTTTTAGCAAAATGTCAATATTCTGATAGGTTGATCGCATTTCAGTCTATTTTGAAATTGCAAATCAGTGGTCAGGGTATACACCAACCTGATCTTACAGAATTCCATGAAATGATCATGGAATTGATTTGAAACATGATGATATCATACTACTCGCTACCATAGTTGCTCCTAATGCTACATCATCTTCTCAATGACTTTCCTTTGGCATTGTTTTCCGTGGGGGCCACAAATCATTTCCCCACCTTCCGTGTGACCACCACCACGTTAGGCGGTGTTAAAAGTTCATGATCATTTCACGGGACTCTGTAAGACCAGGCTGGTATATACAGGTTCCGGAAAGTCAACTTTGAGACAAATATTTTTTCAATGCTAACCAAAGTGGAACAATGAGAAAAGTTGAGACAAAGAATGACAGGAAGTGACAGATGGGAACATGCAATACAAAGAAAAGCTCAGCTAACAAACTGAAGATGTTTGAATACAACTTTTCGTCTTAAATTGGAGATTTGTAGACTTTATATCGAGGATAACCTGCTGTAATGGACAAGATGCAGTGATCCTGCTGGCTATGTGGCCCAATCAGCAGTCAGACCACCCACCATGAAAAGAGCTCCAGACTTCCCACGTCTCCTTCCTTTAGTATTCAGACTGAATAAAACATTCTGAGAGGTGGAGTGGCAGCCATCACAAATCCCCCACTGTCTACCTACTCTAGCAATGCCACGTTTCTCTCAATCAGGACAGCTTTGATGGTGTCACACTCAATTTTCCAGGTTTCTTATTCTTGCTGACAACTTATAGTGTAATGCTTTAACAAGTGGTAAAGTTAAAAAGGGGAACACCAAACAGCCAATCAGAGCCAGGAGGACTGTCTTAGCAGTGTCAATCACTCTCGTGTACGCGCTGCTCATACCCCCCCCCCGCACAGCGCGTACCGTGTCCAAGCTCAAGATTGCCCGTGTGTTACAGCTGTGCTAATCGCGGAGAAACAACTTTTCAGTAAAACTGCCAATTTCTCGAGTGACACCTGCTCAGAAAACAAAGACGGGCAAACAGAAGAAGACCGATGACGAAAAGCGAGCTAAAAGAAAGAATTAAACCGAGCCGAAATAAAACGAGGGTCAACATCGGAGCGGCTTTTCAGAGGTGGAGGGAGCTACGCCTCCTGAAAGGATTCAACACGGATTCAACGCTAGTCACATTTCTGCTTAACAAGTAAGTATCGCTGCTGGATTTGTTTCATTTATTAATAACCAGCTACACAACTAAGCTAGCGATGGTTACAGTATCGCTGGTGATAGCGCTAATCTCATTTTACTCTGTAGCTTGTTGCTAGCTAAGTCTAACAGTTAGCTTGTTAGCTTGTAGCACGGCAGGAATGTTGTAGCTAACTCCTTCACCCTCAGTGTAAGCAATATTGTTTCGATCCCTACATTTAGTAAGCCTTAATGTGTTTTTGTCGATCACAATTAAATGCAGCTATGGTGAAACTACTTTAATTGTGCGCTGTCCCTGTCCCTGTGTCTTCCCCCTCAGGATTGGAAATCAAATGTCTGACACACATTCTTTCTGCTCCTCCAACAGGTCAGACATGGCCCAGACACAGAGGCACGTGAAGGAATCGTCTTCAGTCCAAATCAAGATGTTCAGTATTTCCTTGTGTGTACTTTGCAAAAAAAGCTGATTTATTTTACCCATATGCAAAATAAAACCTAAGACCTATTTCTAAGATGTTGTTGTTCCTTGGCTTAGTGAGCTTCCTCAGTGATTCAAACTATTTTATTACATAAAAACTAATTTTAAACCCTTTTTATTGAAAAATATTTACAAAACTTTTAATAGAAATATTTTAAATAAGCAATTTTTTACATAAAGTTTTAAAAGCACAGCACACAACTGCTAAACCCTCCTCAGAATAATGTCCCCTGTATTGTCCATGAGGATGTGGAAAGCATCGGTGGCCCTGCTAACTAGCCTGCACGTTCACGGCAGGCTCTGCTGTGGGGGAGGAGCTGTGGAGGAGGTGGGGGGGGCTGTAGCGGAGCAGAGAGCAAGGGGGAGGAGCCTGTAAGGTGTGCTTGTTCAAATTTTTAGGCTAAGTCCACGTTTTCTCAAAACTCCCTACTGCAGCTTTAAAACCTTTAAACCTGAAAAGTACCCCGGCTACTTGGATGTTAATATTTAAGTCTAAAAACTAAAATACTAAGGTGTTCCCTGTGCATGTCTTTTCTGACTCCATGTTAGTTTTCTGATTTTTTTAGATGCTTGCTTTAATGTCAAAAGATAATTTTTGATAAGGGGCATACAAATAAGTCTGCATCATTGCTGTCAGATACATCTGGGAGCTATACATTAATATTATTATAAACCTATAATTACTGAGGTACAACCAGCAAACCCAACATAATGCAGACAGGTCAAGACTCAAATGGTACTGAGCATGAATGCAACTGAATAATTTCACAGTTTCTATTGAAATGGACAAGATATGTTTGGTAGCGTACTGACCTCAGTACCTGAGAGTCAACCAATCAACGCTTTCAATCAAAACAAGTACCAGCTGCAAAAAACGTGCCACTGAAGCCACAGAAAATGTCATTTGTAAGCCATTTCTTACGTTTACAATCATAATCTTCTAATCTGCACCATTAATCTCCCTCAACTAATCCAGCGTCACAGGATGATTGACATATTTAAACTACAGTAATTTCAAAACAAAAACCTGTGCTGCACTATAGATCTAAACAACGTGGCAGTTGTGGCCGGGTTGGTTCAGTGGTGGAGCGGGCGCACATATATCTCGAGGTTTATGCCTCGACGTAGAGGTCCAGGGTTCTAATCCGGCCTGGGATGATTTCCTGCGTGTCTTCCCCCTTTCTCGCCTAACTCTCCTGTCCCATATTAAAGGTTAAAAAGCCAAAACATTATAAAATAAAACAATGTGGCAATTGGTGTTAGTGGTGAAAGTTTAATTTAGTTCACGGACATGCTTGATATGTGACGCAACTTATTGGAATACTTGGAACTGCATTACAGCATCATATCACAATTTTTTCTTGGCAATACTTTATTGCTACACAGAGGCCAAGTATCAATCTTTTACTACATAAATTGCAATTTGTTTTCCAGCAATAAAATTGAAGTGAGATGAACACACGTGAAATGAAATGTATCTTTTTAGATAAAACAGATGTTTTCCTTTGGAGATCGGAAGTTGGAAAAAAGGTAATAAATGGCAACATATTGCAGAATATCGCAATATGTTTAAATCATAATATTAGATTGAGGTGATTTTCACCCCTATATGCTACATGCTGTGAATATTTAAGTGATCTTTTGGAACAAGCCTGCCCAATATTAGTGTTATTCTCATTTATCTATAATAAATATACTGTATATATACACTCACCGGCCACTTTATTAGGTACACCTGTCCAACTGCTCGTTAACACTTAATTTCTAAGCAGCCAATCACATGGCGGCAACTCAGTGCATTTAGGCATGTAGACATGGTCAAGACAATCTCCTGCAGTTCAAACCGAGCATCAGTATGGGGAGGAAAGGTGATTTGAGTGACTTTGAACGTGGCATGATTGTTGGTGCCAGAAGGGCTGGTCTGAGTATTTCAGAAACTGCTAATCTACTGGGATTTTCACACACAACCATCTCTAGGGTTTACAGAGAATGGTCCGAAAAAGAAAAAACATCCAGTGAGCGGCAGTTCTGTGGGCGGAAATGCCTTGTTGATGCCAGAGGTCAGAGGAGAATGGCCAGACTGGTTCGAGCTGATAGAAGGGCAACAGTGACTCAAATTACCACCCCTTACAACCAAGGTGGGCAGAAGAGCATCTCTGAACGCACAGTACGTCGAACTTTGAGGCAGATGGGCTACAGCAGCAGAAGACCACACCGGGTGCCACTCCTTTCAGCTAAGAACAGGAAACGGAGGCTACAATTTACACAAGCTCATCGAAATTGGACAATAGAAGATTGGAAAAATGTTGCCTGGTCTGATGAGTCTCGATTTCTGCTGCGACATTCGGATGGTAGGGTCAGAATTTGGCGTCTACAACATGAAAGCATGGATCCATCCTGCCTTGTATCAACGGTTCATGGTGTCATGGTGTGGGGAATATTTTCTTGGCACTCTTTGGGCCCCTTGGTACCAATTGACCATCGTTGCAACGCCACAGCCTACCTGAGTATTGTTGCTGACCATGTCCATCCCTTTATGACCACAATGTACCCAACTTCTGATGGCTACTTTCAGCAGGATAATGCGCCATGTCATAAAGCTGGAATCATCTCAGACTGGTTTCTTGAACATGACAATGAGTTCGCTGTACTCAAATGGCCTCCACAGTCACCAGATCTCAATCCAATAGAGCATCTTTGGGATGTGGTGGAACGGGAGATTCGCATCATGGATGTGCAGCCGACAAATCTGCGGCAACTGTGTGATGCCATCATGTCAATATGGACCAAACTCCCTGAGGAATGCTTCCAGCACCTTGTTGAATCTATGCCACGAAGAATTGAGGCAGTTCTGAAGGCAAAAGGGGGTCCAACCCGTTACTAGCATGGGGTACCTAATAAAGTGGCCGGTGAGTGTACAGTGGTCTGCAAATGTTTGGGCAACCTTGTTAATTTCCATGATTTTCCTTCATAAATCGTTGGTTCTTAGGATAAAAAAATCAGTTAAATATATCATATAGTAGACAAACACAGTGATATTTGAGAAGTGAAAAGAAGTTTATACAATTTACAGGAAGTGTGCAATAATTGTTTGAACAAAATTAGGCATGTGCATAAATTTGGCCACTGTTGTCATTTTACTGATTTCAAAATCTTTAGAACCAATTATTGGAACTCAAAATTGGTTTGGGAAGCTCAGTGACCCTTGACCTACATACACAGGTGAACCCAATTATGAGAGAGTATTTAAGGGGGGGCAATTGTAAGTTTCCCTCCTCTGTGAATCTTCTCTGAAGAGTAGCGACATGGGAGTCTCAAAAGAACTGTCACATGAACTGAAAACAAAGATTGTTCACCATCATGAATTAGGGGAAGGATACCGAAAGCTGTCTAAGAGATATCAGTTGTCTGTTTCGACAGTTAGGAACATAGTCACGAAATGGAAGACCAGAGGCACAGTTCAAGTTAAGGCTCGAAGTGGCAGACCAAGGAAAATCACGGATAAACAGAAGTGAAGAATGGTTAGAACAGTCAAAGTCGACCCACAGGCCAGCACCAAAGACATACAACATGATCTCGCTGCAGATGGAGTCATTGTGCATCGTACAACTATTGCGCGCACTTTACACAAGGAGATGCTGTGCGCAAGAGTGATGCGGAGGAAGCCTTTTCTCCGCCCACATCACAAACAAAGCCGCTTGAGGTATGCTAAAGCACATTTGGACAAGCCGGCTTCCTTTTGGAATAAAGTGCTGTGGACTGATGAAACTAAAATTTAGTTATTTGGACATAACAAGGGGCGTCATGCATGGAGGAAAAACAACACAGCATTCCTAGAAAAACACCTGCTGCCTACAGTAAAATGTGGTGGTGGTTCCATCCTGCTGTGGGCCTGTGTGGCCAATGCAGGGACTGGGAATCTTGTTAAAGTTGAGGGACGCATGGGTTCCACCAAATATCAGCAGATTCTGGAGACCAATGTCCAGGAATCAGTGACAAGGCTGAAGCTGCGCCTGGGCTGGATCTTTCAACAGGACAATGACCCTAAACACTGCTCAAAATCTACTAAGGCATTCATGCAGAGGAACAAGTACAACGTTCTGGAATGGCCATCTCAGTCCCCAGACCTGAATATTATTGAAAATCTGTGGTGTGACTTAAAGAGAGCTGTCCATGCTCGGACACCATCAAACCTGAATGAATTAGAGGTGTTTTGTAGAGAGGAATGGTCCAAAATACCTCCAACTAGAATCCAGACTCTCATAGGAAGCTATAGGAAGCGTTTAGAAGCTGTTATTTCTGCAAAAGGGGGATCTACTAAATATTGAGTTATTTTGTTTGATTGTGGTGCCCAAATTTATGCACTATGCCTAATTTTGTTCAAACAACAAAGTTTCACTTCTCAAATATCACTGTGTTTGTCTCCTATATGATATATTTAACAGATTTTTTTTATCCTAAGAACCAACGATTTATGAAGGAAAATCATGGAAATTAACAAGGTTGCCCAAACTTTTGCAGACCACTGTACACACATTTAAATAGATAGAGCACCGACCAATTGTTAAGTGCTGCTCTAACAGGCTCTTTCACTGTGATTTGCTGAAAACGAGACATGTGTTCAGCATTAAAGACCCATCAGACTCCAACCGCCAGGACAAGTGCAGAGCATATATAAATATCTATTTTCATCAGCTACTGATTGAACCATCATGTTTCTCCTTATCTCTGGTATTACCGAGTCTGTGAAATCAATAGCTGGGGCTGATTAGCCAGTGTAGCTGTCTTTAGCCCGAAGCAGACAACGATTACATCCCCCTCACTCACATTTACTGGGAGTGAGGACAGTCAGCGTAGCAAGAAAGAAAGACAATTTCAACTACAAATAACTTGGAAAAATATAGGATGCACATATGAGGACTTTTTTTTAAAAATCTGTCAATTTGCTCTTTTAATTTGAAATGATGAATGATGATAACCAATTGTGTGAGCAGTTAAGCCCAATGAATGTCAATAGCCATGGGTATTGATTTGATTATGCACAAACACGAGTTCAGATCCTGCAGTAATTTGATTTCCTAACACATGTAGCCTGCAGTCTATACAAAGCTCTAAAGATATAAACTGCATATTTTGAAACAATTTCTAGTTCTAAGATTGTCTTCCTGTTCTTTGATATTGCACTGCATTCAAACCAAGTGGGTTTGAACCATTACAGCTGGAATTTCAAATTCTCTCTTTCACACGGAGGTAGAAAACTATAGAAAAAAACTAAACAAACTAAACCTTGCAGCATCTAGAAAACATAAATCAATGCCAATTCTGATTGGCCCAATGAGCTGTGACAGAGGAAGCTGATTGGATGAGCACCAGTGATGCGGTTGAGGCGATGCTGGGAGTGTGTTATTGTTAGGGAATTTGCGGGTAATCTCTCGTCTATAGATTTTACATCCTCCGTTTCCCCTCTTTCATTATCAGCTTCATTTGTTCTGCCCAGATGTAAACTGAGCCGTGTGTGTGTACCTGCTGAGTGCAAACACACACTCATATATACTCGGGTGCATGTGTGTATGTAATCACAATTATTTAGGTTTGCTTAAAATAAATATATTATTCTTTGCATTGCTCGTTTTGGAATTACAGTGTTGCTGCTGCTGTAGTGCCCTAAACATATTCTTTGGAAATCTTTACAATCATTCCCTGAAAGAAGTAATTAATAATTAATTAATAATTAATAATAAAATTCTTTTAATTTACAACCAGAGGTGAAGACTCAACTTGAGTTTGACTTGGTATTCAAGACTTCAGCCTTGACTTAGACGTGAGACAGATGACTTGAAAGGACGTGCTGTTTTTATTAATGTAATAAAAAGTAATACAGTATTATATTTCTTTCAATATGAGAAGTGACATTTTGTTTTTGAAATGGGTGATTTTTCATGCAATGCGCCAACCGGGAAACCTTCCAGAGCGCATCAGACCAGCAGAAGCCAACGCAGGAGGCAGCCGTCATTGAGAAGATTATGACAAAAATAATCAAATCAAGGATTATGTAGTTGATGATGGTTGTAAGAAGAGAACAGCGGAGAGCAAGGTCTGCAGCTCAAAGCCCTCGGACAGCATCTAACTATATCTGCCACTACAAAAGCCACAAAGACAGGTACGTTCAGGTGTCTTTTTAGCTAAAGGTCCAGCTGGTTAAAGATTAGAAAGAACATATTTTTAACATTTATTTGTATAATTTTAAACCTACTTTTGACTGTATGACTTGTCTTGTGACGTGAATATTTATTTTTTTCTTAGTTGCGTGTGTCTGTGTTCTTTTATAGAAAGTTGATTTTATCATTAAGAGTATCTCAACATCTTTCATAACTCACACACACTAAGGGCACATTTGTCTTTCCATGATTTTGTGTTTATCAATCATCCCGGTGAGCCGCACTTCCAGTTCTTGTTTCACCTGATTCTACCATTTCATTTATAGAGTATACGCATCTGTGTGTGTGTGCGTGTGCACATTAAACTTACAGGCAATGCACCACGGTCCTCCCGTCTCCTCCGTCGTACTGCTCCTGCCACTTGGCCAACCTCCTGACCAACTGGAGGATAGAGCGTTTAGAGAGGGGCGTGTCCCTGTAGGC
Source organism: Etheostoma perlongum (assembly GCA_026937815.1). Lineage (NCBI taxonomy): Eukaryota > Metazoa > Chordata > Actinopteri > Perciformes > Percidae > Etheostoma > Etheostoma perlongum. The sequence goes on along the minus strand of CM049374.1, from coordinate 23,211,874 downwards.
CGGCCAGCCAATGAACTGGAAGTGCTGCACCAGGCGGTAACCGTCCTGTGGCTGAAGAGAGATGTGTGTAAATAAGGACTTTCTTTTCATCACCACAATCAATAACATTAAATGTAAAAGTGGGAAAATGTCTGAAACACCTTGCAAGTGCTGCAGCATGTGTAACACCTTAAAACATCTCACACATTCATGAATCCCATTGCCTGCCCTGAGAAAACAATGTGTTTGTATGTCTCACGACAATTTTTGACAAAAGTTTATAGTGTGTCATAAGACATCTACAAACCTTATTGGGCCAAAATGGAAAGGCTAGCATGGCAGAATTATTTGACTATTTATTCAAATTCTACCTTTTTCACATTCTCTGCTCTGTGTTCTTGGTTAATGTGTGTGCTTTTGTGTTTGGAATAGTGGAGCTGGTAGTGTGGAAATCCAATTTAAGATGATATCTAGCCTCTCAATATAGACATATTGCCCAGCCCTAATATAGTACCACATTTAATTTAGTTGTGCTTTCAATGACAAAAATGTTAATTCTGATTCTATTTTGACAAAGTCCAATGTGTGCTCTAGGATTGTTGCGATCCAGAAATTTGTCTCTGTCCCCTCCTGCCCACACCTTGTTGGACCAGTCCATAATGGAAAAGAATTCTAAGTTTTGTCTGTCTCTTGGCAAAGTCTGTGCAGCGACCATTTTGAAGGACATACTGTAAGTGTAGTCTGTAGGTTTGCTTTTTGGTTGCACTGAAGCTGCTGAAGTTAAATTGCAAACAGAAAGAAAGTTCCTGTTTCATCACCAAAAACTCTGAGAGCTTTATGTTAACCGTGCTTTGTTCCTTGTTATGTGCACATTCAGCAGGATCTTAGACAAATACGATATCAAACGCATTGTAGTCGCAGACAGAAGCTGCCAGTCTTCTCGCTGCTGGTCTCATTCAGTAATGATGTGCTGAACTGATGCATTAAGCACTTTCATGTGTTGGAACACTATTGTGCTCCAATTAGTTCTTGTTTGTGAATGAAATGCCGTTGGAAATGAACAAGGAATGGACTCCACAAAGACGACATCTTATAATGTTTAATTCAATTTCATGGCAGACAAACATGTTCGGGCCCCGAGGCGGTTGGCATCCACCCCCGAAGAACCAAAATCACTGTCATACTGATTTACTGCTCGGCTTGTGACACACAGACACACACACACGCACGCACACACACACACACAACCAGATCTATATCTCTATCCTTCCACTTCCTCCTCTTTCTTTCCAGCATACCTGCTTCATCATCTCTCCTTTTCTCTTTTCCCTGCTTTTCTATCTTTCTCTCCACTTCCTCCATTTCCCCTTCCAATCAACTCCTATTTCAAACTTTTGGTTTGCCTCGCTCGTTTTTCCTCCACCCTATTTCTTTCTCTGACGCAGTCAATTTTCTTTTCCTTCATGACTCTTGTTGCTATCCTCCTCTATGTATGTTTCCCTTTCTCTCTCTCAAACGTTTTTGCCGCCCCGCTCTTACACTCTTTTTCCCCCTCTTCATTTGATGGCTTAGCGGTCGGTGGTACAGACTCAGCTTGGTCGGAGCTGCTCGCACAGTGTGAGATGTGCTATTGTGGCGATGATATGAGCCATTTCACGCTAGACTGGTGATGTGTTTGAGAGGGGAGAGAGAGAGAGAGAGAGAGAGAGAGAGAGAGAGAGAGAGGGGGGAGAAATAGAATCTAGAGAGTAGGCTAGGGGGGAGTTCATAAGCGCTATACGAGCATGCCAATGACAGGGCACCGCGAGTTGTTCCGTCATGGATGGGTGGAAAAATGAGATGAGAAGGGAGAAACAAGAGGAGGCAGGAGGGGCAGAAAGAGAAAGGGAAAGGAGAGACGAGATGGGAACCTGAGGAAGTGAAGGAGAAGGACATGTGAGAAGAGAACAGAGGTGGGAGAAAACAAGACAAGGAACCAGGAGACAAGGGGAGAGGACAGGTTTCAAAATGTGTTGTTATGGCGCCAGCTCCTACCACACTGCCATGTGAGATCTCACTAAACCTGTTAGCCTGGCAGCTACAGTGTGTTAGTGGTATAGTCAGGGGGGGGAGGGACAGCTAAAGGTCACATGAAATGAAAAATGCACTTTATGTGTTGTTATGTTGTGTTCCTCTGTGTAGCGTTCCACTATTTATTGTTATATGTCAAATATAGGTCAAGGAATGTATCATTTTAAAGTATTTTTAGCTTTAGCAAAGGCAAATTAAAGCTAGAAGTTAAGGCGCACACAAGAAAGGGCCAGGAGTAAAGCAGCACTACAGGCTGAGGCTAAAGTCGGTTGCAGGTACGGACTATAGCCTGGACCTACCAGAGTCTGGTCCATTAGCCTGGTCCTACCAGACTCTGGTCCATTTCAGTAGTCCAGAGAGTCTGGCCACTCTCCACAGACAAGTGTTAATTCCAAACTATTGGGTCTGTCTAGAGCCCGCCTGGTAGCCTGGCTCCGCCCTCCTACGTCCTGTCTGGTAGGACCATGCTAACAAGAGGGGAGATGACAACGACTATCAGCTTAGCATCGCTAGCGTTAGCCTTAGCTAACTCCTTCACCACTAACAGAGGGAGCTTAAAAAAAATCATACTTTTCCCAAGGGGGGCACACAACATCATGGCCACCAATAAAACTCCAGCTTTAACTTCTGGATATTCGGCAGCGTTGTCACAACGGAGCGCATCCTTCCCCGCCGCCCTTACGGAACTCACCAAAGATTACCTAACCTCATCGTCATCCTTCTCAGCCACTCCCTCTGTTGGCTTGAGAAAACCCACAAATACACCGCAAACCCAGGTGGAGTACTGAAGGAAATGAAAATTGAGCCGAAGTACATAGCCCATCAATGGGGGGAGGGGTGTGTGTGTGGGGGGTCACAGCTTTCCTATATGTAGATCGAAAGTGCCTCTACAGTGCCGTTACAGTTATTCCCTCACTGCAATAATGGTGCAGATACTCTGAGAGCGCACATGCTAAGAGAGGCTCGCCCACGATCATAAACAGCACCTCTGATTCATAGTTTAATAACTTATTATTATTAACCATACTACACAGCGACTCACCAAAAGTTGCGTCGGAAAGGTAACGAGTTAGCGGTTACGGAGGTCTCTTCCGGGTCCTTCTAGCATCTACAGGTGATTTTCTATCCAGCCTGGAACTTCCTGCCTCTTTCGGGGTCGTTGGGCTTTAAATCCACACTGTTACATCCAAGATTTATCACTTTATGTCCATAATTCATCGCGTTTTGGCTCATTTCTGCCGCTAGCCCGCTGCTCCGTGTCTGCTCTCTGTTTACGGAAGTACAGGAACCAGTATGCCCATATATGGGAGACATCAGCCAAAGAGTATGGAGGCTGAAAGATGCCAACTCTCCCAACACTTCCTGTCAACGTGTCTAGCATGCAATCAAAGATGCTATAGTGCACAAGATAGATATCTACCGTTTTATAGAGATTTGGCATATATTTGCATTATATATTATATATTTGGGCCTTTTTTTGAAGAAATGTAAATAGTATGTGCTTTATATGAGTTATAATGTTTATTATGTTTATTTTTATAGAAGAACTGTTTTAGACACACATGCTTGTGTAGCATTGATGTGGGTGTAATATCACTAAATATGACATTATTATATTATTATTGGCATAGGTAAATGTCATGAGGGCAAAAGCGTCTGGACTTTCTTTAAAAAAATGTATGTATTTTGTCAACTGTATAAGTTATAATGATTATTTCTTCACAGTGTGACTCCCAAGACATATGAGAAGTGTTTTAGAGGTTTTACTGCTCTGTCTGTGATATCAATACATATCTGGAAGAGTCATGTTCTGTTTTATTTATTTATGTGTCTTTAAGGTCCTACAACCATTTTTAACATTCAAGTGACCTCACTGCAACCCAAATATTCTAATAACCCAGTTGGTCCTGAAAAAAATGATGTTCATATCTTGACTGTAGACAACAGGGTTGATGTTTTATAAGCTTTTATATAAAATAAATCCAGACGGACAATAAACTGTAAAAATGGCCTTAGGGCTCAGAGGGCTAAAGCCAACACTGACCAATCAGAGGGGACTGGGCTTTTTCTTTGTCTTAAAGACTAACAGAGCATTTCAGACAGATAGAGAGTGAAAACAGGTATAGTCAGATAGACAGAATGAAACACAAAATATAAGTGTAAATGTGAAAATGTGCAGAATATGGGTCCTTTAAACCTTGACCCTGCTGCTATTAACCCAATTCCAAACTGGTCTGGTATGATACTGTAAAGGCGATGAGTACCCTGGCCATGTTGCAGATCCTGAAGATCCGGTTGATGATATCTTCATCGATGTCTGCTGATATGAATTCGACTTGAATGGGACCGTAGCAACACGAGCTCTTTTCTGGCCAGTACTGCATACATAACTGTAGAAAACAAGACCAGGGAGGACGGGGGGAGCAAATATGTACCACGTTTAACAAGTGCATTTCAAGGAAAAGATGTTTTCACACAACCTTGTATGAATTGACTTTATTGATTATGAAGATTATCACTGTGTCTATGGCTGAATGTGAGTTCAATTTTAAAAACAAAATACTTCCACATTAAAGCCTGAAAAGAAAAGTCATCTACATCCTCAGCAGGATGAAATTGAGATGAAGCCGATTTGCTGGAAAATAACACATAAAAACGGGACAATAATTTCATCTAATTTGCCGTCTACACACCTGCCAGAGAAATAAGTAAAGTACTTCACAAAAGAGAAATATTGCCATGTAGGTTTTTAAGTTTTTAATTTTTAAGTTTTATTCACTTTTGTGAGATGAGGATGAGGTAACTACTCTCTATGTTGACGTCATGATACATTTCACTTCCTATGTAACTTCCTCAAAGGCAGCTTACATGTAATCCGGAGGAACAAAGGGATTCCAGCAACGTGTAATTCTGGTCACTACAGGCTGAAAATGGCCAGTTTTAAAGAAATGGTGGTTGGTGCAATAAGACATGCCTGCTTTGTTCTAGATGTTTACAGCATTAGCTCTCTAACTGGGACAAAATACACACAGTGATACGGTGAGACCAATGAGACCATGTACCCAGCTGATTTAAATAGCTCATGTTAACTGTATTGTGTGAACTTCATTTAATATTTTATGTGGCGTTTTATTTTGGGGGGGTGCAAATGTTCCACCAGAACAAGTTCCTTTCTGAGACTATTAAGCGGAGCCTTCGTCGCTGACGAGCTTAGACGATTGTGATTGGTTTACAGAAATGCAAACAAGCCAGAGTGTTTTGAATGTATGCGTGGTGTAGCCGGACCTTACTCCACAGCGCTGTGGAGATTGGTCTGGCTACACGAGACTACAGTCACTGATAGAACCTCCAGCATTACATTCTGCTAATCCTGTAACACACTGCTATGTTAAATTCTGATAATGACAATACATGTTGATTATTACTTTAGCATTTTATATTTGGAATTGTTTTTATAACTTGAATTGCTGAATAACTGCACAAATGAATAATTTGTTTCTATTTCTGTATATAATGGTTTTGGGTCAGAGTTGTGATTGTACAAATCTGAATCTAAATCCTTCTTGGTTGTAATTTCAAGGACTGTCCATAGATATTTCCTAATGAGACAAGTCAAAATGTCTGCTGTGAAAAAGACCCATACACATTTACATTCATAAACATAGTCTGTATTCATAGGGTGTATTCATTAGGCCCTGTGATGTTACAGTCCTTTTGGTATTTTTTCTTAAACTAAGTTAGACAAAAGCAGAGAAAACAAATATGTGTCTCTGTTGTGTGTGTGTGTGTGTGTGTGTGTGTGTGTGTGTGTGTCTGTACCTGCGCTGCATCCATCTCATTAAGCATCACTATGGAGGAGCAGTTGTAGTCGAACACCAGCCTCCAGAAGTCGCCCATGGTGTTTGGCAAAGGATGCTGGGTAACAATGAAGGCCGCTGGCTGTTTGTGGCTCTGGAGTGTGGAGATGAACCACAAATAAATAACAACAGCAAGCACACGAGGAATACACAGAGCAATGCCAATAGATCGAGGCTTCTCTGCACTGGATAGCAAAAAAACAGAAACTCTTAAAAAGACAACATATATATACACACATTCATATCCTAAAATGTAGACTTACATCCATTAATGCAGCATTGATGTAATTGGAGCTCTCTCCGTCCACAGATATGAGGAAAGGCAGGCATCGGTCCGCCGATAGGACGTCCATGCTGCGGTTCTTGTCGTGGTTCCTGGGTAGCAAACCGACACTGCAGTCCTCTGGACGGACTCTAGGGGTCACTATGTTCAGAGTCTGAGCCACAAAAAATAGTTCATTATTCCTTCTTTAACTGTACTCTTCAACAAGCATAGGCTACGTATTGAATACCAAAGAACTTATCATGTACAGTATGTGGAAAAATGCCACATCCACTGCATGGTACGGCATGGCTCCACTCAACTCGACTCGTTCTTTTTTGGTTTTCCATTGAGTGACAGGACCATGGGTGTAGACCTGAATGTAACATTAATGGCAGAGCTCTCTTTATAATGAGAGGTGCTGGCGTATCCGCCATTAAAGTTTCGAAGCTTCCGGGTTTACTTCCATGATATGTGTATCTGCACTGAATGTGCGCAGTAGTGTTTTTCCCACTGGGTCCGCCCGGAAGTTCCCGCCGGGCTTCATTGAGGTGGCGTCACAAGTTTTTAAATCAATTTTCTAGGCTCAAGGGAAGTTTTTCAAACATGAAAAGTCCATGGATTAAAAATTTAGAATAGTTAGAGTCATAACTGACTTTGTTTGCAGTTTAAAGTGTCCTAGTAGCAGTTTTACACAAGTAACTTTTACAATGGTGGCCACTGGGGAAAATCCTTTCTGGGTTGCAAAGGAATATTGGTTGTAATACCGCCAGTGGCCACTGGACAAAAACTGCGGAAAGGCTGAACATTGGTTGTGGGGACATCCTGAACAAACTTGCCATTTTGAAATAGCCAAGCCACCATTAATAACCACAATGGTTTTATTTACTCAAACTAGATTTTTAATTTCTTTAAATGGCAGCCTGAAAAACTACGATGTACAAATGAAGAAGTACAGACGTTCCTCTGTTGGGTTGCTGATGGAGGATTCAGCCAGTGTTGTGTTGAAGATGATCACTATGGCGATTAGCTGAAAATCCAACCTAAACTGAGGGGGTACTATCCGCAGAGGGACTCGAAATAGAGAAAGGAATCTGGTAACAAAAGTGAGTTGAGTCAAGTCAAGCCAAACTACAAAGTGGAAATGAGGAAAAAGAGTCTCATGTGAAAGGTTTTTCATTCACAAAACGACAAACAAGAGCAGAAGCGAGTGAGCGAGTGAGCAAGCGAGTGAGTGAGTGTGTGTGTGAGTGAGTGAGTGTGTGCTCACCTGGAACTCGTCTTTAATCTGGCTGGAGTTGGTCTGTGGGTCCAGTCTGCTGATGTTGTAGTAAATGGCTCTGAACTCACACACTGGTATGGCTGTATTCCCACATAGACACGCCTCCAAGATGGCATCATGAACAAACACGTACTGCTCCTGCAACATGAGCCAAAGCAGTTATTCAAAAAGAAATGCTGGAGTCAAAATGTCTTCTAGGGGAAAAAAACTAAATCTCTGGCCTTTGTGAGTAGACAGAGCACTCCACTGTAGTTTTAAGGACCAGATGTACGTACATTTGCAAACGTAGCATTATCAGCGCCATGGCAGTGCAAGCTGTGATACATCAGCGTACGTCGTATTTACCAAACCTCCAGTTCATCGGGTTATCTGTGCTTTTCTCATTTTTTCTCCCATTATACTGTAAATTCTGCACATTTAAAAGCACAATTGAATGGGCGATGTCTAAGAAATCCTGCTTGATGTGTGTTATTTCGGCATTTGTGGTGGGGAAATGTACATGGCTGTAGCAAAGCAAAAGGTCTTGTGCTTTGATATTCCCACTGCTGATGCTATGATCCCGATACCAATATTGTATGTTTTTATGTAAAGTAGCGAGGAGTTTAACAACTGCTGGAATGGATTGTGAACACTGAGTCTGAGATTCAATGTCATCTTTGATTTCTTCCAGTAACATTGTATTGTAATATAATAGTAATATTGCGTGGTTGCTTAATCTGTAACGCTTAATGATTGAACTATAAAAGTGTGATCTTGTGACAAAAATCTTTTCAGCTTGTCTCCTTGGCCTGTCTTCGTCTTGCTCAGATTACTGCTGCCATTTCACCAGGAGGCCTATGCCAGGACACCTGCTTGCAGCTGGTTTACACCTGCTTTTAAGAGGCGGAGAATTAAAAAAAAAAAAAACAGGAGGTTTTTGTGCATACCACGGAATACATACTTTATGCTTCCCCTCCCATCTCTTTATGGGAAACTCCCACTTTCCCCTTCACCCTCCCATGAATGCATATGAATGGCACGAAAAAGGGCAATTTGCCGTTTTCAGCTCCGGCTATAGGCAGTCTGCCTCAGTTTTACATACCTCGCCATGCGTTTACATGCATGTTGCAAAACAAATACGCCTGAAGTGGGCGCAAAAGCGTCAGTACATCTGGCCCTCAGTGTGGCTGTGCGCACCGACACCTCTGGGACAGAGAAAGCTGCATCCCCTTGCCTTTTCAAGTATCCGATAAACTCAAACATTCCACTGTGAATACAGTTTTTGTTTGCTTTTTGTGTGTGGGAATTAATTATGTGTTTGTTTGCACTCTCTCAGCAGCCTAAAAGTGAATTAAAAAGGGAGTAGTGCCCTGCAGTGTTTCTGTGCTCTGGATCAAGTGTGCTCTTTGTGCTCCGACTAGCTCGCTGGTAAAAGCATCAGCCACCATGAGCTACAGCAGCCAGCCACTGTGCATGATAATTTCTCTCTCTCTCTCTCTCTCTCTCTCTCTCTCTCTTTCCAATTTATCTAGAGTTCACTCACTTTTTATTTCTCTTTTACCCCTTTCTTTCTCTTGTTTCCTCTCACATGTGTGTTTGTCTGCTCTGCCTTTTCAATTTGCTTCTGGCTTTATCTGTCGGCCTCTCTCTCTCTCTCTCTTGCTCTCTCTGTCGAATGTTAATTGTTGCCCTTGGAGCGGGGACGAGAGTTTTAAAAGCACCACTGAAATGTCCTCTCCTGGCCATTACCTACTCTAGTGACATGCACACACATCGCATGGAAAAACGCACACTCACACACAAACCCAACAGACAGGCACTCATTCATACACTAACACACATGCACACACGCATCTTTCCCCTGTGCCTTTTAAAAGATTAATTGCTTTGTGTTGTACGGGGCAGGATTATAATAGCGTCAAGCGGCTTCAACACTGACATAAATTGCTCCCACACATAGCTAAATTTCACACACACACACACACACACACACACACACACACACACACATACACACACAACTAGTTTTTAAATCACTGCTGTCATATGAAAACAGTCAAAGTGATACCATGGGTAACTTCTCTGAACCTAGCACTTCTAAAACCCATTCAAAAGTCAAATTCAAACTCGGAGCATGAGCTGTCAGTTTGAAAATGAGGCTGTTTTTCTTTATTCCTGGTAAAGTTGCCTTCTTGGAGATGCAAGGTTTTCATCAGTAGTACAAATGGAATGCAGAGGGGGATGGATTAGGTTGGCTTAAGGTACCTTAAAGAAGAAATTAATGCTTCTGTTCCAAATTGAAACAGCCAAGATTTGAAGATGGAGTATTGTTAAAAAGCAATTGATAGTACAAAGTTAGAACACATTATGACACTGTGTAAAAGATAGTAAGTAAAGCGAGTCCTCGGCTGACTTTTTGCAAACTGTTTTAGGGACACCGAACAATAAAACTCTAGAAAATGAAGTGGAAAACTGATGTAATTGTTGACTCGGTTTGACCTGATGGTGCACATTGGTCTACTGATTACAGTCAGCTTGGCCAACTCTAATTTAAGCTAGCAGCACAGTCGCTGCTGTACTGTAAGTACTGTATAAGTTGGTTAGCTTAGTTGGGGTAATTTATCTGGTTAGGTCTTGGAGAATATGTGTGCATACATTCTATGTGTGTGTGTGTGTGTGTGTGTGTGTGTGTGTGTGTGTGTGTGTGTGTGTGTGTGCGTGTGTGTAAGTGTGTGTGTCATCTATTATTCAGGAAATGTTCAATATTGATAGACTGATTGGGATGGATGATATAAGACTGCAAGAAGTACTGAGACACTGTCTTCAGACAAACAGACATAGACATAGATAGATAGAGAGATAGAGAGATAAAGAGAGGAATATGTCAGATGTATTAGAAAGTTCCAATTTCACTTCCTCCCAATAATCATCATCTCCTGATGATTTCTTCTCACTTGAATTGAACGTTTTTCCCAACAATGCAGGAGTGCATAACGTGTGTGTGTGTGTGTGTGTGTTTGTGTGTCTTTTGTGTAAGCACATGCACACCGACCTCTGTCTGGACCATGTTGACTCGTTGTGATCTCAGTTCTCGGATGCAGTTGAAAATGTCCACCACGCCTTCATTCTCTGCCATGTCCAACATAATGTCCACAGCAATGAAACAGCCCGTCCTCCCTGCACCGGCACTGGGGAGACACACAACCACAATCCTAACTATTGAGGTTGACACTCCTGGTTTGCCAATGAACCAGAGCCTGGAATGGCTGTATAGAGTGGTCAGACCCAAGGTCATATTATGTTGAGGAAACAGACTTCAGTGATTGTGTGACAGAAAAAACTGTGTGAAGTCTGGAAATACACATAGGGTATGAGGGTGGAGGCTCTCTCTCGCTTCATGTCATGTCACTCCCGCACACACACACACACACACACACACACACACACACACACACACACACACACACACACACACACACAAACACACACACACACACAAATATGTAGAGACTATAATACCCCATGTCAGGTGATAAGGTGGCACATCCTGAACAGTAATGCCTGCAAGGAAAAGATGGATGGAGGGAACGATAAATAGATGTATGGATGGATGAATTGAATAAGGGAGGGAAGGCGGGAGAGAGAGGGAGTGCCGGAAAGAGGTTAGTGATTGGGAGTGATAGAAGTGGTCGTCACAGGGGAGAGATCAAGAAAGGAAAAGAGGCATGCATGGAGGTATGGAGAGGGAGATGAGAGGATGAGGGATGAAAAACCTTTCTTTCACTTTCAATCCCCCTGACAGCTCCCAGAGACAGCTCAAGAGTGAGGGAGGGAGAAAGAGACAGAGAGGAGGGGGAGAGAGAGAGCAACAGAGAGGGAGAAAAAAGTGGGGAGAAAAGGAACGGTGGAAAAGAGAAAGAAAGAGAGAAAAGGAGGGAGCGCCTCGGCAGATTACCTGTCAACCTCTGTGATTAATGTTGAGACCAGAATACTGCCGGGCCTCTGTGTGCATGTGCATGTGTGCATGTGTGTGTTTGAAAGCCTCGTGACACAGGCCAACAGCGTCGGACTGCCCCCGGAAATTGGAAGTGACTGCCATAACTTCCTGCCTGTCTGTCCACATACTTTTACTATAGCTGTCTGTTTGTCTTCCTACCACTCTACACCTGTGTGTACACTTCCACCCCCATCTAATTGCCTGTCTGTCTTTGCCCCTGTGTGTTTCCTGTCTCTCCATCCCATTAGAGGAATTGGAGCCCATGTGTGTGTGAATTTATGTTTTCATGTGCACCTCTTGATTCCTTTGCTATAAAGGGCTTAGGTATTTATTCAGTAAAAAAAACAAACAAGTAATGATATAATATAAACTTAAACTGAGCATAGCTAGATGTTGCTAGAGATGTTTTGATACAACAATATATGCACACTTTAAAGTGTGTTAAAGGTCCCATGACATGCTCTTTGGATGTTTCTAAAGAGACCTTAGTGGTCCCTAATACTGTATCTGAAGTCTCTTTATATAGACCTTAGTGGTCCCTAATACTGTATCTGAAGTCTCTTTAAATAGACCTTAGTGGTCCCTAATACTGTATCTGAAGTCTCTTTTATATAGACCTTAGTGGTCCCCTAATACTGTATCTGAAGTCTCTTTTATATAGACCTTAGTGGTCCCATAATACTGTATCTGAAGTCTCTTTTATATAGACCTTAGTGGTCCCCTAATACTGTATCTGAAGTCTCTTTATATAGACCTTAGTGGTCCCCTAATACTGTATCTGAAGTCTCTTTTATATAGACCTTAGTGGTTCCCTAATACTGTATCTGAAGTCTCCTTATATAGACCTTAGTAGTCCCCTAATACTGTATCTGAAGTCTCTTTTATATAGACCTTAGTGGTCCCCTAATACTGTATCTGAAGTCTCTTTTATATAGACCTTAGTGGTCCCCTAATACTGTATCTGAAGTCTCTTTATATAGACCTTAGTGGTCCCCTAATACTGTATCTGAAGTCTCTTTTATATAGACCTTAGTGGTCCCCTAATACTGTATCTGAAGTCTCTTTATATAGACCTTAGTGGTCCCCTACTGTATACTGTATCTGAAGTCTCTTTATATAGACCTTAGTGGTCCCCCTAATACTGTATCTGAAGTCTCTTTTATATAGACCTTAGTGGTCCCTAATACTGTATCTGAAGTCTCTTTTATATAGACCTTAGTGGTCCCCTAATACTGTATCTGAAGTCTCTTTTATATAGACCTTAGTGGTCCCTAATACTGTATCTGAAGTCTCTTTTATATAGACCTTAGTGGTCCCTAATACTGTATCTGAAGTCTCTTTTATATAGACCTTAGTGGTCCCCTAATACTGTATCTGAAGTCTCTTTTATATAGACCTTAGTGGTCCCTAATACTGTATCTGAAGTCTCTTTTATATAGACCTTAGTGGTCCCCTAATACTAGCTTTCCTTAGCATGTGCCATTTCTGAGTCTGTAGCTTTTGGGGAGGAAAGGGGGAGGGGCAAGGTCAAGGCTGGGGGTGTGGCCTTGACCAACTGCCACTTTGCTCGTTTGAAAGCCATGATGTCTCTCTCTCATGGGGGGGCCAAATTCTCTGGGCGGGCAAAGCAGAGAAAGGGGAGGTTACCTTGCCCCTTATGACCTCATAAGAATAAAAATTCCAGATTGGCCTCACTGAGCTTTCATTTTCTCAAAGGCAGAGCAGGGCTCGGTTTACACCTATTGCCATTCTGGGGGGCAAAAGACAGAATAGAATGAACTCATATTAATTTTAAAAAACCTCATAAAGTGAAAATTTCATGCCATGGGACCTTTAAGTCAAGGGATGTGTATGTGTGTGCGTGTGTGCATCATATTGGTACTGATAACATGACATTACTCTTGTGTTAATGAGAAGGAAAAAGAAGAAAAGAAAAGAAAAAAAGTGTAGGAGGAAAGGCTGACAGTGAGATTTCAAGGCTGATTAAAAGTGACTGAGTAACAGATGGATTTGACATTTAAGACTCAACAACCTACAGTATGCCATAAGTATTGCATTTAAACATTTGTTTAATGATCATCTTCTGTTCATGGCAGAGACTAGTCAGTGAATTAAGTAAAAAACAAGCTTTGAAATGAAACATTTGATATATTCAAAGTGCTCTCTGCCATGCCAAGAGCAAGAGCTGTATAAGTGAGGGAACACCTTGTCTAGCTACTGACCACTACCATCAGGGAATTGGGTTATCTGTACCAAGCTTGTGTGTACTTTGTGTGAGTGACTGTGTTTTCACCTGCAATGTGCCACTATGGGCCCGGCATCAGGTGGGTTGAGGAACTTGACTTGTCGTATGAAGCCAAGCAATCCGGTGGCATAACAGGGAACGCCATGGTCGGGCCAGCTGGTGAAATGAAACTGACGCAGTTCACGGATCTCATGATGACCCTTCTGAAAAACACACACAGGATAGATGTTGCACCTCCGTTGCATAACTGATATCCACGACATTACACTTCCGCGACTGCTCTGGTGCTGCTGGAAATTCTGCTACGCTTTCTTTGTGTTGTAATTCTAACCTCTGGTGGATTTCTGAGGACTATGGTTACCTGGTCCTCAGGTCTCTGCAGGGTAAATCCAGACAGCTAGGTAGACTGGATTGATTGGTTTAAAGAAATGCCAATAAACCACAGCACATTTTTTACCCATCCAGGAATGCTGTTTGGACTAGCCAGACCCCCCTCCACAACGCTGTGAAGGAAGATCTGGCAATGTGAGACATCATATCTTATAATGTGCATGCCATTTCCGTCTTATCTTGACGGCGATGAATGCATGGAACTCACTCATCTTATCTTGGCCATTTTGGAAGAGACTGACAAGAAGACATATGATGGTTCAGCAGCCTAATTAACAGCGGGAATTTCAGGAATCTAGGGGCCATTCTGCCTCTTTGGCTTTGGATGGAAAATAAATCGATCATGTGGATGTCAAGGAGGCACTTTGGACCACTTCTGGGAATGAGAGACCGGAAGACTTATCGTTGCTCATCTGCCTAATTTACAGCAGAGATTTGAGGAAACTGATGGCCATTTTTGGCTCCACAAAAAAAGAGTAATTGAATTCACAAATCTCATGACGGCCCTTTTGGGAAAGGCTTACCAGAGGGAAATGCCATGGTTCGGCTAAGCTGCCTATTTTACACAGATATTTTAGATATTGAACAGTGATTTCAGCTCCTTCCTGTGTGTGTTTTAAATACGTACTTAAAGACATCAGAACACTTGATGGAAATAGAGAATGGAATGTGCTTTTATTAAACAAATAACATTTTGAGAAAAGTATGATTTTATGTTTTGCCAAAATACATTCTCTTCAACAGTAGAGATAAGGAAAGTTGGAGAACGAGATAAGAAATTAATTGGACTCCACACCAATTATTCACCCTCTTCTGCGAAAGAGACACAGGAGACATTTCAGTCCTTAACAATAGAGATTATATGAAAATGAGAGGGAAACAAGCCTCCATTGTGGCTGTCCACAAGATAGCATCTAGACATTTTAATGATGAACTTAATGAATAAACACAAAGGGCTGGTAAATGCTTTCCTGTCAAACAATAGGGATATAATTAAGAAACTAAAGATGACATTCTGATGCTTAACAGATAGCAGTTAAAGCTCACACCCCAGTGTCTCCCTGGGAAACAGACGTAATGCCACTAAACTTTAGCAATCTTAGAAGACAAAGACACAGAAGAGCTTCTGTTCTATCATGTGTTAGTACTATTCTCAGGGATGCTGACATTTCAAAAGAAATCATCGCTAAAGAAACATTAAATTTTCAGAATAGCACTGGAGAATAGCAATGAGACAGGCCAGTGTGTCTGAAGTAGGAAGTGGCTTAACACAGAGACTGAAATGTAACAGTGCGGCGGGTCATGTTCTTGTTTTAACAGAGCGCAGACAAATGACTCAAATGTATTAATTTATTCACATAAAATTGTGCAAAGCAACTGATGTCTGGCACTGGCTATCTGGTCTAAGGTGTGTTGCTAAGAAAAGAAAATGCACTCCCTGACCAGATAAGGGAGACGTCATCAACTCTGTATTATGATTGTAATTCACACATAATTAAGCTACAGTTTGATGCTTGTATTATAGATTATTTGTACTATTCTGGATTGTAGAAACAGTCTCCTTGTGTTCACAAAACTGAACTGTGATATAACTTCAGTGGTCTCTGTCTATTCTTGATAATGAAATTATTCTAACAGCATCCCACTTCTGTTCCATCTTTGTTGGGAGTCGCACATGTGCAGTACCTAGGTAAGGACTACTAGCCAGTCAGAAGCAGAGTATGAGGGTCCTGACAGTACCTAGGTAAGGACTACTAGCCAGTCAGAAGCAGAGTATGAGGGCCCTGACAGTACCTAGGTAAGGACTACTAGCCAGTCAGAAGCAGAGTATGAGGGCCCTGACAGTACCTAGGTAAGGACTACTAGCCAGTCAGAAGCAGAGTATGAGGGCCCTAACAGTACCTAGGTAAGGACTACTAGCCAGTCAGAAGCAGAGTATGAGGGCCCTGACAGTACCTAGGTAAGGACTACTAGCCAGTCAGAAGCAGAGTATGAGGGCCCTGACAGTACCTAGGTAAGGACTACTAGCCAGTCAGAAGCAGAGTATGAGGGTCCTGACAGTACCTAGGTAAGGACTACTAGCCAGTCAGAAGCAGAGTATGAGGGCCCTGACAGTACCTAGGTAAGGACTACTAGCCAGTCAGAAGCAGAGTATGAGGGCGTGCTAGGCTAGCAGCTAAATGAGCATTATAACGTTTGTCTCGGAAGTAAAAGCTGAACTACAATAGAGCGGTTTGGAGCAGGTTTTGAACAGTGTTTTCTGTTGGAGATGGTGAGTCCCTGGGGGGGAACTTTAGGCTTTTTCACTTTGTAAACCTATAACGTGCACAAAAAATATATATAACACAATAAAGTAAAGGGAGAGCATAATATGAGCACTTTAACAGCATCAGTGAAGTGTGACAATTTTACACCTGTCATTAGTAACTCTGTACAACGCTGATGCTTGTTGATGTCAGATAACTGAACCCCAGCAGCCTTAAGGACTGAGAGGTCTTGCTTTTTAGTTTTCAATGCTGAATTCTAACATCAAACAGTAAAAATGGAAACCACCATTCAATCAAAATAAAATGTCCTCTTATCTGGTAAATTAGATTAGATAATTAGATAGATATTTCAAGAATCCATAAGAACCGGAATTGAAAGGAACAATTGGAATTGGAATCAGAATTTTTTAAATCTAAACGATGCAACCCTACGGAATTCTGAAACACTTCTCTCCTCAAAGGAAGGAACTATTCCAACTTTCTGACAGCTCCTGAATGCTTCCAGCGGTTAAATTATTCTTCACAACACTACATGCTTCTGATTCAGTAATGTGAGCTACACAGAAAGAGAAAACACGATAGTGTGGGAAAAGATGAAGATATATGTGACAAAGAAAAAGGAGGAAGGGAAAGCTACGGGAGAAACACATACTCAGACAGAAATGAGAGAGGCGTGGCGGCAGAGAGAAGAAAAATAAATCCCAGAAAACCACAAGGTGATTTGATAACTCGACTTCCCATTGATTTGGTCTCGAATGATGTTGAAATTACTCCGCCAAATCGATAAACGGCGGTCCAACCCAGCCAGGGCCTGAAATCCGTGACTGGTTGGATAAAAAAAATCTAAAACAACAACATTAAGGTGCGTGGCATGTTGAAGAAGGTGATGGGTATGTAGAAGCACTTTAAAGTCTCTTCACTGCGAAAGCAGAGAATGATGTCTGCCGCAGTTATTTCCTTCTTTAAATGTGTTCTTGTCAAGATTCATTTGCAATGGATGAGAGACAAATTATATATATACTGTATATATATACTGTAAATATACTGTATATATACAGACACACAAATACAGTATATTTACTGTGTATGTCTACATATAAATACTGTATATATATGCATTATATCTTCCAGCAGGGGGCAACTCCACTGGCTCTAAATAGAAGTCTGTCTCCAAGTCTCTGGGGAAATGACAGTACTTTATTACCTCAGAACACATTTTCATAACGACTTAATGGCCTCTTGCTAGTTGCTGCAATACAGCATGACATTCATTTAGTAATATATGGTCCATTTATTTTTAACTAGATGATAACAGGGGATGCTTTAGAAGCGTGGCCACATGCCGACCTGTCATTCAGGACAGAGGCTTAGCATGCTAACCATGACACGGTGGACATTCAAATTGACCTTAACTTGATTTTGGGTTGTGTTTTGATTTTAAGCTTTGGCCCTTTTACTGTGTTTTACATATGAAGGAACACTTGTTAATTGGAATACTTTGGTTGCCTGCAAATGTCTTGTTCAGCATTCTGCCAACCAACCAAGGTAGCTTGCTAGCGCTAGCATTAGCTGGTGATTTAAGGGAATGTTTGCTAATTTTTGGTGTACGTACGTGTAGACAAATGGTGTCAGTGTCCCAAGGATCACTTTTACTCACATCAGAAGGCTTAAAAATCCACAACTTTCCCTCTTTAGTGTTAAGTTTACCACAGTACCGTTGAAAAGATACAAATGACTGGCTTGGCCTTGTCATCCTCTCCAGCTCTGCCTTTTGTTGTCCAAATATGGTCACTTCTGGCTCTAAAATACTAAAATGGTGACACACAAAATGGGCCCCGCTTTTCATGTGAGCAATCCAAGAGTTACACATAAAGATGTGCTGTGTTTTAATATGATTTATTGTTATTATTATCTTGGGTTTCTGGAACAACGTGTAATGAACGAGCGAGGAGCAGCATCTTCCTCGAGGTCACTGTGACAAAATGCACAGCTTCTCTTTCTGAACCGTGGCTTTTTTTAACCGGATATTAATAGCTTTTTTTGGTTGTGGACACAACATAACAATATCCCTTTTTCAGAATGTGTTGCCATGTCTGCCATCTAATAGCTTAAGTAGGCTTCCAAGATTTTAAACCAATGCAGATGAAAAACGGATTAAAAAAGAAATTCTGAAAGTGGACTTGAAAACTTCAAAAAATTAAAGATGAATGGGATGGTGAGAGGAAAGAACTGGTGGGAAGACATTACTAAAACACACTGCATAATATTTTCTAAATTACCATTTTTTTGTAACACAGGGCTGTCTTTGTCTGAGTGACTGCCACTGGCTGAAAACTCCCATACAACCATTTCTCTGTTTCTCTTACTAGACTAGAGATTTGATGGTGGATGTTTCAGAGGTGTATGGGAATAATACAGGTATTATCCCCATGGGGCGATTACGCCCACCAGTGGGGCGGGTTCACTCAAAGTGGAAAACTTCAGTTAAATGAAGACGTTGAGTCCCTGTTCTCAATCATATCCTAATGTGAACACTGTCAGGTAGACACTGTAAACCATCAGTTTCTCTAGTTTAAGATATATTTTAACACCCACAATCTTCTCCAAACTCTCACTAAGTGGTGTTCTTTCCTAAAACTAAAGCAGTTCATAATTTCAGTAGCACTTTTGGTAACACTTCTACATAAGAATGACATGACACTGTCATAACCACAGTCATGACACATGAACCATAACCCTAACCATAACTTGTTAAGACAAAACCGAATGACACTTATTAAAGAATTATGTCAGAAACGTTTATGACTTGTTTATGCTTATGACATGTTCATGACCGTGTCATGTCACTCGTATGTAGATACCGTCAAGTAAAGTGTAACCATAATTTCTTTGTGTATAAACATTTGGTTAGTTTGTCCTTAGTCTGGATCGACGGCAATTCAATCGCCGCAAAACCTGGGTTTCTGGAAACAACAACGACCTTTGAGCTAGCAACCTACAGACTGAAAATGGCAAGTTTTGAAGCAAAATTGGGACAATGCAACAAGGCAGGCCTGCTTTGTTCTTTCAGAGAATGAATGTAAAGACCCTGAGTTCACTACGTCATTGCATGGGGATTTTATTCCAGCTAATGCCAGGCCACAGTCCGACCATGGACCTGCTTGGGCCCCAGCTTGGAGGGACAGGAAATTACAGATGGCTTTGTCTGTAAACAGGCTATTCTGCACATCTCTCAAAGCATCTGTCCTATCTGTCTAATATGTGTATGCGCTGGTCCTCAAAGCTGTGTTTGTTTGCCTGTAGATGTGTGTACACTGCTGCGTCCTGCCTTGTGTAGCTTGGTCTTCACTGTGGCACGCAATTGTTTGGTTTCTCCAGATCTGAGTGCCATAGGCCAGATTACTTTGCTGCCATTTTGGATGTGGTCCATCGAGTGAACTAAGCCCTGTTGCAGTTTCTTGTTGGGTTCTAAAAATACTGTGAAACTGGCTCCAAAAATTTTACACTTCAGCTACACATGGGACTACTAGACTGTTGTTTTGGGTGCTAGTTGTACGTTTGATTTATTGTTCTTGGCTGACCTGCTTTCATATTTAACAAAGGCCCAAACAGGATGACCACATCTAGATCAGATCAGGATAATCACTGGAGTTTAGGCTCTTTTTTTCTAAGCAGTGGATATGGCTTTTACCTGGCGATGTAAAGTTAAGATTGTCCCTACTTTGTTTTCATGTGGATTGCATGATTCAAAAATGACGCTGCTCTGGGAAACGAATGGTAAATGGACTGCTTTCATATAGTGCTTTCCCTGGCGAAAGCGCTTAACAATTTCCCTCTTATTCGCCCATTCACACACAAACACAGAAATCACTCACACACCAATGGTTAGCGGAGCCGCCATGCTGGGGTCCAGCCACAGCCGCTCCTATGTTGCCATCCACTTAGTTTATATGTTATGTTTTAAAAGATTTCCAATTTCACAGATAAAATGAACATTTTACACTGGTGAGCAGAGGAACACTATTCTTACTGCCTCTGTCACCCACAACCATTGTTTGACTGATTCTGACACTTAAACATGTTTCTTGTGATCTGTTTCTCTACAGCCTGTTTTTTATCCTGCCTCTCTCTCTCTCTCTCTCTCTCTCTCTCTCTCTCTCTCTCTGTCCTTTATGCTCTCATTATTCATTGAAATAAAAGCTATTAAACGGTTGTGCAAAACCTGTACAGTATACTCTCTCTCTCTTTGTCCCGCTCTTTATTGCTTTCTCTTTGTTCTTCACACTCAGTCTCTCTCTCTCACACACACACACACACACACACACACACACACACACACAGTCTACATTCACAGAACCTACTGTAGAATTTTGTGTAAATGAGTGTGTGTGTCTGGTGTGTGTTCATACGTATTAATGCACACAGCAAAATGACAAGCATTTCAAAGTCAGCTTTCCCTTGAATTTTAGAGTAGTTGTGCACACACACACACACACACACACACACGTAGAGAGGTGGTATGGATTAATGGTTTGCTAAACGAGCTGACAGCGAGGACTTGAAGACTCGTCTTCATAAGCTGCTTTTCCCACGAGTGAAGGGAAGAAAATACAGGATGGAAAAAAAGAGATGTAGAAGAGGTGTAGAAAGAAAGAGAAGAAAACAACTCAATACAGCAGACAGGAAAGAGAAATTATTTAGGCAGTCATTACGAGTGTCTGATATTAAAGTTGTATCACGTTTTGAACATGGTTTTAATAATTATGAATTATTGTTTCCATGTGAACTATTGCTGACTGTTGTAATGTGCTTTTAACGGGCAGTCATGCAAATAAGTCAACAGAAATGAATTACCTAAAGCAAAAAATAGAGAAGTAGAAAGTTAAATGGGTGGAAATAAAGGAGAAACACTAAATACAAGACAGAGACGAAAAGCAAAATAAAAAATGGATATGAAGAAGGAGAAGATGTAAATAAAGTAGTTCAAAAATCAAAGATTTGGATCAGACTTCTGTTATTGTGAAGTGTGTTTGGCTGTCTATCCGTTGACTGTGCAGAGCTCAGCATCGCGTTTGTTTTCCTCTCAAATCCCTCCTGGCTGATTACAAGGGACCCGATTACGCTTTCAAGCCTCCTCTTAAACATTTAGAAACAAGTCAACACTTCTCATCACTTCAAATCTCCAATCACACATTGGCGGTTATGGTAATCTAGGTTTTGGGTTTCGAATAAAAAAAGGAAGCCATAAGTAACATGAGTGGAAGTGAGCAGCTAGAGAGCATGATTTAAGGGTTGAAATCCTTGAATCATGTGGGAAATATTCTGTAAACTAGAGCCACATGTTAACTTAACATGTAACAGTGCTAGCTCTGGGGAGACTATTCCCCGGAGCCTTTATGTTTTCCTTTGATTAGGGTGGCACCTAAAATCCTGGTTGCAGCTGTCACCGTGGTCCTGCTGCCCACTCTGATATGCCCTGCTACATCCTGCTACACCCTGTTATGCCCTGTTACATCCTGCTATACTCTGTTACATCCTGCTATGCTCTGCTACACCCTGCTACGTCCTGCTCCACCCTGCTATGCTCTGTTACATCCTGCTATACTCTGTTACATCCTGCTATGCTCTGCTACACCCTGCTACGTCCTGCTCCACCCTGCTATGCTCTGTTACATCCTGCTATACTCTGTTACATCCTGCTATGCTCTGCTACACCCTGCTACGTCCTGCTCCACCCTGTTATGCTCTGTTACATCCTGCTATACTCTGTTACATCCTGCTATGCTCTGCTACACCCTGCTACGTCCTGCTCCACCCTGCTATGCTCTGTTACATCCTGCTATACTCTGTTACATCCTGCTATGCTCTGCTACACCCTGCTACGTCCTGCTACACCCTGCTATGCTCTGTTACATCCTGCTATACTCTGTTACATCCTGCTATGCTCTGCTACACCCTGCTATGCTCTGCTACACCCTGCTACATCCTGCTATACCCTGCTATGCTCTGTTACATCCTGCTATACTCTGTTACATCCTGCTATGCTCTGCTAAACCCTGCTACGTCCTGCTCCACCCTGCTATGCTCTGTTACATCCTGCTATACTCTGCTACACCCTGCTATGCTCTGCTACACCCTGCTACATCCTGCTACACCCTGCTATGCTCTGTTACATCCTGCTATACTCTGTTACATCCTGCTATGCTCTGCTACACCCTGCTAAGTCCTGCTCCACCCTGCTATGCTCTGTTACATCCTGCTATACTCTGTTACATCCTGCTATGCTCTGCTACACCCTGCTACGTCCTGCTCCACCCTGCTATGCTCTGTTACATCCTGCTATACTCTGTTACATCCTGCTATGCTCTGCTACACCCTGCTACGTCCTGCTACACCCTGCTATGCTCTGTTACATCCTGCTATACTCTGTTACATCCTGCTATGCTCTGCTACACCCTGCTATGCTCTGCTACACCCTGCTACATCCTGCTACACCCTGCTATGCTCTGTTACATCCTGCTATACTCTGTTACATCCTGCTATGCTCTGCTACACCCTGCTATGCTCTGCTACACCCTGCTACATCCTGCTACACCCTGCTATGCTCTGTTACATCCTGCTATACTCTGTTACATCCTGCTATGCTCTGCTACACCCTGCTATGGTCTGTTACACCCTGCTATGCTCTGCTACACCCTTCTATGCCCTGTTACACCCTGCTATGCTCTGCTACACCCTGCTATGCCCTGTTACATCCTGCTATGCTCTGCTACACCCTGCTATGCCCTGTTATATCCTGCTATACTCTGTTACATCCTGCTATGCCCTGTTACACTCTGCTATGCTCTGCTACACCCTGCTATGCCCTGTTACATCCTGCTATGCCCTGTTACATCCTGCTATACTCTGTTACATCCTGCTATGCCCTGTTACACCCTGCTATGCTCTGCTACACCCTGCTATGCCCAGTTACATCCTGCTATGCCCTGTTACATCCTGCTATACTCTGTTACATCCTGCTATGCTCTGCTACACCCTGCTATGCTCTGCTACACCCTGCTATGCCCTGTTACACCCTGTTATGCTCTGCTACACCCTGCTATGCCCTGTTACACCCTGTTATGCTCTGCTACACCCTGCTATGCCCTGTTACACCCTGCTATGCTCTGCTACACCCTGCTATGCTCTGCTACACCCTGCTATGCCCTGTTACACCCTGTTATGCTCTGCTACACCCTGCTATGCCCTGTTACACCCTGTTATGCTCTGCTACACCCTGCTATGCCCTGTTACACCCTGCTATGCTCTGCAATGCCCTGCTACGCCATGATCTACTACAACTACTATTTCTAGTCATAGTTCCATTATCTTTTATTGGGACGGTTATTGCCACTGTTTATCAAGAACGAGATGGCTGACTTTCATTAGTCGGATCACCATTACTTTCGGATTTGGATCTGGATTTTATTATGCAAGTTCAGGTATCAGAATCGCTATGGGGAAGAAAGAAAAGGAATTGGAACACGGGAAATATTATGTCAGATAAATCAACATGTGCATCATTGTGTGATGTTTACCTTTTGGACGGTGAATGTTCGTATGACGTATTCAGCCAGGGGTTCAGTTTCTATCAGGGTCACCTTGATGTCTCCGTAAACCTCGGTCTCATCCGGCCAGTAGCGCACACACTTTACCTGGACAAGACAGGTTCAAATTCAAACTCTGAGGTTAAATAAGTCCTACATGCCGATCTTCATCACCCAATGAGCATTGGGCACTAACATGGGCACTCACCATAAATAATATAAAAGATGAATAATATCAAGATTGTTTCACCTGCATACTAATTTGCTACTTACCAGACATTCATCTTTCTGCATTTGAAAGAAATTGATTTGAAATTACTGGATAACATTGTAAAGTCATTTAGAAGCTCCAACTAAAGGCACCCTAAGGCTGTGGTATTGTGGAGACAGATGTGATAAATCCACTTGTTACTTGACTACACATCTGGATTATCAGATGTTTGCAGTTGTGAATACCATTAGGTTACAAGATTGGTCCAAACATTTGGGTCAAAGTTTAATTATTGTTAAAGGTCCCATGACATGAAAATCTCCCCTTATGAGGTTTTTTAACATTAATATGAGTTCCCCCAGCCTGCCTATGACCCCCCCAGTGGCTAGAAATGGTGATAGGTGTAAACCGAGCCCTGGGTATCCTGCTCTGCCTTTGAGAAAATGAAAGCTCAGATGGGCCGATCTGGAATCTTGTCCCTTATGAGGTCATAAGGGGAAAGGTTACCTCCCCTTTCTCTGCTTTGCCCGCCCAGAAAATGTGACCCCCCCATGAGAGAGAGACATCATGGCTTACAAACGAGCAAAGTTGCAGTTGGTCAAGGCCACACCCCCAGCCTCCACCTTGCCCCCCCCTCTCCTCCTCAAAAGCTACAGACTCAGAAAAGGCACACACTATGGAAAGCTCATTGTGGGACTGGCTCTAGTGGCTGGAATTCTGCCACTAGAGCCTCTATATAAACGAGACTTCAGATACAGTATTAGGGGACCACTAAGGTCTATATAAAGAGACTTCAGATACAGTATTAGGGGTCCACTAAGGTCTATATAAACGAGACTTCAGATACAGTATTAGGGGACCACTAAGGTCTATATAAAAGAGACTTCAGATACAGTATTAGGGGACCACTAAGGTCTATATAAACGAGACTTCAGATACAGTATCGGGGGACCACTAAGGTCTATATAAAAGAGACTTCAGATACAGTATTAGGGGACCACTAAGGTCTATATAAAAGAGACTTCAGATACAGTATTAGGGACCACTAAGGTCTATATAAAAGAGACTTCAGATACAGTATTAGGGACCACTAAGGTCTATATAAAAGAGACTTCAGATACAGTATTAGGGGACCACTAAGGTCTATATAAAAGAGACTTCAGATACAGTATTAGGGACCACTAAGTTCTATATAAAGAGACTTCAGATACAGTAATAGGGACCACTAAGGTCTATATAAAACTTCAGATACAGTAAAACGCAGATTGTTTTAGCCATGTACTGTATACGAGTAACCGGGTTTCTAATCAGCTTTTAGGAAGTACGTAGAGGACCCAAACAGCATCGTCTATCACTAATGTAGCTATTGAAAGTGAGCCATGGTTCCAGAAAAGGGGGTCAGGGGAAAAAAATCAAATTACTGACCTAGACAGATTTACAGTAACCAGGTTACTACAGTACTGTCCTTAAGTACAAATGTTGAGGTACTTGTACTTTACATGAGTCTTTTCTTTTCATGCCTCTTTCTACTTCTACTCCGCTACATTACTATTTGTTTGATTCTGATTAAACTGTAATTGCAATAAATATTATGTTAAATAAAATGACACTTAAATTACCTTAAATACCTTAAATTAATAAAAGTCTATAATGCATCTATAGTTCTATCCGGCCTTTAAATAAAACAGACACATACACACATTTTGTAATCTTTTGGATGATGAACTCACCCTGCCCACCTCCACCAGGTTGGTAACCATGACGATAGAGGCCGAGTTTTCCTGCCAGACCATCCTCCAGAAATCCCTCACTGTCTCCTGCATGGGCCCTGGCAGCCCCCCCCACACACACACACACACACACACACAAACACACACCCACACACACACACACACACATACACACACAAAAGTAATATATGAAGATACAGATACAGACAGAGTGCATGTGTGAATAAACACACCCTTATTCCAACGTCATGTAGAACTACGTCCCCACTGACAGTGCAGACTAACACAAACACACACACACATGGACGTGGAGCCACACACGTACACACACGTGCACTCACACACTATCAATCCCAGATAGTGGTTAGTGGGTTTGAGGTAATGGGGTCTTAAATTTGTCAGGGGGATTTTATACAGCGGTTAAGATTTAGGAGGTTGTGGTAATAGCCTTCCAGCCCGAAAGGACGACGTTTACCAGGTTGCTGTTACACACACACACACACACACACACACACATGCCCAAACACACATTACTCACTCACTCACTCACTCACTTGTACAGTACGTATTGGCATACATGTATAGTCACACGCACTCATCATGTCAGTTTAATTACCTTGTGTGGCGATATAATGTCTGGGTCTGTGGTAACCCTGCGAGACAAAAAAGTGAGGTATTTAATATATCTGATTGTGAAGGATATCTGAGTGTGAAGACATGATGTTGTTATTAGGTTTAGGTAAGGTTACTATATTGTTCCAGTTCCTTACTCCCCGGTCCATCACAAGCATACAGGTACAAATGTGTGTGTGTAAGCACTCACGTCAATGTAATTGGCGTTGATATAGTCAGAGTGGGGGTCTCCGTCCAGCAGCTGCAGTCGGACTCTGGTGTGATCGTCTGTGGGGTCAGATAGCACAAAAATACAACAGGCCTAAAGTTACATTTACCCACAGATCGGAGCAGCTAACTGTCTGGATGGGGAACCAACTCACCAACCAGGCCCAAAGTCAGGAGAACCAGAAATATGACAGCTCTGGCTGTTTGTTTCGATTCTTAAAAAGGACCCATGTTCACATGTGCTGGACCGACCGAGCAACCTGTAGTCATGAATGTAGTCACATTCCATCTGTCCTCTCTCAGTAGGAAAGACAAGTTTTGGTTGAGCAAATAAAGCTTGTCGCATTTGACACAAGAGACTCAAGTCCAGTCTCCATCACCAGTGTTTTTTTTTGGGGAGACCTCTAGCTCACCCAGCAAGAGCGTGCACCCCATGTAGCCTGACTCGTCTGCAGCGGCCTGCAGGCCTTCGCTGCGTGTCTCTCTCTCTCTCATCTCTCTCCTTTCCTGTCTATCCACTGTCACTATCTAATAAAGGGGAAATGTGCCCCGAAAGTAATCTTAATTAAAAAAAAATACAGTTGTTTTACCCATAAAGACAACCTTTAACTTTCTAAACCTAACCAAACCGCAGCCATAAAAATGCCATATCACAAATTGAACAAAACGGACTGACAGTTCACTCATCCTATAATCACAACTTCTGACTGACTGAGCAACTAAACATGGTTTGGTTCAGTAGTTTTAATTCATGGTTTTATTCAGCTGTTTTACTTTTTCACTTTGGTTCATTTGGCCTCAATTCCATTCAGATGAGCAGAAAAAAACATAAAAATTATAAACATTTTCTACTGCACTCCCCAATGCAGATTTATTTGAATATTAGTATTTGAGTAAGTCATGGCGATGAGACAAAAACATTTTCCCATTACACAAGCTGCCTCTCTCATCAACACTAGTTTATTTACTGCCAATTAATCCATAACCAATAACCTTGCAACAGTGTGACCAGCACTTTTTTGATGAATGTCATTCTTTTCATTCGGTTCACTAGCCTGGAAATCCAGACCCAAATCCAAAAGATTAAGGATCTGGCATTGAGTAATGAAAGTCGCCCGTCTCGAGGGGCGGCACCAAGCGTGCATTTGAAAATCTCACTGCACACAATTGGATAACACTCTGACCAATCACAACAACAACGCTTAGCTACTGTCGGTACACGATCCGTCCTGCCTGCACGATACAGTAGTGGTCTGCTGTTAGTCTCCACCGGAAAGCTAACGACGCTAGTTTAGCTAACAGCTAATTCGGCTAACTGCTAGCTGACAGCTTGATTCAGCCTAAAATAACGTTACTCAAACTAAATAGCTACAGCTAAATTAAGACTTTACAGTAATAATAAATATAAGTATTGAGTTATTGTATTTTAAATGAGCACAATTAAAGTAGAACTGACGTAACAGCTGTTACATATTTAAACGGTTATTTTCATTCATTCATTCATTTTACATGCTGTCTCAGCCATAGACATATATATGTCTGGTCTATATATGGTCTCAGTGGAGGCGAACAGACTTTCTTTAACTGTCTATGTGTGAACAGATCGTGTAGTGTCGTAAATACGCGCTCATCATGATATCATATACGCATGCGCGAACATCTTGCACATGCACAGAACGGATTGTGCTGGCAGGACGGATCGTGCACCGACAGCTACCAGCAGAGCTAACTGTAGTCATCTGTTCAGCTCTCCTCTGGCCCCGCCTATATCAGATACACCAATGCGATTGGTGCAGCTCGCCTCTGGCCCCGCCTATATCAGATACACCAATGTGATTGGTGCAGCTCGCCTCTGGCCCCGCCTATATCAGATACACCGATGTGATTGGTGCAGTTCCCCTCTGGCCCCCTATATCAGATACACCGATGTGATTGGTGCAGTTCCCCTCTGGCCCCGCCTATCTCAAGTACACCAATATGATTGGTGCAGCTCGGCTACAAGGGCATAGTTAATAGCAGCATTACTCGATGCCAGAGTGACTCGCTGAGTAAACCCAAATTGCGAGACCTCTGGATTTCCTGGGTATCTGGTCTCTGTTAACACTCAAAACCCTCTGCCTCGTCATCCTGGTGGTTGGTTGTCAGTCAGTACGTCCTGACCCAGAGTGGCAAAAGTGACGTCAAGAGCCCCGACGCTAAAGGAGACTTTTCAGCATTAATGTCAAATGCCAAAGGACGTACTTTAAGTGTGAAAAACAAACACCAAAGGCACATGACCAGGCATTGTATTTAATGCGATGGGGCCGTGACAATGTGTTGTAACTACCAGCAAAGGGCGGAGTAAATATGCTGCCTCCTGTTTAGCCCAACACGCTCATGCCCAGTATACACAAATTTTCATGAGACCTACAGTATATGGTGTGGGTATGTTAATTTAAACAGAGGTTAGTTCTTCTACTGGAGCTAAAAACACATGTGTGCATGGACATCAAAACTCTGCTTCAATACCAAAACATAGCATTGTAAATGTAACCAAAACTAAATCAGTTTTGCCCCATTTTCCCTTTGAACATCATTTATTTTGTTCTGTGTTCTAATCCCCATCATAGGCCAGTCTAATGGCAGGCAGTGATTTTGTTTAGTCCTACAATTGCAATGGGAGGTAATTGCAGATAAAGCAGTCTGATAATCTTCATTTTTTATATGCTCCAGTTCACTGCTTGGATTTTCATTCTCTGAGACGAATTAGAGAGGAGGTGGGTAAATGGGAGATTTTATGGCGGAAACACGAAAAGGAGAGTCAGAGAGAGATAAAAAAAGAAAAGGGTAGAGCAGAAATTGGCAAGTATAAGGTGGAATGAAGAAGAATTATAATATAGGCAGGGAGAAAGGGGGGATGGGAAAAAATAAGGGGGGGGGGAGGATAACCTAAGGGATAAGGGATCACCTGTGTGTTTCTTTGAAGTCACTGAAATGCTAATACTTTACTGATTGATGCAATGCTACAGAAGGGTGGAGCGCTTGAAGCAAGCACATAGCTAGTCGGCCATGGTTAGCCTGCAGTGTGTTAGCTGCAGGGAAGACTTCTGAGCCGTGTTAGAAATGAAGACATCAACATTTTCACATCAACCCTTTTTCTGCTTTTGAAGATTTTTGCCTCCTGGATTTCCCATGATGGTTTTACAAAAGCTAATTTTACGCTGAAAAGCTGTTGATATGCAGCAACGCAAACGCAACAGCCACGCCTACACCTTTACAAAACAATCATTTTGTACAGGCAGGATTTTATTTCCAGCCACACGGAATAAAGCTCACATTCATCTGTCTCAAAGAGATATTCAGCCTGGAAAACAGAGATGTTGTTGTGCTGTTGGGTCGATTACTCACACCTTCAATTGGGACCCATTTCCTCCATGTTTATAGCAGGGCCATGGAGGCAATCAATTTGTCAGGTATGCTTTAACATTTTGTTATTTGGGGTTATTATCTAGAAATAGATGTGTGAATTTTCTTTTTCATGATGGGCACAACATGAGGCTGTTTTAGTGTAAGAATAAGTCAGAAGTAAAAATAATCAGAAGTAGTCTAGCAAAAACAACTGCAGAGACGGTTACTTTAAACCCTCATTCAAACAAGCAAGATCCCCAAAATAGCTGTGATAAAGACTGGGGGATCCAGTTAAAAGATGAAACAGGTAGAAGTGGTCAAACTCAATTTCACAAAGGGCCACACTGGAAAAATAAGAACCACATCAAAACAACCATAAAACCAGTGTATGTTTTGCTTGGCATTTATCAAAATTGACGTGAGCGGAGACTACAATCAAATCTCACATCATGTTTCAACTCGTGTAAGGAGAAGTCATCGATTGACCACTTATCTGCAATTCTTTTAGAAGACCTCTATGCGCCAAAACAACATACACACACAGGCCACGGTGGAGTGCTCTATCGGACTAATTAAGAGTAGATGGCTCTGTCTTGCATCAGCGGGGGGGAACCCTACTACACAGGCTAGAAAAAGTCTGCAACATTGTTTTAGCCTGTGGGGTTCTGCACAACATTGCACAGGGTGCCATAAATATAGTGATGGAGGCACTGACCCGGTGCCCAGAGAGCAGGCTCCGGCACAGCCCCAACTGGGGGCCACACCAAGGAGACAGGGTATTACTCCTCGCTTTCAAAAAATATAGTGTTAAGTTTGGCAATGATATTCAATACAGGAAACATGACGATGCACAACATTTTATTTATTCTTTGGGTTTTTGTTTGTCTTTTAAAGTGTTGTTAATGGCCACAAGTGAAGGATTTCTTTCTGCCACTGACTTGTTTTTCCAGCCCCTCTGCTGGGTCAGTGGTGGTGGTCCGGCACAGTTGGGGGGGCGGAGGACACGCGCTCTCCCTCACAGCTGTTGCTCTGACTCACGAAAAAAACATGAGTAAAATAAAATACACTGCATAAACTCTGCTACTGTGTGTTCATTTAAATATAGGTACACCTAGATGAGGGCCAAGAGATGACAATACTAGCCTGTATACTACATTAGGACTACATTCTTTCTATAGCCTTCAATACCAGTTTTCAGGCTGCCAAATAGTACACATGTTGACTCACCATGTCGTTAATTGCAGGGGGATTAAAACCGAGAATGTATTGGGGCGTGATATTTAAATTATGATTGTTTCCAGGCGCTGCATTTATCAATGTACGACCATTCTTACACTCTGATTGGTGTGATACAAACGTGAATTAATCACACGTGAAGCCTGTTTCTGCACTCATATCTGCGCTGGTTTCTACAATAGATTGATAAATGAGGGCCATTAGGGCATTTCCTCTCTAACTGGGACATTACGTGGGATGGCTGTGGACGAAGTACACACAGCGTTACACTGATATTTCATTTATTCATTTCAGGTTTATTTATGGGGGACAATGCACACTAATAATACATAAAAAGATGCCAAGTGCGGCAGAATTAGCTTGCAGGCTATTTTTCATCTGCTGTCCCTGGACCGAAAGAAAAGAGTTAAAGGGATTAAGCCATAAATAATACATAAAGATTTGGCCCTATACAATACAAGTTGATTATACTAAACAAGTAAGATTAAATGAGGTTGTATCCAGCTAATTTAAAGTGCTAATATTATGCTTTCAGGCTTTTTTCCTTTCCTCTATTGTGTTTTTTATCTTTTTTGTGCACGTTATAGGTTTACAACGTGAAAAGTCCCCCCCAGAAAACTCCCAAACTGCTCCAAACAGCTCTACTTACCATCTCTAACAGAAAACTCTGTTCACTGGCTAAACTGCTGTCAGGACCCTCAAACAGCTCTACTGTAGTCCAGTCCTTTACTTCAGAGACAAATGTTATAATGCACGCCCTCATACTCTGCTTCTGACTGGCTAGTAGTCCTTACCTAGGTACTGTCAGGACCCTCATACTCTGCTCCTGACTGGCTAGTAGTCCTTACCTAGGTACTGTCAGGGCCCTCATACTCTGCTTCTGACTGGCTAGTAGTCCTTACCTAGGTACTGTCAGGACCCTCATACTCTGCTTCTGACTGGCTAGTAGTCCTTACCTAGGTACTGTCAGGACCCTCATACTCTGCTTCTGACTGGCTAGTAGTCTGACTGGCTAGTAGTCCTTACCTAGGTACTGTCAGGACCCTCATACTCTGCTTCTGACTGGTTAGTAGTCCTTACCTAGGTACTGAGTATGTGCAATCCCAACAAAGATGGAACAGAAGTGTGACGCCTCACTCTGCAGCTAAAACAGAGAGCTCAACACACAAGATGAAAAGAGGAGCTGCAGCAATGTCCAGTACAACACAAATGGTGTTTTTTGAAAATGCAATGTAAACCTATTCTGATATAACCTTTAAATGCAATTATGAACCTGAAAATGAGCAGAATATGAGACCTTTAAATAGCTCAAGATACTGTATTGTGTCCAATGTTAACTTTCTTTAATATTGTATGTGGCATTATCTTTTGCAGGGTGCAAAGAGCGTTTTTTTTCCTCCTCTTCCAGAATGTATCTGTAGTGCAGTCTGACCTTAGCCAAACTGTGTAACTCTGATTCCAAGGTGGTAAGTGTCTACCCTCTAGGCAACCCTGAAGCACAGTATCCCGATAAAGAAGACATTTTACCTTCATTTGCGTTCCCAGGATTTACCTCAGAAAAGTATTAAAATCTCACTGTAAGTATGAGACATGAGCCTGGCATGCTGGTGTGGTAGTAAATCACCTGCAGGCCCATACATCAGGCCCATCTCCACAGTGTGGCTTTTTGATCAACCACTGTATACAAACATATACAGAGCAGCCGGTGCGGTATTACATTCTGTTTATCGCACCGTTGTGACAAAAAGGGAGCTGAGCCAGAAGGCAAAGCTCTCGATCTACCGGGCAATTTTCGTTCCTACCCTCACCTATGGTCATGAAGGCTGGGTCATGACCCAAAGAACGAGATCCAGGGTGCAAGCGGCTGAAATGGGTTTCCTCAGGAGGGTGGCTGGCGTCTCCCTTAGAGATAGGGTGAGAAGCTTAGTCATCCGAGAGGAGCTCGGAGTAGAGCCGCTGCTCCTTCGCGTCGAAAGGAGCCAGCTGAGGTGGTTCGGGCCTCCTGGGCGCCTCCCTAGGGAGGTGTTCCAGGCACGTCCAGCTGGGAGGAGGCCTCGGGGAAGACCCAGGACTAGGTGGAGAGATTATATCTCCCACCTGGCCTGGGAACGCCTCGGGATCCCCCAGTCGGAGCTGGTTGATGTGGCTCGGTAAAGGGAAGTTTGGGGTCCCCTACTGGAACTGCTGCCCCCGCGACCCGATACCGGATAAGTGGATGAAGATGGATGGATGGACTGTATACAAACATCACTTGCTCCACCTGTGCTGAATAACAGCAGAACATAAATCCTAAATGCAGAATAGCTGCATATAATAAAAAAGTCTTGCAATTAATTCCCCCTCCTTGCTTATCATTTCTAGGATCACCTTGAAGAGAACTATTTGTACAACTTCTATCAGAGTCATTTTCTAGCTCTGGCTGAGCTGCAACAATGATGGCAGCATGACTCCACTCTGCCGGTACAAGATACTGTCATCAGCGCGCACACACACACACACACACACACTCTTTTTTCTCTCTCTTACACACACTCCCACAACATGGGGTAAGTCTGCCAGCCTTCTGTTTTTTCTTCATTTCTTTTCCCCTTCGGACTTCTACCACTTCTTCTTTTCCTCCTATGTTTCTGTCTCATCTGCCTTTCTGTCTTCCATTTCTTTTCTTCCCCCCTTTCCCATCTGATTCTGTCCACTGTCCCTGCCTGCCCCTTCTTCTCCTCTTCTGCAGTTCTTTCCCATCCTTGTCTTCTTTCATTTGCTTTGCTCCTCCTCTCCCTCTCTCTTGCCCCATACAGACTTGCTCCTTCAGACAGCAGTAATTATACAGTGCTGGTGTCAGAGGCTGTCATAACACGAGAGCCACCGATATGAGGCTGGTGGGAGGGAGGGGCCCTTTCCGCTTCTCTCTGCCCAGAGAGGGGAGCTTCTAATTGGGCTACGATGGCAGGAGGTACTGGCTTGCAAACAGTGCAGATCTGGATACAGGCCAGAGGGTTTAAAGAGGCTGACAGTGTGTGTGTGTGTGTGCGTGTGTGCGTGCATGCGTTAGTGAGTGAGTGAGTGAGTAAGACAATTGAGTATTTCTTTTAATTAGTCTCAGAGAAAGTTATTATGTCCCACCAGATTATGTTTGTTTTTGACGGATCACAAATGCATTTCTTATCTAAGTCTGCGCAGGGAGGAGGTCGGGGGGGATGGACCGGTCACAAAAACACAGAACTTTCCCCAGCAGACCGCTGTTGTCATGTCCCGAGTGAAACCAAAAGTCAATGTTGACTTAATATGAAAATGTTGCTGTTGAAAATAAACCAATCACAATCTCAAATACAGACAGGTGTGTTACACGTCAGAGGAGTCACTTAGGCCTGATTTTACAAAGGTCTTCTCAATTCAAATTTAAATGTAAAACCAATACTACAACACATATTATACAAATTCTTAAAGAGCTGCTATTATTCTCATTTTCAGCATCATATTTGTACTCTCGGCGTCTACTAGAATAGGTTAACATGCTTTGATGTTAAAAAAACACATTCTGTTTCTTATACTGCCCATCGCTGCAGCTGCTCTGCCTGAAACACTCCGGCTAGTTCTCAATCTCATGAATGCAAACGGACTTGTGTTCTTGGGGAGAACATTCTTGCTGGTTGTTCTTGGAAGAATGAACTTGCAAACTCACAAGCACAGAAAACAGTTGGAGACGATGCGTTCCTGCCCCAGCACAGAGGCTGCCTGCAGTGCTCCTAAACAACAGCTAGAAATAAAAACCACAACAATATAACCACTTTGTATTTAAACAATCTCCAGACAGGAAAACCTCACAATGTTACAACTATTGAAAAATAGCTTTGATTTTTTTGTTTATGGATTAGCTCATACACACCATTCTTATTTAAAAGAGTGGAACGCCATCCCGACTATTAAAAGTGCATTAGTTTAAGTCAGTTTAAATTATAAAAAGAAGTAGGTCTATACACTGACATGTCCTAGGTGTCCCTATTAGTGTTATGTGGAATTATCATTTCCATATTAGAGTAGTGCACTGTATATGCCCAGGGACAACAAATTGGAATTAGTCATTCAAATTATAAAAGGTGGTGTCTCCCATTTAGTCTACATAACATGCCATAGCATGTTACCACTTTTTACTTATACTGAACTTTTCATTCATTATACAGACCGAAACTCAACTTCTAATAATCAGTAAACAAACACACCAAAAAAAGTATGATAATACATAATTTAAACAAGTTTCCTGAAGAGAAACAGGTATCTCTCTACCACGCCTCTGCCTGCTGCACTGTGGCCGTGTGTGTGTGTGTGTGTGTGTTTGTTTGTGTGTGTGTGTGTGCGTGTGCGTGTGTGTGTGTGTGTGTGTGCGTGTGTGTGTGTGTGTGTGTGTGTGTGTGTGTGTAAAGCTTATAGTTAAGGAGTGATGAGTCACAGCGTCCGCCTAACCCGGCCCACCTGCTTCTCGTCATAGTTGTCAGATCTATCTATCATATAATCAATAATATAATAAAACTAGAGGGAGGCAGGACAGCCTGGCCAGGCCCCTCTCTTTACCCTGTCTCTCTTTGTTATGCTGTTATAGTTTTAGACTGCCGGGGGACTTCCTTTGACACACTGAGCTCCTCTCTTCTTTATCTTTCCATTTGTGTGCATCCATGTCCCAGAAATGCCTGTTACTAACCTGTGTGTGTGTTTGTGTGTGTTTGTGTGTGCATGTGTGACGGCCGGCAAGTGAGGTTCTCAAGCCTGCAGACACTTGTAGAGTTTACCTCTGAAAAGACATTTCACCACAGGGTCCCGTTGGTCTTATGATGGACATGTGTTGTGATATGCAAACATACGATTCGTCAGTGGTGAAATAAAAGCCTCTTATTTACGAGAGCCGTCTGAGAGACCTCCAGCTTACAGCCAGGGTATCCAAGCGTGACTGGCCAAGTGATGAGCTAGCGGCACCGCCAGGCGCGAGCTGGCTGTCGCGTCACTTTATGGAGCTTCTCAACTCCATACTTTGAAGCAAATAGTAAATTCTCCAACGATCTTCACAAGACTACCTATATTCGAAATCTAAA
Organism: Etheostoma perlongum; assembly: GCA_026937815.1. NCBI lineage: Eukaryota > Metazoa > Chordata > Actinopteri > Perciformes > Percidae > Etheostoma > Etheostoma perlongum. The sequence continues at coordinate 23,175,475 of CM049374.1, read as the reverse complement.
CCGTTCATTTCTTGCCTAAAATGTTCTTAGAAGTGAATTTAGTGATGAATAAGATGGCAATTTTTTTTTTAAATGGTCCCCTTGTTGGCCTGTCTATGTATCGGAAACCCGACCCTCGTTGAATGGTGAAATAAATGTTGGGATATGGGTGCTGCCAAGTTCATACAAGTAACCAACCAATGCACCCTCGGTAAAGTGCTTGCTCAGGCAGCACCAATGGGCAGCACATATGAAAACTGGACTGGATTTCTCAATCAGTGACATCACCGATTGAGGAATTTCAAACAGGAATGAGGGCAAGGCGTTTTCAGGAAGTTGAAAAAAGTGATGTCTGTGGCAGAGAAAGCTCAGTTAGTTTACTTTCACAAAAAAACTAAATAACACACAAGAAGGCGGGACACATCCAAAAAAGCATAATTACATTTAACTATTTGGTCCAAGCCTGTCTCCTAGAGCTAGACCTGGTTATAGATGTAGACATATAGAGCAGATATGTGCACTCAGGCTCATGTTGGCGTCTGCACTGCTGGCAAAACAACAAAGTCATCAGAAGCTGTGATGTCCAAGGGCGAAGGTTCATGGACCCATTACTCATTAATGAGCTCCACTCCTCTGTTGAGTCTCCCTCTCCACATAACCTTGCGATCCCGTCCTCTCCTCTCTCAGCTTCAACTTTGCTTCCATATTCTCTCTCTCTGTGTCTCGCCTTGTTTCTCTATCCTCTTCCCTCCCAAGTCTTGTCATTACGCTGGCAGCCACTGTAAAAGTGTTGTTGGGGAGAACTTGTTAACTTTCAGGGGTCCAGAAAAGGCCAAACAAAATAGACGTCTGTGTTTTTTATCTCAGAGAGATTCACGGGAGCAGCCGAATGAGGCAGAGAGCTGTAATTTGGAGACATCAGATCGGATTGTATGTACAGCTCTCTGAGAGAGAGAGAGAGAGAGAGAGAGAGAGAGAGAGAGAGAGAGAGAGAGAGAGAGAGAGAGAGAGCTAGCACACGGCCGTTGCACACAAATAAAATGAGCAGGAGCCACATGTCTACATCTGTGCATGTCCTTTATATAAGCCATTACAGGTTCATACCACACCCTCACATGTATGTTTGTATTTCTTCAATGCACTTTGTACTTTCTGCTCTGTGTAACAAATAAACTAAACCGATGCCTAATGAATGCAGTCGTCTCACAACAGCGAAAAGGATCAGCTGTACTGGTCTCATAGATCAAAGGCCATGATGAGGTTTTACAAAAATAAAAGCCACATGATACACTGAAATATCTTAATTGGAACAGGAGATAATCAATGGAGTCATTATGGTCCGGCTCCATGAATATACTGCTTTATAACGCCAGTGTCTACACCACATTGTTCTTGCAAAAGACATTTAAAAAGTACTTAGGTTATAAAGTGCTGAAATCCTCCCCTGAAAACACAACTAATTAATCTCCCCGACTTGGATCATATTTGAACATTTAAATGATCTATGACCTCCACTGAAATGCGTAGTTGATCAGAGATCTGGCTCTCTGCTACTGCTAAAACTCTCTGCCTCAGCTTTCCTTTTTTTTTTTTACATCCCCAACTATCCAAGATTGAAAATGATATTTCTACTCTTAGAATAAATATAAATGTGTAATAAATAAGAGGACACTTTCCTTCGGAAGAGATCATTCATGGGAGTTTAGGATCCCCCGCGTCAACAAGACCACCAACCATGATGTCATTTTGTATCTTATTTGATAAAATGTCAAGTGAATGTGTCTTTGTTGTTTGGGAGAAAGAGTTTAGCTAAAGGATGATGTGGCTGAAACTATGGTGGCTTAGGTTTTCAAGAGCACTGGACAGAGTAACCTCCAGGTCATAGATTATGAACAAAAACATTATCAACCTCCTGCAGATATATAAGCACATGTGAGATATAAGGCGGTTAAAACCTCTAGCCTTTTTCAAATCCCACTGTCTTTCCATCTGCCTGCAAAGAGCTAGAAAGTGTAACAGAGCATGCTATCGGAGAGAGAAGAATGTAATGCTTCAATATGCCAATTAGGTTTTATTTTTCGGCCGGGTGGAACACGCGGCGCGGAGGTGAAAGAAAGGAAGAGCCTAGGTTTCCCTGGGCGGAATCGGCCGTTCTTGAGATCAACCTAATTCCAGACTGTACTGAACACTGGGGACTAGCAGCAAGGAGATCGCTCTCAATACTTAGCTTTTTAAACTTTTATTACCTTTGTCTTTTTAGCGGTTTTAACAACTTCTAACTTGTTTTAGAATAAAGTGTTACATTTTGCGAACTGCTTGGTCTGGGTCCATGTCGTATTTGTCAGTGGAAGGATTATTGCTGGTATGGTAGTTTGAGTTTGGTTTTTAAACGGACAACCCAGCATTCTCGCCGGGGTGTGTGACATTACACACTAAAGCTTTCAGCTTCATGATTCATGGATAATAGAAATTCAATTTCCATCCATTAGAAGCATGATGGGAAATTTCTGCTACTAAAATACTGTATCATCACGCACCCACTTTATCAATCAAATCCCTTCTGCCTTTGGTTCTGCCTGTAGGTCAGGGGTCTCAACTGAGAGACAGATGGATCAGGGACCCCCCACGACTATATATTGTGTAAATGAAGTTGCATATTAAACTGTGCCTACAATAACACGTGGGCAGCCTAAAGCCTTTATACATACCTTTTTAGTGCCTAGAATACTACACTGTTAAAATAATAACTGTTGGCATGATAAATAAATCATGTTTTCATGTTACCATACATCTGGCACAGTGAATCCACGGGATTAACTGGATCTGTGGATGGTTACCTTAGTGACTACCTTAAACATAGGCCAGTAATCAACGTTGTTGTTTTTTTCACAAATAGGCTTATTTATATTTGCTAATAACATGTTGGATTCACATTAAGAAATTTTGATTGTTGAAACAATTTACTATAATTTGGTGGTTGTCTAGGTAGCCTGATGTCCTTGCCTTCTTTGCTTGTCACTCAAGTATTTGGAAAGGCATCAGCTGGATGCTCTGAGGCATTTGGTAATTGTTGCACTCCATAAAGCACCAGTAATTACACGGACATGTACAGAAACATAAGGAATAAAGGTTTAAAACACGATCTAGCACCTTAACATGACAAGTCACTCGTTAACGACACCGCCGTAAACAGCTATTACTCCATTAAATGTCCACATAAACAGATGGTGCTGGTAATTCACAGAGAGCGAGAGGAAGAGAGAGCAAGAGACAGAGAGAGAGGGAGAGAGAGAAACGCTCAGAGTAGCAAGTTGAAAGTGCTGAACAAGATGTTTTGCTCTTCTGTCCTCTCCTTTCCTCTCAGCTTCTTTTTTTCCATAGCCACTAAGAAGGGATTGTGTCTGTCACAGATATACTTAATCAGTTAACTCCCTATGGAGCTCAACTCACTCACGGCACACACTCCGCTGTCTGCCCGGCTCAAGGCATTAGGGAATTTAATAGCATGTGTGATTGAGTGTAAGTGTGTGTGTGTGTGTGTGTGTGTGTGTGTGTGTGCAAGACTGAGTAGCGTGTAAGCGTGTCTTAACGTTCCCCATTTGCTTGTATGTTCTGGAACATCTTTAAGATGTGTGTTGGAAGGTTTGTGTGTGTGTCTGTGTGTGTGTGTGTGTGTGTGTGTGTGTGTGGTGTGTGTTTTTATGTGTGTGTTTGAAAGTAGTGTTTCAATGTGTTGTGTGTGTTCCAGTGTCAGCAACTGTGTATTCATGTGGTGTGGAGCCTCGGTGTCAGTTTGCATATCAACATGCACACACATGTGATTGAGTGTAAGTGTGTGTGTGTGTGAGTGTGTGTGTTTGTGTGTGTGTGTGTGTGTGTGTGTGTGTGTGTGTCTGCGTGCGTGTTGGAAGGTATTATAGTGTGTAATAGCCTATTAAGAGCAGAGTTCCCTGCAGCTGATGTGTCAAACAACTCAAACCGTTGTCACAAAAACACACACCTCAAGATGCTGTTTCAAGCTGTTTGAAGGCTGTCTGGAGGAAAAGAGAGCGGGGAAAAGAACAAGAGAGAGAACAAGAGAGAGAGAGAGAGAGAGAGAGATGAATGAGAGGGAGAAGGAGAGAAAGATTGAGGGTAGAAAGAACAGCAGCTTCTTTACACTTTAAAGTTACACAGCTGTCAGTGTATCAGTGTATTGTAACACTAAACCATATAGTGGGTTTTACTGATGCTATACAAATGTGGAAATGACAAATCTGGATGGCTGGCATCCATTTTGTCCATGAGAGACAACAAAACAGCATCTTGAATTTCACTATAAATAGTACAGGGCCCGTTCAAAATGCACCTGTTTGGAACGGCCTGATTGCTTGGCCAGTGGTATTGCTGCTTGAAGAACCATTATAACCCAAAATGAGAGAGAGAGAGAGAGTAGTTGTCTTTTCTGTCACCGATACATGATGATATTGCCACAGTCAGCGTTGGATGGCGGTGTTGTCTCATCTCGTCTCATCGTTAATGAATTTAGCCCTTCAGCAGAGATGGTCATTTCCTAACAGGCTTAGTGGCTGCTCCAAATACCAGACCCAATTTTGTTGGGTACCCAGGAATCAAGTGTGAAGGAGATTGGATGAACACTTCATGAGAACACTTTACTTGAAGTTGTCTACATAAGAGTGACATGCCACTGTCATGAACACATTAAACCCTAACCATAACTAGTCATGACAAAACCGAATGACACTTACTAAAAGAAGTGTTTGTTATGTCATAAACTTATGACTTGTTTATAACACGTTTATTTGTGTCATGTCACTCTGATGAAGATACCTTCAATTAAAGTGTAAGTGATATTTCAAAGACAGACCACACACAACACACACACACACACACACACACACACACACACACAGGTTTCCTGATGTATTTGATAGATTTCACTATTAACCCTTCAGTCCCGTAGCATTCACTAACTCGTACCAACGAACCTCTCTTTCAAAAACCAAAAGCAACTTCATTTAACTCAACCTTCCCCTTACTTTGGTAAATACAGTGGCAATGTGATTCGTATGGGTGTATATCTGTGAATATTTCTCTTTTGACAGCCACCACGGTCAAACTTTTTGCCAGTCCGTGGACTCTCCAGAGGGGATTTACCCTCTGTCTTTTGGCACAGGCTCACATATTCGTCTCAGAGGACTACAGCTTAGAGCCAGATAGAGATAGAGCCCTGATTCTCCATCCTCTTCTGCATCCATTGAGTTTGACAAGAGACCTATCTGTCCTGTTCTTGTGCCACATGTCAGTTAAATGTACGTCCCGACCCAGAGCGTCAAATAGTGAGGCCAGGAGTCCCTCCCAAGCACGCCACATATGACCCCAAAGGAGACACATGGTCAGGTGTTGCTTGTGGGGAATGGAAGCAAGACTGTGTTTCGCAAGAGACTATATGTACAAATGGTTCATGAGAACAGCCTGTAATAATATCTATCTATATAGACAGACAGACAGACAGATAGAAAGATAGACAGACAGACAGACGGATATATCCTGTTGGCCCGTCTTACAGCAACTCATCTTCTTTCACACTGACCAATTGACACTCTTCTCATTAGTGTCCCATTTAAGATTATCATGTCTTCAGTATAATAAAGTGATCTGCATATAAGTGGTGGTATAATAGCACACTGCGACCCATTAGGTATATGAGAAGGGAATTAGTGGATCTTCCTGGTTTAAACACAGAAATCCGAAACGCGACTGTCACAACAGCAGCCTGATGATCCACTTTACCGCTATGTGCTCTGACAGAGGGCAAGTCCAACTGGATAGGTGGCTAAAAAGAAAGTTGAAATCCTCCTTGACTAGGTATCTTGTCGAGACAGAATCACAGCTCATTAATTCTGATTCCATCGTTAATGATCACAGCTTGTCATTATCAGCTATCAACGAATATCCAATTGACAACCGCCTGAAGTGTTAGAAACATGGAATATAATCACTTCTAATCCTACACCTTCTAATTAAAACCACAATCATTACTTCATCGCCTCCCTCCACCACAAACACAATAGTTAAAAATCAGCATTGTATTGGTATTACTGAGTGTCTTTTACCCCCAACTGCGTCTAAAGAGGAACAGTGATTAACCAGCAATCACCGTATCAATAATACCAACCGCTGGCATTAAAAATCAGCTTCATTATCACATTTATCTGTTTGCTTCCCTCCCGCTGGGAGCTGCAACACAAGCCAATTCATCACATGGTCCTCGGGTTGTGTATTATTTTACACTACGGAGAAGAAGATGTGTCTCTCCCTCACTCTTTCACATATAGAATTGCCATTTTACGCAGAAGAATGAACATGAGAGAAGAAACATTACCCAACCACATCTTTAAATAATAAACATTCACACTAATCACATCTTTAACTCCTGACTAAGGCTGGGTATCGTTTAAAAAAAAGGAAAACTTACTGATTGATACTTTTAATACCAATGTTATGAATCCCTTTTAACATAAGGAAGATACGACATTACACATTACGGCACAAATCTTTTTATTATTTTTAAGCTCCTACTACTGGAGCCCTGTATCTGTGTGACGGAGAGTTTTTCCTGCGTGTCTCTACAACGTGTAAGCCAATCAGCAGCATTATTAGATCTTGGTAGAAGCATGCTGGCTTCTTATTGGCTCACTGACACTGATGACATTTGCTTCTTAGGTCTGAAATTTGGCATTTAATGATGATATTTGATACTAAGGAGGCAATCTTGGAGTTATCTTTGATCAGGACATGTCCTTTAATTCTCACATAAAGCCAATTTCAAGGATCGCCTTTTTTCACCTACGAAATATTGCAAAAATCAGGAATATCCTGTCTAAAAATGATGCAGAAAAACTAGTCCATGCATTTGTTACTTCTAGGCTGGATTACTGCAATTCTTTATTATCAGGCTGCTCAAAAAAGTCCATAAAGACTCTTCAGCTGATCCAGAATGCTGCAGCGCGTGTTCTGACAGGAACCAGAAAAAGAGATCACATCTCTCCTGCTTTAGCTTCTCTGCACTGGCTTCCTGTAAAATCCAGAATATAATTTTAAATCCTTCTTCTTACCTACAAAGCTCTTCATGGTCAGGCACCATCTTATCTTAAAGAGCTCATAGTACCTTACAACCCTACAAAAGCACTGCGCTCCCAGAATGCAGGATTACTTGTGGTTCCTAGAGTCTCTAAAGTAGAACGGGAGCCAGAGCGTTCAGCTATCAGGCTCCTCTCCTGTGGAACCAGGTTCCAGTCTGGGTTCGGGAGGCAGACACCGTCTCCACATTTAAGAGTAGGCTTAAGACTTTCCTTTTTGATAAAGCTTATAGTTAGGGCATAGAATTGACTATTGTTAGGGAGTGAAAAGTTGCAGCGTCCGCCTAACCCGGCCCACCTACTTCTCGTCATAGTTGTCTGATCTATCTATCATATAATCAAGACTATAATAAAACTAAAGGGAGACTTGGCACACAGCCCGATCCGGTTGGGGAGAGTTCTGGCCTGGCCAGGCTCCTCTCTTTACCCTGTCTCTCTTGGTTATGCTGTAATAGTTTTAGACAGCTGGGGGACTTCCTTTGACACACCGAGTTCTTCTCTCTGCTATCTTTCTATCTTCCCATTTTGTGTGCATCCATGTCCCAGAAATGCTTGTTACTAACCTAGCTACTAACCTAGTTACTAACCTAGCTCTGGGGAGTCCTTTTGTTCTTTTTCTCCCAGCATGTTTCCTCGGATCAGGGAGGCTCCAAAATCATGGTTGCAGCTGTCGCCATGGTCCCGCTACACGTTCCCTTCTGCGATGCCATGTTACATCCTGCCACGATCTGCGGTGCCCAGCTACGTCCTGCTGTGCCTTGTAATGCTGCACAGTGCCCTGCTATGCCATGAACTACTACAAAGAACTACTACAAACTACTATTTTTGTGACTGTTATTGCCACTCTTCATTCTAACCCCAACCGGTCGTCAGACACCGCCTACCAAGAGCCTGGGTCTGTCCGAGGTTTCTTCCCAAAGGGGAGTTTTTCCTCGCCACTGTCACACTGTTGCTTGCTCTGGAGGAAACTACTAGAACTGTTGGGTCCTTGTAAATTCTGGAATATGGTCTAGACCTATCTGTAAAGTGTCTTGAGATAACACTTGTTATAAATGGGGCGGCTGTGGATCAGCGGTAGAGCGGTTGCCTGCCAATTGGAAGGTTGGTGGTTCAATCCCTAGCTCTGTAGTCCCATGTCGAAGTGTCTTTGGGCAAGACACTGAACCCTGAGTTGCCCCTGATGCTGCGCATTGGAGTGAATGTGTGTGCATGTTTATCTGATGAGCAGATGGCACCTTGTACGGCAGCCTCGGCCACAGTGTATGAATGTGTGTGAATGGTGAATGTGAATGTATAATGTAAAAGCGCTTTGAGTAGTTGTTAAGACTAGAAAAGTGCTATATAAATACAACACATTTACATGAATTGATACTATAAATAAAATTGAATTAAATTGAATTTGGTTGGTGCCTAAAATGACAAGCCGTTCTCACTCCGAACGCGTAAAATACAACGTTTGGACAGTGGCTGTCAGCGTCTGATGCAACGAAAAAGACACCCTTCCATGTGTATGTAGAACGTACCGGGGAGAGCTGATTGAGTATAAGTGTGTGTGTGTGTGTGTGTGACAGCTTGGAGGATGCTAATATTTGTTGTGGTTCTTTGGTCAAACACTTCAGAGGAGTTGTTGGCGTTCTGACTTCAGAGCAGTTCGGCAGACGTGTTGAGAATCTGTGCCAGGATGAGAGAGGGGGACGGGAGAGGGACAGCTGCATATGAAGCTAAAACAAACACACACACACACACAAATTCATAAAATATATATAAATTCTTCCTCCCTTGTGTCACACAAAACACGTACACACTCACAGAAACTAGATGCCCTCACCCTTCTTATGTCCTCTCACGCACAAACACACACACACACACACACAGACACACACACCATCCACACCATCATACCTCCGCTGTAATGAGAAGCAACATGATGCAGGAGGGGATACTGATTATGTCAGCGATGCTTGGAGGTGTTCACTGGGTAAAAGGTGTGTGTGTGTGTGTGTGTGTGGTAACAGTGCCTGGCAAAGACTGACAGCCTGTGTAATGATTTTCATTCACTTGAACAACGATACAAATTAGCGAATGGAAAGAGGGATTTGGGGTGAGTTTGTTCATGTGTATAGAGAGAGAGAGAAATAGAGAGATATACAGTGAGATAGAAAGAGTGAGAGACAGAGGAAAAGGAGAACAAAAGAGATGCTTGAGAGAGAAGTGAGGCAGAGAAGAACAAGTAAGACAAAGTCAAAAAAGTGAAGGAAAAAGAACAGGTGAAGAAGGGAGAGAGCTAGGACAGATGCAAGGAAAAATTCAGATGGGAAATCAAAGACAGAGGGAGGAGGCAACAAGAGGGGAGACACAACGGGACAATAGCAGAGAAGAAAAATGAGAAAAGACAACCCATTCACACTCCCAACTCTTCAAAAACTGACGGTTGGTCAGTGTCTCTCAGCGTCAGATACCAAAAATCCCCTTTTAGTGTCTGTATGGAACGCACCGGGCAGAGCAGCAGCTCGACCGCGGCGCTGTAAGATGACGGAGTATTAAGAGTGGCAGCAGTAGCAAGGAGTATGAAAGACTCAGTGTAAGGAGGTTGGTTGGAGGGGGGGGGTGGATTGGTCAAACATCACAGGACTTTCACCCAGGAAACTGGGGTTGGTCTTGTTCTTCTCACTGAAATGTACACTATGTAACCCCACCCACCATCTTTTCCAAAACCTAACTGTCCCCTTTGCGTGCTGAATGTGAGTTCAATGTACGTCCAACTGATGGCAAAGGGCTGGATGCTAATGGAGTAGCAAACGCCAAAGGGCACCTGACCAAGCATCTTTTTGATGCGATAAGAGTGAAAATTAGTTGGAAAGGAGGGGACTAGGACACAGAGAATATATGAGAAAGGTAGAGAAGATGCGGAGAGCAAGGACATACTGTACAGTACATGCATGAAGGGACCTTCAGACTGAACATGAAGCAGGTTTTAACCCTGACTGCTGGATTTCAGTATGTTAGCAGTCTGTGTTTAATAATCTCAACCAATGCATTGATAAGCCAGGCATACAGCCAACGTACAGCTAGCAAATCACGCACCAACCCAGTGATGAGTGTGCCTATGTACCTAGGAGACAGCTCAAATCTTCAAAAATAGAAAATACTGCAGTTTGTCTTCATTTTCTCCACAAGACTCATTTTTCTTCTTGTCTATGTATGTTAAGATAGAAAAATCGACTAATCTGTAGTTTGGTGTTAGTCAATAAGTCATTTTTGCTACACTTTTTCATGCTGAATGACTTATTTCAAAGAAACGTATGTCAACACCTTGGCTAAAAACAAGATTTAAAGGGGTGCTTTTGCATAATGTATTGGTGGAGAATCTCAGTTTTACAGACCTGTCAATTAAATCAACTAAGCAACAAAATCCTGTGTTAGTCTACTAAGAGTTTCAGACTTGGGACAGGCAAGAATATTTCCTTCAATTTGCGTAGCCCACAGCAAACCTGAGCCTACTCCCAATCTTTTTACCCACTTTAAAGCATCTCTTACCTTCTGAAATGCTGTTAGACAGTAAACATAATGAGAGGCAGAAAGAATGTGAAGGCAACTGATGGAGGAGAGAGAAGAAGAAGAAGACGAGAAATGTGTTCTCAAACACTGAACACAATTCTTACATACGTCATAAATAAGTTATATCTTGCCGCCTATGACTTTGAAGTTTTCATTCAGAGCTTCTTGGGGAAAGCAAAAGTGAAACAATTTGGTCAAGTGTGCAATAGAAAAGTGGCAATATCTATATTTGGGGAGGTGCATTGTTTTTGGCAGAAGCTTTGAGGCGTTGAAGGAAATCAAAAATATTAGTGCTGTCAGTTAAGCGCGTTGTTAACGGCGTTAACACAAACCCATAACATTCTAAATCTTTTTATTGTGAGATTAACGTTGTTTTTGTCCTAGCAAACTTTGTAGTTTTTTCACATGCTGTCGCAACAACTAGTAACATTAGAAAAACTACAACACCCACTGTATCTAGCTAGACCGGAAACAGGATAAAGAGGAGACTTTATTGATATAATGATGGTGAAATTCAACACTAGCTGCCAAGTCAAACTTCCACTGTTATTTTGGTGAAAGTAACTCAAAAGTAAAGCAAAAGTAGTGTAACTCACTACAATTCAGAGACAGTAATATTGTAATATATATTACTCAAATGACAGTAACTAGTAATCTATAATGCATTACATTTTGGAAGTAACTTGCCCAACACCGGGGGGTCAATAAACTGTGTAAATAAGTATAAATTAAGATGTGAGTATTTTTCTGCATTAAGAACTTTTACTTTTAATTCTTTAAGCACATTTTCCTAATGACACTCACATACTTTTACCAACATAGGACATAGTCATACACACTTTAACACAACAACTCTTCCTCACCTTAATTCTCCTTGATAACAAATAGACCAACACACACACACACACACACACACACACACACAATCCCCTCTTTGCACATATGTAAATGCTTGCCAATAAATCTGTTTATTTTGAAGGCATGCTTCTGTTGAATAATAAATGACCATATGGGAAGGTTGCTCTATGAACTGAGGGCTGAGAAAGAGAAGAGAAAAAGAAGAAGAAACAACGAGGAGGGGGAGGAGAAAAGGGAAGCAGACAGATGCCTGTAATGAGGAAACACTACTGCGCTTTGCCTCTACCCATTTACTGTCAGAGTTAATCAGACAGGCTGGATGGATGGATGGATGGATGGAGGGATGGAGGGGAGAGCAAGGGAGATGATCAGACAGGTGAGAGAAAGAGATGCATGGGAGTAAAGGGACTGTAAGAGAAGAGAGGGATTAAAAGCAAAGGAGAAGCTAGAGATGAAACATTAGGGGAAATGAGAGGGTAGTTGGGATTAAAAGAGCTGGCACAGTGAGAGAAAAGTAGAGAACGAGGGATAAGAGGAGAAAAGAGGTAAGCATAAGGGTGGAGAGCAGATGGAGCAGAAGGAATGTAAAAGACGGTAATTGGTGAAAAAAGTGGGAGAAAAGGAAGAAAGGGAAATGAGACTGAAGTTGACTGAAGGGTAAAGGGATAAAAAAAAGTTTAGAAAGAGACAAAAATAAGGGACGAAATATAGAAATTGGAGAAAGGGAAGCAAAAAATATGAGGGGGAGGAAAGAAAGTTAAGAGTGGAAGTGTGGAGATGGGAGAGGAGGGAAGAAGAGACAGGAGGCCGGTAGATTAACATTTATTCAGTGTGCCGAAGGGATTTCCAACATGGCAGCAACTGTTTGTGTTTGGCAGATGGCCGGAGGAAGAGCGTGTTAACACTTCAACTCAAATCAGCCCTTTCCAAACAAGAGAGAGAGAGAGAGGGAGAGAGAGAGAGAGAGAGAGAGAGAGGGGTAGAGAAAAATATGTGTGTGCAGAAGGGAGAAAGAGAAGAACAAAAAAAGAAAAGATCAGTGTGACACAGAAGTCACAGAAAGTCAGATGTCCTCACAAGGATAGAGAGATTATCGCAGATGCCTCTGAGGGGATTTTTAGAGTCAGATCTCGGGTGTTGGTTTAATTCTCACAAAGGCAGGCCACAAATTCAGCTCCCCTCGTCATGATCTGCCGAGGCTCAGTGAGAGTTTGCTCGGGTTAGAGGTGTTGTCACTACATGGAGACCAAAAAGACTTCCCAGACAACTAGGTCACAATTTAATGTCATGTGTAGGGCTCGGTACTGCATTAGATACTTTTTAGGCACAGACAGATTTTCCTCTAAAGTATCAAGTATCGCAGAATGCCTCGGAAAAAACTAATTCTGGTCAGGCCAATCACATCGTGTATAGAGTCGGTGGGCGGGCTTAACATAAGAACGGCAGAGTTGCGACAGTTCCCTGCTACTTGGAAATATGAAGATGGCTGCTGCTGGAGAACAGAGGTCTGTCCAATCGGACTCTGGAAGACTTGGAGTTAAGCTCTGAAGTCATTCTTAAAAAAAGAAGATGTGTTTGAAGTTTAAAGTTGAATCTATCAACCAGCGTTGCTCTGGTTGGTTGTAGCGCTATCCTATTGTGTGCAGAGGGAATTTGAAAGACCGTTAATCCCGCCCCTCGGATTGAGCCCTGCCAATGGTGAGTTCCCAGACCCAACATCTGGATGTGGGTCTGGCTTGTCAGGCTAATAATGTCTGTGATTGGCTGTCTAATGTTACATTTGGTAGAGAAACGCAGGAACAACTGTGCGTTACACAGAGGTAGCCTCACCTACAAAGAGTTGTGCCGTAATGTGTAATGTTATAATGTCTTTCTTTTTTATAACGTTAAGGCACCGGTATCAAAGTCACGGTATCGGTATCAAAAGATTTTTGAACAATACCCAGCCCTAGTAAATGGTGCCTCTTCTTCACTTAAACTTGAGCCCTTCCTGCCGATTATAGTGTTGCCATCTTTTTCTTTTTTTATCTCTACTGTTGTAGATAGTTGTTGAAAATGTTAGATGTTGTTGTTGTATGTAACTCGCCACTGAAATTGTTCACCGAGTCAGTTTGCGGTGTAGAATCATGCACCGTTTCAGGTGTAGGGCTCGGTTTTCCAGAGTTAGCTCAGGAGTTTCAACCAGCCGTGAGTTACATCACATCACCATTTAAGCCATTTCCCACTTTTACTGATTAGTCGGGCATCCATTCACCTGTTGCCAAGATGAAGTTGTCCACACTAGGAAAAAAGACCAGCTACTGAAAAGATTATGCTGATGCAGTATGTTTTATGTAAGTGATGTTTCTAAGGGTATGGTCTTGTGGAGTATATGGTCATATTGTCATTTTTCTTTGTAAGTAGTGGATCAGTATAGGTTTTCTGAAAAAAGACAGAAGAGCCTTTTAACCATATATTTAAATTTTCAGCATGCAGCCAATCGGTTGACCTGTCTCACAACTTCCTTGTTCTAATGAAGAAAGTTGATTCCCCCGGGGACCTTTTAAAACATTTCCCCAAAGAAAATGAGCCTTTGTGCAATCACAGCAAGCAAGATGGACAGTTTCCATTACCAGGACCTTGTAATTAAAGGATTTGTACTAATAGCAAATTTATCATAATTCCTGTTGGCTATCAAGCCCTTGACAGGCTATTTCATTTCAGAGCAATGTTTCATTTTAAAACCTTCAGGTTAGTACAGTGTCTTTGCTTGACATCTAAACCCTCGTAATGAGATGTGTACACATGCACCGATCTGTGCGTGCAAATACACACACACACACACACACACACACGTGCACACACACATGCACACATACACACACTTGAATTGTAAAATGTAATGTTTTTTTGTACACAAGTGCAGCCTTCTGGACTATACTGGTCATGCATGTGGGTCTAATTGTATAGACATGGGCAAATACCCCTGCAAGCTCATTCAATAAAACTTCAACCAACCACTGTGCCTCTATTGTTCCATCCTAATAGAGGCCGAAGGTTGCCTAGTACACGATAACAAGCACGCACACACATGATTAGTGCACACCAAATCTTTGCAAGCACTTGACTTATTACATGGCGTCACATTCACATGCTAATTCAAACTCTGATGGCCAAAAACACCCACCCACACAATCACACACACACACACACACACACACTGTTAGAGCCAGTTTTGCTTTCACAGAATGAACCTGACGCCATGACACACACACACTCCAGTTCCGTGCAGTATGCACCTCACTGTGCACATCATTACTGCAGCCTGTCTTTTTTCACCAAAATGAAGCTTCATTTTAACAAAATGTCTCTCTGTATGAAACAGAGACTGCAGGCTTTGATCATCAGGCGCGACTGAAATAAAATCCCTCCGCAAACAGAGTTATTTTTTTGTCCCAGTAGTTTCCTGTATTAGTCTTACAGAAGTTAGGAAATGAGTCTGAATAGGCTTTGATATTGCATTTTGGAAAAAGATAGATCTCATTAAATGTGCATATTCTTATTTTATTTGTAATTAAACATGTTGTTTTGCTTTATTTAATAGGTCTCACTGTCAGAGGAAAGGAAGTGTGAATGTCAACTGTTGAAATGCTATAATCCCTTAAGAGTGCCCAGTGCATTGGTCTTGACTGATTCTTATATTTAAAAAAAAAAGTTACAGCTACACTAGAGGTCTTTAGAGTTACTGCAGGCCCCCCTAGAAATATATATTAACTTGAATCCAACCTAAAAAAACACACATTTTAATTTACACAATATTGAGGATACGCTAAGCAAGGTAGCCGCTATGGTAGCCATCCACAGATAGTTACACTGGTCCTTCCACATGTATGTGTAACATTACAACTTGCTGTATAAATAATATATGGATATTGATCCATCCATTTTTATCCATCTGGCCAAGTTTAATATGCAACTACATTTTTATAGAATATACTGTACTGTATGTTAAGTAGTAGGGGGTCCCGGCTATGTCATCTGAGAAGTCATTAGCCTAAAACAAGTTGAAGACCCCTGTTCTACAGGCGTATGACTCTCAGCAGGCGGTTATACGTCCAACATTCTGGTTGGACAGTGGAGCAGTTTTTATGATTTATGATTTGTGATTCATGGTTCTGAGAAGGCTCCATGCAGCAGGGTGGCTCTTTCACACTAGCCTGAGTGGCCTGAAGTTTATACTTGTGTGTGTGTTGATCTGTTTAAGAGGAAAAGCAGGGCTGGCATGTGTGTGTGCATGGGGAGTGTGTGGCAGAGCGAGTGAGACAGTGACGGTAATTAGCTTCAGAGCGAGTACAGACTCCAGAGTCATAATGAGCAGAAAAAGGTTAACCCTAGGTGGAAATGCAACGCTACCAATCAACGGCCAAGCGACGTGCGTCACCGAGGCAGTGAAAACCAACCATGAACAAACCAACCCAAGCTTCCCATAAAGCTTTAGTGTGTAACTTTTTTACATTAATGGTAGTCCATTACGTTCAAGCCATCGCCAAATGAGTTGCTACAAAGCTAATTAAGACTATTAGCTCTCTCTGTACGTCTGAGCATAGCTATGTTCAGAAGATTGTGTCGTCTGGCGGCTTTCTTGTGCAGAAACTAGAGTGAAGTGAAGATAATGACCTCTTCTGAAGAGTCCATGTTTAATCTTCCGTGTCTTCCTTGGTTACTAGCAACTGTGTAGAGGAGGGGTGGGGGTGGTGTGTGATTACTGAAGGCTTGCATCATGTGGACATGTGGACAGTGTTGTTACCATTACTTAGGATTCCTCATGGGGGCGACAGAAACTAATGGATTTAGATAGATTTAATGGAGAACGTTTTCTGTAGTAATGACCAACGGAAGAAAAAAAATATTGAGCAACATAGCACCAAATGAATCAAGCCAAGCCAAACCAAACTAGACTAACTAAATTAAAAAAAAAGTGACTTGAAATACACCATACTGAAACCAACCCAAACTGACCTTAACCAACCAAAAGCTCAACCAAGATTCAAACTGAGCTAAATGAAATCAATATCAGAGTCACACTGCGCAGAAAGTACTGCATTAGCGGTCCACCTATGTCATTGCGGTACTCACAAGCGATGATGTTGCCATAGCGATTCTTGTTGCGGTTCTCATCCTTCTTGGCCGTTTCCCAGGGCGCCGTCTGTCCCTCTGCC